>JAANDG010000161.1:0-261994 GCA_036852015.1 Pelodera strongyloides | reverse complement strand
GAAAACCCTGTGGCAGATCATCTGGTACATCTTGCCTCATTGTTTTCTACCAGAAAACCCTGTGGCCATATCATCAGGTGAAATCATCTTGCCTCATTGTTTTCTAGAGAAAACCCTGTGGCAGATCATCTAGGCTGAAATACATCTTGCCTCATTGTTTAGCACAAACCCTGTGGCAGATAGTCTGAAATAACCATGAGAAAACCCTGTGGCAAGATCAGTCTAGGCTGAAATACATCTTGCCTCATTGTTTTTCTAGCAGAAAACCCTGTGGCAAGATCAGTCTAGACTGAAATACATCTTGCCAAGGAGAAAACCCTGTGGCAAGACAGTCTAGGCTGAAATACATCTTGCCTCATTGTTTTCTAGCAGAAAACCCTGTGGCAAGATCAGTCTAGGCTGAAATACATCTTGCCTCATTGTTTTCTAGCAGAAAACCCTGTGGCAATATCAGTCTAGGCTGAAATACATCTTGCCTCATTGTTTTCTAGCAGAAAACCCTGTGGCAAGATCAGTCTAGGCTGAAATACATCTTGCCTCATTGTTTTCTAGCAGAAAACCCTGTGGCAAGATCAGTCTAGGCTGAAATACATCTTGCCAAAGGAGAAAACCCTGTGGCAAGATCAGTCTAGGCTGAAATACATCTTGCCTCATTGTTTTCTAGCAGAAAACCCTGTGGCAAGATCAGTCTAGACTGAAATACATCTTGCCAAGGAGAAAACCCTGTGGCAAGATCAGTCTGGCTTGAAATACATCTTGCCTCATTGTTTTCTAGCAGAAAACCCTGTGGCAAGATCAGTCTAGGCTGAAATACATCTTGCCTCATTGTTTTCTAGGAGAAAACCCTGTGGCAAGATCAGTCTAGGCTGAAATACATCTTGCCTCATTGTTTTCTAACAGAAAACCCTGTGGCAAGATCAGTCTAGGCTGAAATACATCTTGCCTCATTGTTTTCTAGCAGAAAACCCTGTGGCAAGATCAGTCTAGGCTGAAATACATCTTGCCTCATTGTTTTCTAGCAGAAAACCCTGTGGCAAGACCAGTCTAGACTGAAATACATCTTGCCAAGGAGAAAACCCTGTGGCAAGATCAGTCTAGGCTGAAATACATCTTGCCTCATTGTTTTCTAACAGAAAACCCTGTGGCAAGATCAGTCTAGGCTGAAATACATCTTGCCTCTTGTTTTTCTAGCAGAAAACCCTGTGGCAAGATCAGTCTAGGCTGAAATACATCTTGCCTCATTGTTTTCTAGCAGAAAACCCTGTGGCAAGATCAGTCTAGGCTGAAATACATCTTGCCTCATTGTTTTCTAGCAGAAAACCCTGTGGCAAGATCAGTCTAGGACTGAAATACATCTTGCCAAGGAGAAAACCCTGTGGCAAGATCAGTCTAGGCTGAAATACATCTTGCCTCATTGTTTTCTAGCAGAAAACCCTGTGGCAAGATCAGTCTAGACTGAAATACATCTTGCCAAGGAGAAAACCCTGTGGCAAGATCAGTCTAGGCTGAAATACATCTTGCCTCATTGTTTTCTAGCAGAAAACCCTGTGGCAAGATCAGTCTAGGCTGAAATACATCTTGCCAAGGAGAAAACCCTGTGGCAAGATCAGTCTAGGCTGAAATACATCTTGCCTCATTGTTTTCTAACAGAAAACCCTGTGGCAAGATCAGTCTAGGCTGAAATACATCTTGCCTCATTGTTTTCTAGCAGAAAACCCTGTGGCAAGATCAGTCTAGGCTGAAATACATCTTGCCTCATTGTTTTCTAGCAGAAAACCCTGTGGCAAGATCAGTCTAGGCTGAAATACATCTTGCCTCATTGTTTTCTAGCAGAAAACCCTGTGGCAAGATCAGTCTAGGCTGAAATACATCTTGCCTCATTGTTTTCTAGCAGAAAACCCTGTGGCAAGATCAGTCTAGGCTGAAATACATCTTGCCTCATTGTTTTCTAGCAGAAAACCCTGTGGCAAGATCATCAGTCTAAACATCTTGCCACACTGTTTTCTCAGAAAACCCTGTGGCAAGATCAGTCTAGGCTGAAATACATCTTGCCACATTGTTTTCTAACAGAAAACCCTGTGGCAAGATCAGTCTAGCTGAAATACATCTTGCCACATTGTTTTCTAGCCAAAAACCCTGTGGCAAGATCAGTCTAGGCTGAAATACATCTTGCCACATTGTTTTCTAGCAGAAAACCCTGTGGCAAGATCAGTCTAGGCTGAAATACATCTTGCCACATTGTACCAGAAAACCCTGTGGCAAGATCAGTCTAGGCTGAAATACATCTTGCCACATTGTTTTCTAAGAAAACCCTGTGGCAAGAAAATTTACACCTGAAAACCCTGTGGCAAGATCAGTCTAGGCTGAAATACATCTTGCCTCATTGTTTTCTAACCAGAAAACCCTGTGGCAAGATCAGTCTAGGCTGAAATACATCTTGCACATGAGAAAACCCTGTGGCAAGATCAGTCTAGGCTGAAATACATCTTGCCTCATTGTTTTCTAGCAGAAAACCCTGTGGCAAGATCAGTCTAGGCTGAAATACATCTTGCCTCATTGTTTTCTAGCAGAAAACCCTGTGGCAAGATCAGTCTAGGCTGAAATACATCTTGCCTCATTGTTTTCTAGCAGAAAACCCTGTGGCAAGATCAGTCTAGGCTGAAATACATCTTGCCTCATTGTTTTCTAGCAGAAAACCCTGTGGCAAGATCAGTCTAGGCTGAAATACATCTTGCCTCATTGTTTTCTAGCAGAAAACCCTGTGGCAAGATCAGTCTAGGCTGAAATACATCTTGCCTCATTGTTTTCTAGCAGAAAACCCTGTGGCAAGATCAGTCTAGGCTGAAATACATCTTGCCAAGGAGAAAACCCTGTGGCAAGATCAGTCTAGGCTGAAATACATCTTGCCACATTGTTTTCTCGAGGAAAACCCTGTGGCAAGATCAGTCTAGGCTGAAATACATCTTGCCTCATTGTTTTCTAGCAGAAAACCCTGTGGCAAGATCAGTCTAGGCTGAAATACATCTTGCCAAGGAGAAAACCCTGTGGCAAGATCAGTCTAGGCTGAAATACATCTTGCCACATTGTTTTCTACCAGAAAACCCTGTGGCAAGATCAGTCTAGGCTGAAATACATCTTGCCTCATTGTTTTCTAGCAGAAAACCCTGTGGCAAGATCAGTCTAGGCTGAAATACATCTTGCCACTGTTTTCTAGCAGAAAACCCTGTGGCAAGATCAGTCTAGGCTGAAATACATCTTGCCTCATTGTTTTCTAGCAGAAAACCCTGTGGCAAGATCAGTCTAGGCTGAAATACATCTTGCCTCATTGTTTTCTAGCAGAAAACCCTGTGGCAAGATCAGTCTAGGCTGAAATACATCTTGCCAAGGAGAAAACCCTGTGGCAAGATCAGTCTAGGCTGAAATACATCTTGCCTCATTGTTTTCTAGCAGAAAACCCTGTGGCAAGATCAGTCTAGGCTGAAATACATCTTGCCAAGGAGAAAAAACCCTGTGGCTGTTTTCTACCAGAAAAACCCTGTGGCAAGATCAGTCTAGGCTGAAATACATCTTGCCTCATTGTTTTCTAGCAGAAAACCCTGTGGCAAGATCAGTCTAGGCTGAAATACATCTTGCCAAGGAGAAAACCCTGTGGCAAGATCAGTCTAGGCTGAAATACATCTTGCCAAGGAGAAAACCCTGTGGCAAGATCAGTCTAGGCTGAAATACATCTTGCCTCATTGTTTTCTAGCAGAAAACCCTGTGGCAAGATCAGTCTAGGCTGAAATACATCTTGCCTCATTGTTTTCTAGCAGAAAACCCTGTGGCAAGATCAGTCTAGGCTGAAATACATCTTGCCAAGGAGAAAACCCTGTGGCAAGATCAGTCTAGGCTGAAATACATCTTGCCTCATTGTTTTCTAACAGAAAACCCTGTGGCAAGATCAGTCTAGGCTGAAATACATCTTGCCTCATTGTTTTCTAGCAGAAAACCCTGTGGCAAGATCAGTCTAGGCTGAAATACATCTTGCCTCATTGTTTTCTAGCAGAAAACCCTGTGGCAAGATCAGTCTAGGCTGAAATACATCTTGCCTCATTGTTTTCTAGCAGAAAACCCTGTGGCAAGATCAGTCTAGACTGAAATACATCTTGCCTCATTGTTTTCTAGCAGAAAACCCTGTGGCAAGATTTTGCTGAAAACATCTTGCCACAGTTTTTAAAAAAACCCTGTGGCAAGATCAGTCTAGGCTGAAATACATCTTGCCTCATTGTTTTCTAGCAGAAAACCCCTGTGGCAAGATCAGTCTAGGCTGAAATACATCTTGCCATTGTTTTGTTTTCTAGAAAAACCCTGTGGCAAGATCAGTCTAGGCTGAAATACATCTTGCCTCATTGTTTTCTAGCAGAAAACCCTGTGGCAAGATCAGTCTAGGCTGAAATACATCTTGCCTCATTGTTTTCTAGCAGAAAACCCTGTGGCAAGATCAGTCTAGGCTGAAATACATCTGCCACAGCAGAAAACCCTGTGGCAAGATCAGTCTAGGCTGAAATACATCTTGCCTCATTGTTTTCTAGCAGAAAACCCTGTGGCAAGATCAGTCTAGGCTGAAATACATCTTGCCAAGGAGAAAACCCTGTGGCAAGATCAGTCTAGGCTGAAATACATCTTGCCTCATTGTTTTCTACCAGAAAACCTGTGGCAAGATCAGTCTAGGGCTGAAATACATCTTGCCACATGTTTTCTAGAAAACCCTGTGGCAAGATCAGTCTAGGCTGAAATACATCTTGCCTCATTGTTTTCTACAGAAAACCCTGTGGCAAGATCAGTCTAGGCTGAATACATCTTGCCAAGGAGAAAAACCCTGTGGCAAGATCAGTCTAGGCTGAAATACATCTTGCCCTCATTGTTTTCTACAAAAAAAAAAAAACCCTGTGGCAAGATCAGTCTAGGCTGAAATACATCTTGCCTCATTGTTTTCTAGCAGAAAACCCTGTGGCAAGATCAGTCTAGGCTGAAATACATCTTGCCTCATTGTTTTCTAGCAGAAAACCCTGTGGCAAGATCAGTCTAGGCTGAAATACATCTTGCCTCATTGTTTTCTAGCAGAAAACCCTGTGGCAAGATCAGTCTAGACTGAAATACATCTTGCCAAGGAGAAAACCCTGTGGCAAGATCAGTCTAGGCTGAAATACATCTTGCCTCATTGTTTTCTAGCAGAAAACCCTGTGGCAAGATCAGTCTAGACTGAAATACATCTTGCCAAGGAGAAAACCCTGTGGCAAGATCAGTCTAGGCTGAAATACATCTTGCCTCATTGTTTTCTAGCAGAAAACCCTTGCAAACCAGTTAGACTCCCAAGGAAAAAAACCCTGTGGCAAGATCAGTCTAGGCTGAAATACATCTTGCCTCATTGTTTTCTAGCAGAAAACCCTGTGGCAAGATCAGTCTAGACTGAAATACATCTTTTCATGGTTTTAGAGAAAACCCTGTGGCAAGCCTATCAGTCTAGGCTGAAATACATCTTGCCTCATTGTTTTCTAGCAGAAAACCCTGTGGCAAGATCAGTCTAGGCTGAAATACATCTTGCCTCATTGTTTTCTAGCAGAAAACCCTGTGGCAAGATCAGTCTAGGCTGAAATACATCTTGCCTCATTGTTTTCTAGCAGAAAACCCTGTGGCAAGATCAGTCTAGACTGAAATACATCTTGCCAAGGAGAAAACCCTGTGGCAAGACCAGTCTACTGAAAACATCCTTGGCCAAGAAAACCCTGTGGCAAGATCAGTCTAGGCTGAAATACATCTTGCCTCATTGTTTTCTAGCAGAAAACCCTGTGGCAAGATCAGTCTAGGCTGAAATACATCTTGCCTCATTGTTTTCTAGCAGAAAACCCTGTGGCAAGATCAGTCTAGGCTGAAATACATCTTGCCTCATTGTTTTCTAGCAGAAAACCCTGTGGCAAGATCAGTCTAGGACTGAAATACATCTTGCCAAGGAGAAAACCCTGTGGCAAGATCAGTCTAGGCTGAAATACATCTTGCCAAGGAGAAAACCCTGTGGCAAGATCAGTCTAGGCTGAAATACATCTTGCCTCATTGTTTTCTAGCAGAAAACCCTGTGGCAAGATCAGTCTAGGGTGAAATACATCTTGCCAAGGAGAAAACCCTGTGGCAAGATCAGTCTAGGCTGAAATACATCTTGCCTCATTGTTTTCTAACAGAAAACCCTGTGGCAAGATCAGTCTAGGCTGAAATACATCTTGCCTCATTGTTTTCTAGCAGAAAACCCTGTGGCAAGATCAGTCTAGGCTGAAATACATCTTGCCAAGGAGAAAACCCTGTGGCAAGATCAGTCTAGGCTGAAATACATCTTGCCAAGGAGAAAACCCTGTGGCAAGATCAGTCTAGGCTGAAATACATCTTGCCTCATTGTTTTCTAGCAGAAAACCCTGTGGCAAGATCAGTCTAGGCTGAAATACATCTTGCCTCATTGTTTTCTAGCAGAAAACCCTGTGGCAAGATCAGTCTAGGCTGAAATACATCTTGCCTCATTGTTTTCTAGCAGAAAACCCTGTGGCAAGATCAGTCTAGGCTGAAATACATCTTGCCAAGGAGAAAACCCTGTGGCAAGATCAGTCTAGGCTGAAATACACTTGCCTCATTGTTTTCTAGCAGAAAACCCTGTGGCAAGATCAGTCTAGGCTGAAATACATCTTGCCAAGGAGAAAACCCTGTGGCAAGATCAGTCTAGGCTGAAATACATCTTGCCTCATTGTTTTCTAGCAGAAAACCCTGTGGCAAGATCAATCTAGGCTGAAATACATCTTGCCAAGGAGAAAACCCTGTGGCAAGATCTGTCTAGGGTGAAATACATCTTGCCTTATTGTTTTCTAGCAGAAAACCCTGTGGCAAGATCAATCTAGGCTGAAATACATCTTGCCAAGGAGAAAACCCTGTGGCAAGATCAATCTAGGCTGAAATACATCTTGCCAAGGAGAAAACCCTGTGGCAAGATCAGTTTAGGCTGAAATACATCTTGCCACATTGTTTTCTAGCAGAAAACCCCGTGGCAAGATCAGTCTAGGCTGAAATACATCTTGCCAAGGAGAAAACCCTGTGGCAAGACCAGTCTAGTCTGAAATACATATTGCCACATTGTTTTCTAGCAGAAAAGCCTGTGGCAAGATCAGTCTCCTCGAAAATACGTGAAAATTTACAAGCGCAAAACGCTCGGCCGAGCGGGCGGCGCCGGTGACCACCCCTCCTGTCCCGATCGATAATTCGCCGCCACGCGGCACGCAACGTGGAGCCAGCCAGGGTGGTCCGATCGATACAGCATCCTAATACACACGGTTGTCTTCGGTAATGCATTTTAGGCACCGATCATGGCTAACTTTCGTTAATACATCTAATTTGTTTAGTGCAATGTGGTGTAATTTTATGAACTAAAACACGGAATTGAGATAGATTTTGTACAACTAATGAGAGATTTGCATGGGAAAGTATCAAATGACTTGTTTGGTGGTCATGTAAATAAAAAGATTTCATGTGTAACGTGGAATAATACGGTTATTACGCGAAAGCGAAAGCAATGGATATGGAGCGGAGAGAGTTGTTCAACATACTTGTACTTATACCTATGCCATTTTTGGAATCAAATTTTACCTGTCCAGCCACTTCCATGAATTCCCTTAATTTCGGATTTTGTTTGAAAATATTCAAATCGTCCATTCCATAATTGATGGCTTTGGAGTTGTCATGGGTTCCCCACCCCAAGTCATCATGATTCAACCGCCTAGACTTATCTTGCCACAGGGTTTCTCCTAGAAAACAATGTGGCAAGATGTATTTCAGCCTAAACTTCGAAATAAAACGAAAAACACTGTGACGAGATTACCTTGTGCTGAAGCAGATCTTGCCGCAGTGGTTTTCGAGATAAAACGAAACTTGCAACAGTAGTTTTCGACATAAAACGAATCTATCCGCAGTGATTTTCGAAATAAAACGAAAAACACTGTGACGAGATTACCTCGTGCTAAAGCAGATCTTGTCACAGTGGTTTTCGAAAGAAAACGAATCTTGCCACAATGGTTTTCGAAATAAAATGAAAAACACTGTGGCGAGATTACCTTGTGCTAAAGCAGATCTCGCCACAGAGGTTTTCGAAATAAAACGAATCTTGCCACAGTAGTTTTCGAAATAAAAAGAGCCTTACCACATGGTTTGCGAAATAAACGAAAAACACTGTGGCGAAATAAAACGAATCTTGCCACATGGTTTTCGAAATAAAACGACGAAGCTTGCCACAGTGTCGAAATAAGACGAACTTGCCACAGTGTTTTTCGAAATAAAACGAAAAACACTGTGGCGAGTTTACCTTGTGGAGCAGATCTTGCCACAGTGGTTTTCGAAATAAAACGAATATTGCCACATGGTTTTCGAAATAAAACGAATCTTGCCACATGGTTTTCGAAATAAAACGACGAAGCTTGCCACAGTGTCGAAATAAGACGAACCTTGCCACATGGTTTTCGAAATAAAACGAAAAACTGTGTCGAGATTACCTTGTACTGGAGGTCATGAGTGCATTTTTCTAGTGACGAAAACTGAGAGAGATTTTGCAACAATATAAGAGCGGTACAAAAAAACTTTTCTTAAAAAAAAACTCAATACCACATTAACTCAATTTTAAACAACATAAAGGAGGTGATAAAAAAAGTAAAAACTTAATTTCCAAAATGAATTCAATATTAACCGGTACAGTCATCATACCCTGAACTTTACATGAGGCGTTAGAAAGATGAATAACAATAGAACAGTGCATATTATTATAATATTAAATACTAATAATATACTGACGTGAGCATAGGTCTATTTATATAACACGTATTACAAACTAATGAAGTGGTAAAATCCACTGGAATAGTAATAAGTAAAACGAAAAAGTACAATAATTACTCGCATTCACAATCGTAAATTCGATCGACATGCCTATTTTTGACCCCTATGATCTGCTCCAATAGCCTCTGTAACGTTATTGAAACCATCGCTTTTGAGCAACTCTGCCAGCTCTCGCTTCACCTAAATAAGCGATAATTACAGAAAATAGTCGCTTTTGGACAGGACCTCTTTCATTTATGGTATATCATAGTGAGCCCCTGAGATTACATAACGAGCTTCACCATCAGTTACCAATAAACAGGTATGCTAGCATATTATTGTCTTAAACATAAAGTCGCTCCTCACATTAGTACGAATGTAGCGTAAGGGAAAATAAGCAAATTACCTTACGGTCACCATTTGGTTCTATAAGCAATACTTACCTTGAAAATGCGTTTTTTTTTGGCGAACTTTAAGTTACTCAATTATCAATAAACACTTAATAATCCCACTTACTTTTCCAATCACTGGGAATCCCTGATACACCAAAGATGTATACAATTGCACAATTGATGCTCCTGCTCTGATCTTTTCATACGCATCTTTTCCGCTCGAAATACCACCACATCCAACTATGGGCACCTTACCGCCGGTGAGTCTGAAAAGTAGAGACTAATAACCTATTTTAAAACTCCGCGGTTGCAGTGCCGTGCACCTAAATGTCGCGGCGCAGCAAACACGTGTGCTGCACTTGCATGTCCAATGATTGGGCCGGAATGGAATTGTACGCATTTCGCGCACTATTGGCAAGACGTCAGCAAACGCTCCAACAATAAATTTCGTATATAAAAAACACGATGGTTTCTCTTCTATAATCGCTCAGAAAGAGGTCTTTATCAGAACCCAGACAACTGCATGCAACAACTTACTTGTACATTTTCCTCACACATTCCGTACTAATTTCTCTAACTGGAGCACCGCTCAGTCCGCCGGTTTCGCCTAAATTCAAGAATATAACTTAGCGGAAATACGCAGGGTTTTGAGCATTCGACTCCACGGTTTGCCAGAATTGCGCCAACAAATCAAAAGCTTCCTACAAATTACTCTTCTACCTTAGCTATATACGCTTCACTCTAACGCGGCGAAGACAGAGCTCGTAACCTTCGCTCACATCATGCAATTTTCTCGTTTAAAATCGACACACGTGAAGCACACAAAACGCACAGACAACATTCCGTTACGGCACTCACCTTTATGTTCACTTTGAAGCGTTTCCGGTCGGTGTACTGTAGTATTACTCACAATCAGGGCATCGATACCGTATCGGGGATCCAGGGCAACCTAGACCAAAAGAGTCAGTCCGGAGTTCCGGAGCTAATCAGTACGACATTGAGCAACACTAATCTTACCTTTTTCATAATAACAGGCGGGAAGCGATTTTTACTCTACATTGCACTTCATTATTCGGAATAATTATTTATTTAATTAAAACAAAAAAAAAGCAAGTTACCTGTGAAATGTCTTTCATTTCGGATTCCGCTAAATCTGGGGCGATCTTCAATAGCAACTTGGGACGTTTCTCCAATTTTCCCATATCAAGCGAGTGTTTCACGTAGGACATCAACTACAAATATAGGCATTCGTATAATAATATCGCGATTTTCTCCTTGACAGAACCCAACACGACGGTAAAGGCATGTGAAATGCAACAAAAAAACTGGACTATGACAGTGCACGCTTCGTAACTACCAAACGAACTGCATCAACAACTAAATCTTAATCACTTTATTAGCGATGAGCAGAGTACAGTACAGTATACTACAGTTTCAAAACCAATTCAAATTCACCGCTTCCCAAAACCTCAAAATTAAAATTCTTTCTCAAATTAGCATACCATCTCCAAATCTCGCTTCTTTTGCATACTCCTCAAGCCGGGCGTGTTTGGGGAAGAAATGTTCACTACCAAGTAATCACAATATGGCGCAAAATAGTTGACGCCGACCTCGTAGTCCAATCTAAAACATACACTTACATATTGCAGGTAAGTCCTAGGCCTAAGCCTAAGCCTAAGCCTAGGCGTTTCCAAATTCATTCTTGTGTTTTACATCCCGCGTTGACACAGTCCATCTAACAGTTTCCAAAGAAACGCTAGTACACAAATTCAAACTTTCAATTATGAATTAATGCAAAGAAATTGAGTGAAAGTACTGGAACACCAGTTGAATAGAGTGCGCTCACTTCGCATCTTCAGTCAGCTTGTTTTTGCCCAAATTTACTCCAAAAAGTGCCATATTCTCCGAGTCCCAGTTTTCTCGCACACTCTGAAAACATACAAATCAATAGCCATAATATCACAGACAACCCTTCACACACAATTACGATACAATTGGATAAAAAACAAAGTGACAAAACTAACAGAATACCTTTACTCTTTGTTGTACTCGGCCCACACCCTCGCTATTGAATCCGTAACGGTTGATTACACCCTGAAAACACTAAGTGTTAGTATAATCATTTCAAATTCAAGGTTGTAGGCTTAGGTTATGACCATAAGAGAACCTGAACGGGACGATTATTTACTCGAAGTATTCGGGTATGTGTTGCTCAATGTATTCCATAACATAAAATAAGTAGCTAACAATAAGTAGCTAGACCTCTTAAATTTGTATAGTCTGTGAGCGTTTCTCTCTCTTGTTTCTACATACTTCTATGGAATAGAGTAATTATTATTTATCAAAAACAGGAGATTGGAAACCACGTATGTAGTCAAACCATGATGGTATAGGTATCTATTCTACGGTGTACGGTATCTTCTCATTAATTGCATGTTTTAATTACTCTGCCCTGTCGTTTTACAATAAATATATCGTTTTTCCCCCTCACTTTGGATCTCGAAAGCCTTAAAGCGAAATACCGGCCGGTTTTTGAAACACACCGAACGACCAGCTTCCTTATGCAACGTGTAAAAAGTTGCCCACGACGTGTTTCAAAAACCGGCCGGTACTTCGCTTTAAAGTGGTATTCACAAAAGCTGCCACTCACCTCATCCTCCAATAATCTAAATACCCGCGGCCTTTGGTTGCCCGGCTGTGGCATAGGAGTCACACTTCCGATTTCAACGGCACCAAACCCAGACTCGGCAAGGGGCACAATAGCCTCCCCATCCTAAAAGTTATACATGGTTATATGTGGTACACGAGGCGTAGAACCGAAGAAAAACAGTGTCTGCACTAGCAATTACCAGCCCATCTAACTGATATAAACGCAGTGAAACACTTCATTTTGCGGGATGCGGTGTAATCGTTTTTCCATCCAGAGACCGGCAAAGCTTGCGCTAATTCATTAGCCTATAGCTATGATATTTCACTTCGTTGACCCACTGAACAATAAGCCACCAAGAATCTTTATCTAGACACAGTGAAAACATTCAACTTTTCTAACGTGCTTTTGACGTACACATTTTTAGGAGCTCAATTTGCTCGGGAAGGAAATTAGACTTATTAATAACCAGCCGTTCGAAGAGCCCTACGGGCTCTTCTCCAACTCGAGGAATCGGCCTTCGGCCGATTGTTTCCCTATTTAAAAAAAAGGATTGCTACAATTTAAAAAGTTAACTCTCGTCTCTTTCTCCTCCCACACATTCACACGTCTCTGATTGTGGAAACGTATAATAATCAGTTTGGATCACCACTCGACTAATGCTACCATGCAAATTTGCTATTGAAGGTGCTGTATGTAGCGCAGAGGATTATCCTTGTGATAAGCTAGCCTAGCTCAGTAGGTAGAGCGTTGGACTGTGAAGCGAGAGATTGTGTGCTGCTGTGGGTTCGAATCCCGCCCAGCGGCAAAGATTTTCTATGTTCTCATTCTATTGTGAACAGAAAATTGTCTTTATGAAAGGATTTCGTTTCGTGCATACAAACAAAAGACCAAGTAAACTCTTCTCCTTTATATAATAAGATTCTCAAATTCAAATTCAAATTTCATTAAATGTCAACCTTATCGAATCCAGCAGCCAATCCAATTGGGTTCTTGAGTTTGTGGCCGAGGAACTGAAATAAATAAAGATATCGCACAAATATAACAAAAAGTAAAAAAAGTTTTGTTGTTTTTAATCTCAAAAAGTAAAGCAATAAGAAAACACCGGTACAGAATGCTACAATCTGGGTGCGCAGCGGTTAGTAAAAACACGCACACGAAAATGAAACACCAAAATGATTAGTGAAAATCAATATTTGAATGAAGAGTATTAAAGTAGACGCTACACAACATGCCCTGAGGCCATATTCACCACTCAATTCCCCATGGAGAATTCCCCGTCTTTTTCTCTGCGTGTCTCACTTTAGAATTCTATTTTCTGTCCCCAGGGAATATTCCCCCGAGAGAATCGGAGTGGTGAATATGGCCTCTGAATTCCAGACAATCTGCCCACCTGGCATTCCAATTCGGGATATTCCCTCTTATTCTGACCGAATCGGGGCAGGAGTCCGTATTTGCAAGCCTGAAAGAAATTCACACGGAGTGAAATTTTTTTTACGTAAAATTAACTTGGTTCAACCAAAAAATGAATCAATATGTATAAGAAACTGCCACAAAAACTACGAATTTAATCAATAAATAAATCACTACCTTAACAGCCCATCGATGTGCAGTCTCGCCATCGGCAGTGCGATGCACGATTGGCATAACCTATACATAGATACATTGAATACCACATTATAAAACTCCCCCGCCTCCGCCCCCGGTATTGAGAATGAATGTACAATAAAGAATATGAAATAAAATCAATCAATAACTTACCGCCTTCTTATAAAAGGTCTCACTTCCGAAAAGAAACTCGGTTGCTCCATAGGCCAAGATACCTGAAATCGTACAAGTAAAATACAGGTTATCTATCTTGAACAAATGGCAGCAAACTAACTTTGCTCATTGTTATTATACTAGAAACCAACACTAGGGACTCTTTTTCTTAGGACTCTATTTGGAACTCAGGAACTGTCTGTACTGTATCATGAATATACATCATAACTATAAAGAGGCATGGCACGCAGTTTATGAAATGTGTACCACTGAATATAAATCTATTACATGCAAATTGTGTTGCACTCAACGATGACGAGCACAAAGTTCGAAGATCCACGTAACATACCACTTAAAGAATAGTCTTACCTCCTCCAATACAGATCACTGAAGACCGAGTGATATATCCGGGAGGCAGTTTCTTGTACATATTGATTCGTTCCCCAGTCAATCAATAATAATCCTATACGGTGGGAAGTTGCAATTTCTCTTGAAATTTGGTGAACTAAATGAAAAAAGAACAAAATATGGCCAATGATCTGTGTGTTTTCTAATATAAATAAGAAGAAATTATATATCCCATTTTATTAAGCGTTAACCAAATTAGAATTCTATATCCCTCGCCACTCATTTAACTCCGTTTAGCTGCCAGTTTTGAAACGTATGACAGGCACTGTATTCCGATGTAGTGTATGCAAATTTCTGCACGACTACTGCACGATTATTAGACTAATTGTATTAGTTTACACACATCATAGGAAAATTACATGTCCCAAATACGTTTCAAAAAATGGCCGTTATTTCGTTTTAAAACAAACAAAGGTGTAATATGAATACCCTAATAATGAATGGACAAGCCATACATGAAATACCACACAATACTCTAAACACACTTTCTTACGGTATTTCTAAACAAAAGCTAGAATCTAAACTCTCACCTCTTCGTGTGTAAATTCAAATATCTTCTCTGATTTGTCGCTCAATTTGAGTACCAATACGAAAATCGGTTGGAACGAACTGATCGAGCAATCAGCACCCGCACGAAGCTGAAAATTGAAATTTGAATACCATAAATGAATAAGACTACTGTAGTTTGCCACGATACTCTGTCCGAGGTTTATTTCGGTTACAACAGAACACAACTCTCAAAGACAACTTGGTTACTACATATATGTACAATCCGTCACGACTACGTCTGCAACAAGCTGATGAACAACTTTCAGTGAAACGAGTGCAATCTCAACTTCGGCCCAATTGCTACCACGGCAGGTGCCTGGCCACCTGCACAGTTCATACCGTAAGCAACATTCATATAACGATCAATTAACATAATGCCCATATATTCCATACCTCAACTTTCCACACAAAATCCACAATCGACTTCTGTGTTCCCGATGACGTATGCAGTAGTTGTGTAATTGAAATATCGCCTACTTCCATACACAACTAAATGTAAACTAAATATTTAAAACAGTTCCTATGAAGGACCCGAAATCAAAATAAAAACACACAGGTTAGAAGTAAATTTACACACAGAAGAATGCAGTGTGGGTGGCCCAAGCACATTAGAATCACAATATGTGGGCCGCGAACACTTGGCGCGAGTAAACGAGTGCGGTGCGCAAACTACCCAGTACCCAAAGTCCACGAAGTCAACTAATCCAAAACATCTTCCTCAAGTCAAAGTGTGGCTACAGTAACTCAATCAAACGCTCAAACATAAATGAGATAAAATGATCCGCCAAACACGAATGTACACGAACACAATCACATAGGACAATATATGGGATATCAAACATTTATCGAAACAATAGTGCAAGCAACATAATAAAATTACTTTCCAACACTAATACATTGGAAATTATAACAAGCAAACACAAACAAAATCTGGCAGGAGACTAAAAGAGACGACAAAAACGAGGAAAACAGGGAAGTAAGTATAAGTAAAGAGATAAAGTACGGAAATATAGAACAAGAGTCTAATCAATAAGTAAATACAAACAAGGGTCTCGTCAAACTACACCGGGAACTATTTTCAATTACATAACTCAATAAAACATGGAAGGAACCAAAAAGGGAAGTAGAAGTAAGCCGAGACAGCGATGAGAAAACTATACAGACCTGTACCATACATTGGAGAACTGATAACGTACTCTGAACAAATAAAAAGTAGAAAACGTAAACAAAAGTTAAGGTACGAATTAAAGAAAAACCTGATCACTAACATTACATCATTGATCATCTAAAGAAGCAACAACGAGAACGTGTACAGGTACAGCATAGCCTACCCAATTTACTGGAGTAAAGGCTCGATTTACAAAATAATATTCCATATAAACTTAAGAAATCTCGAGTTCTCCCTCTCGGACGTCCTTCAATGAGAGAATCTCAATCCTTCCCGAGCCCTTTGTCTCCCTCTTGATCACTTCATCCAAATCACGATAGTCACCCGGCTCGATCAGACCAATCTGAATAATTGAATAATGAATATAGTTTTAAGGAGGAGGCTCACGAGTTTTAAGTATTCGATTCCAATAATATGTACGCAAAGTGCGTATACTGATAACTGATAACGTTCTAATTTCTGACGTATTAACTATTAACCTGTGTGAGTCCTGAGTCAGCTAACTTACTATGGCTTCATTCATTTTCTGAATGAAATACACCATTGTGTAAGCATACTCGACAGAGAAAAAACGAGAGTCAATAATCCAACCCACATAAAGAAATAAGAGTTATAGTAGTATTCCCTAGCAGTGATAGCCTTAATCAACATACCGTATCAATTTGAATGTTTTAACAAAAAGAAAAGAAAAAGGATTCCAACCATTTCCAAGCCCTCCTCGTCCCAATTTTCCACTTCAACTTCGGCGAACAATTGCTTCAGTTTTCCGAGCAGATGCTTTCCTGTCTGAATAAACCAATGGATTGATAACAAACAATAAAATATATTCCCATATAATAGTTAACAACAAAATGGATACACGTAGTTGCATGCGTAAGACCGTGACCATGTGCGGCCTTTCGAAAAAATTCTCGATTTTTGATCTTTTAACAAAGTTTTAAATACTATTTCACTCACCTCAAAACGTCAACACAATTCGCATTCTGATTCTCATTGCCAGGGCAAGCAATGCTAATGCATACATAAAGGCAAAAGGCATACAAGATAAGGCGAGTGTCATGAGCAAGTTCTAAATGATAGTTTCCCACAACTATGCTAATTACACTCCATTCCTCACCTTTGTGTCCATGTGCACCCTCATCTTCATCTTGGCACGGCAAATAGTCAGCGTGTTGTCCTCTTTCAGCTTCTTGATCGCTTCCAGAGCCTAAAACTTCTTACTTACTTTTCAAATCCACATTCATCCTCACTAGTCATTCATTAACGTTGAACACTACTGTCTTTGCGCAACATGAAGTGTATTAACAAAAATAACAGACCTCGACCTAGACCTAGACACATACATGCCACACGCAGTACGCAGTGTACATGAAATCAAACAACGTGTCAAAGTAAACGAACTACAAACGTACAAACTACAATAGTCCAAACTACAAACTGCATCCCCACCTGTTGCTTGGTGCTCTTGTTGGGTTTAAGTGAGAAGTGGATCTCATGAAGTGCCTTATCAATAACAGAAGGCGGGACCGGACGCTTTGTTTCTTCATTCACCACCATTTGCGAGATCATTTGTGAGACCTAAACAACATAAGATAAGTAAAGGGTGAGATTCGCCATCACCACTATATCTCACAAACAAGTTACAAAGAGGAAACGAAATTCTATTCATGTGAAGTAGGTAATTAAGGCAAGGGTATAGGTTGTTTATATTAAGATACACCCCATTTCCTCTAGAAACCATTCGTTCACCTTCTAACAATAACAACCATAATAATCCTCGGATTTATAAAAAAAAAACAGGATGAAAAATGGAAGATCAGATAATCAATAACAAAAAGTTACCTCTTTCAAAGATTGATCCGCTTGTGCATGTCTTTCCTTCTCCGACACCTGCATTTCGCCCTTTTCAAGAATCTGAAAAGCAGAAAGTTAAAAGAACAAAAAAAAGTGCACACTCATTATTTCACTCGCATCCACGGGCACGGTGCGGCGCGCAAGAGACATGCCACATAAAAATCATGGCAACAATCAATCGCCATCATGTGTCATAAATTCTAATCCAATTCATGATTCACAAATATTCTACAAACGTACAAACCAAACTACTAATAAGTTAATCTACGTATTTCTATGGATCTCGAAAAACAAACAAATGAATACCAAATAAAAAAAACTTAAAACTCACAATTTTACACGCTTCCAGTTGGTTTTCTGTGCCGAACGCAGCCATAATCTACAATTTCAAAAAACATGTTATACACTTTTCCAGAATAAAATCGTAATGTTTCAGACAATCCATAATGAGCCCAAAAGCAACTCTCCGCGATGTATATACTGGTGTTCATAGTTACTAGGTATTACCAGATCAGAACCACGACTAAAATACAACTGGAAATTAATCCCCCCTCAAAATTATCATGCTTCCCCTCTCCCTGAAAGGGAAAAAAACAAAACGAGCCGTCAACACAAATCTTTCTTAAATTAGAAGAATGATTTCCAACCTCCCATAACATACCTCTTCCTTCTAGTGCATGTATTAATAAACATACCTCTTCCTTTTTGGCCAATTGCCCCTTACCAACGTTGGTGAAAACAGTCTGCATTTGAAGGACTTCGTCGATATTTTTCTCCCTAAAAGTAATCAATAAGTGAAAAGATGGATAAAGTGTATATTTGATGGACACGAAATACAAGGCGCGCCGCGCGCAGCTTGCTCACGCTGGGCAACTCCATACGGTCTCGCTTTCTTACAAGTATATGTCGTACAGTAGTTTCGTTGGAAGTCAACCGTATGTACAAACCCACACCTTCAATTATTCAAGAAAATTCTGAATTAAATAAACCCACGTCTTGTTCCTCCAATTCATCACTTTATTCTTATAACAGGCGATTTCGAATCGTTTTCCGATCTTCTTCATACGCACAACGGCCACATTTGTCAGAAGTTTCTGATTCGTCGGCGTTTTGATATTTTTCGACATTTCTGAAACTTTCACGGATTAACACGGGTTATGAAGAAGAAAAAAAGCGTCCGTGAAAATAAGAACTTTGAAGGGAAAGTTGATCAAAGAAAGAAATGCAATGTGCTCCACTTGCTCAAATATTGAACAACATTATTGCACACCTATAACGAAATCATACGAAACTGGAGAGAAAGAATTCAAACCAGACCGACGACACATTGATGTAAAAGCAAACATAAAATGCAGTAGAGAAGATATACAACAATAAATCGTATTATAATACCCGTAATCTATGCATACAACAGCGCGCTGACCAAAGCACCACAACACTGCAGTTGTAAACAAAAACAAGTAAACAACGATTTTTATCAATAACGCAAAAAGAATCCTATCACAAACGCCAGATACTTAAGAGAAACATAGCGAAGTAGATAACAGGCACATACCGCATGGTTTGCGAGAGACAAAAACGTAATCGAAATTCCACAACAAAAACAAAACCCTTCACAAACAACAAATCAAGATATTGGATACTCTTGGCTCAGAACCAAGAAAATCAATGAAACAGCAATATTCATTGTATAAAACTTTATTCACTTTGTACATAAGTTAGGGCAACGTGACTCAAACTGTAAGAAAACTAGATCAATAAACTAGAAGGGACTATTTTTTTTTAAACCACCACACTGTTTATGGGGATACCTGAGCTGCTAAAGCGATCTGACATGCGATTTGTGAGTCATGTTCTAGACAACTGCATTCCCATGTATATATGCAAATTATGTGTAAGAAGGCACATAACGGCACGTAATTTGCATGCTAACACATGGTGATGACGTTTTTCGATATTTGTTTCAAAATGTCCCATACCACTTTAAACATCCCGATATCCACAAAACAAACTACATCTTACATCTATACACAGTCTTGAATCATACTCATACCGTACGCTAATTATTCCTGAGAGATTCACCAATTAGCATACTGTTGGGCTCACTCGCCCTGTAATCACAATCAAATACACACACTTATACATAAAATCTAAAGCTGAGGTAAAACAACTAAACTACAGTAAGACGGTATGGTTAGTAAACATGCAATTAAATATAACAAACCTAAGCTAGATCAATATCGGGAAAGATTACGGTATGATGCTTTCTAAAGGAGAAAATGAGTGAAACCTGTTGCCTGTTCGTAAATAAACATTCAAATTCCAATACCAAATATGAACCGAGTTACCGAGTTCATCGGTTCACAATCACGATTATAACTTCATAATAGTACAATACTTAAATGGCCGGTGTAAACTTAAACTTATTCGTGACAGTGGTATAAAGACACATATTATTACAATCCTATTCGTTCGTTCAAATGCTTATTCCCCATTTTCGTAGAGAAATACCTACGGTAGTTGGGGATGGTCTTAAAGCAAAGATACTCGTGTTTTATATGAATTTATACAAAGGTAGTGAAGGGTCCAATTACACTCCATAGTAAACATTTAACAAACAAAAATACCAAGGAAAGATGATGTCGTGAAGTTCGAAAGGGGGAAGTCGTTTCGTAAAGCGTATCTCGCACTTTACGCACATCGTACGATGGTACCGTTCCTAAAAAACAGTTCTAAAATATTGACAAATTAGATAAATGACAAACCTCTTTCCAAGCGAGACCCTGCACTGCACACTATATGTATACAACTTCACGCTTCAAAATCATTTAACATTTTAACAAGCAACAAAATACAGCAATATTAATGTAATAGACACATAAACCCAAACAAAACGGACAAAATCCAACATATATCCTTATTGTTAACTCTCAGGCCTAGAGCCAATTCCAAAACGACAAACTATATGTTTACTCGCACTCACCTCTACAAGTATAAGTAACAACTACAAAGCGTCTCTCTTTCTCCTCCACTCAATCAGGAAACAGCAGTGGAGCATGTGGCAGGAATTCGAGCAGCAACACGTATTCCGTCAACCTACAAGAAGAGAAAACAATTATTTAATAAATAAGTTTACAAAAAAATGAGATATTCTTCAGGAATGTGATTAGATAAATGCATGCTAGTTAACTGTGGTTCCATGTTATTTATGCACTTTCATTCCATTACGTGCAGAAAAGGCCATACAGCTAATGGAAAGGAATATGCAAGTTTCTGGTTTCCATGCCCGAGTCCGTATGTAAAAGAATGGAACAGGCATCCTGTATGAGAATAAAGTTAGGGGAATAAAGTTGTCCAGCATTTTCTTCATACCACACGTAACACCGCTTCACATGGCAGTACTGACATGAGAGCCCTACCTTCCATCAACATTCCGTCGTGCCAAACTCCAGTTGAGACCCAAGCGATTGTAGAGATTCTGATTCTCCGAATCCAATGCCTTCTCCACTGCCCCAACCGTCTAGAATATAAATTTTATGTTAGAATACTCTCATCGAATGAAAGATGGGAACTGGGAATTCCATAATGGAGAAAGTTAACCACGACATACGAAGGGGTGTCTTCAGTCCACTGACTTCACTCGATAGTGTAAAATGTAGTTTGTAAACATATATAAAACTAGCGATCTTGAATTTTGTTCGTATTCAAGTTAAATTCTGCCATACATACAAAAAAAAGTAACATACTTGTCGTATAACCTAACATGAAAGAAGTCTTCATAAGTGAAAAGAGCCTACCCGCTTGCTGAAGCAGAGCACCGGCCACATGGAGCATCCAAAGGAGCAGCAACAGAACAAAAGTCCACACATCAGCCACCTGAATGGAATTGAACGATAAGTTGTTTATTTATTACATTTTTTTTATTTGGCCACCATCCCCATGTCAGTATGAACTGATATTCTATAAAGTACGTTCGTCGTATGGTTTTCATTTCATTACAGGCTCCATGTATGTTTTCCTCTCCACACGTGAATTTCCCCATTATACCACAGTAAATCAGCGATTCACTCACTCGCGAAATACCGGCCTGTTTTTGAAACGCATCTCAAGTACTTGCATTCCTATGCATTTATGCAACGTGGGGTCTAATTGGGGTCTAGTTTTTATTCTAATTTTTGCTCATTTGCATATGCTGCATAAGAAAGTAGGTGTACGTAATGCGTTTCAAAAACCGGCCGGTATTTCGCTTTAAGACATGTCCCTAAACCCCACCCATTTACGGTTCTTTGAACTTATGTTGACTAGAATTTATAGAACAACACTTATGACTACATACGTAAAAGGGCCATACCTCCCAGAAACAGCAATATGTCTCCGTAGGACTGCGTTTATCCGTTTCAAAGTTCCTTTCAATTCTTCGGGAGCCACGCGACCAGTTAACACTTTGGGGAAATCGGTGTCGAAACGTGAATTCAATCCAAACCTAGAAGGGAAACAACATCAGGATCGTGCATCACATTCTTATACAGCTTACGCAAATGAACATAAAAATTAGAATAAAACATCGAGCTAAATTCGAGCAAATTAGCATAAATACGTAAGAATTCAGTGGTCCACAATGCGTTTCAAAAACCGGCCGGTATTTCGCTTTAACCCATCCAATGGAGTGCATGGCACATTTACATGTAAAATGAAGATTCTTCGATCACAATGCACGTTTGCACACACGATAAAGAATCAACAACTCACATTGTAACATTGCCCACCCCTTTGATGACTATCGGTTCTCGCTTCACAGTCAACGGGATCTCTTCTGATGAACTCGCCTGAAATAAGATAGAATATAATTATAGAATTAAAGCGGAATACTGGGCCGTTTTTGAAACGCATCAAGTACATCATAATTCTTATGCAGCTTCTGCAAATGAACATAAATTAGAATAAAAAATCGAGCTAAATTCGAGTGACTTAGCCCAAATACGCAAGAATTCAGTTGTCCACGATGCGTTTCAAAAAGCGGCCGGAATTTCGCTTTAAGCACTGTCATAACAAGAACGGACGTAATCGCGCGCCTAGCAACAATGGCAATGAATAATAAATTCAGTACAGTAAATTCAAGCACTTGGTTTAAGAAAGGTATAGTAAACAACTGGTAAAACTGGAATCCCATGTGTCAGGTGCAATTTGTTTATCATTGCGAACCCTTCCTGTTGCAGAATGGAACACCGGCAGTTTAATCAACGAGAATGCATTTGTCCAGAATACGCTTCAGAAACCACGTGTCAGACCGCTTTAAAAAAAACTCACTGAGGACATTTGTTCGATCACATCAGACGACGCAGATGACGAGGTAGCTGACATTGTCGTGCTCAAAATGATCGTCTATGAGGTTCCCCTGGCCAGAGTGGGCCTCTAGCCAACCTCTCGTTTAAACCCTAAAAATTAAATACATAGGAATTATGTAGATTTACCGAAACATCTACATACAACGCAATCAGAAAGAAAATCATAAAAGTCACAAAAACTAGCACAACAAAGAATAGCTCACATCGGCAAACTTTGCACAAATAAATACAAGCCTTTCAGGGTCAAGAACGTGAAACTACCCAAGCTCCTGCTGAGCAAATAAGCCGGACATGCGCAAATCAAAATCCAATTTTGGGCTGGGCATCAGGTGGTCCCCACAGGGGGAATCCGCCTGAAAAACGCCGCGCCTCTCTCCCGTTGCCTGAAAAACGCCGCGCTTAATTTTTGCCATGAAAAATCCACCCTGGCGTTTTCCAGGCAACGGGAGCAGCTATTTGACGAAAGGCGGCCGGCGGACAGTCCTCTCTCTCTTTTCCAATCCCCACGCATGTGCGATTTGGCCGAGTGGTCTAAGCAGCGGACTAGTAATCCGAGTCAGTGTGTTTGTCGGCAGGTTCGATTCCTGTAAAGTGCTTGTGTCTTGCAAAGCTGTATTAATATAAAATACATGCATTGCAAGCCATAAGCACTATCTTATTGTTGTGATTTTCCGTTTAAACGCCAAGAAAATGCCACCTTGGCGTTGGGCACGGCAAAAATTTGCCATGATAACGCCTAGAAAACGCCACCCTGGCGTTGGGTGCATCTCACCATGGCGTTTTCACGGCGTTTTCGCGGGTTTCTTCAGGCGGATTTGTCCCAGTGCCCGGGGTCGATAGAGGCAGTGTGGACTACGGTAGTCGCCGTGTCACATAGAACACACACCGCGACAGACTAGAATGTACCCGCACTGCACTATG
This sequence comes from Pelodera strongyloides, assembly GCA_036852015.1. Lineage (NCBI taxonomy): Eukaryota > Metazoa > Nematoda > Chromadorea > Rhabditida > Rhabditidae > Pelodera > Pelodera strongyloides. The sequence continues at coordinate 238,075 of JAANDG010000161.1, read as the reverse complement.
TTTTAATAAAGAACGATAGATAAGCACACGGTTGCTTCTTTCAATAAGAACCCAAATACTGCAAAGTATAGCCATAATAATAGAGAACAAAATATTTTTTTCTGGTAAAACATTCCCCACCTCGTTAAACCCCAAATGAGTGAATTATGTTTAGTGTTCGCGCAGGGGTGAAAATTCTGACAGACAGAAACCAACTAAAATGCTTCCCCATAAAAATTGTCACTATTACGACATGCAAAAATATCTAATTCCCTACCGTAAGTTGACCAATCATCTAACAGTATCATTTTGTAGTACCACGCCCGTATGCGCTTTTGGCACTCATAAATCAAGACTCCCATGAAGCTAACAATACTAACCAGGCCAGTAAAACGGTAAGGCCAATGCTTTCGGCCACGTCCCCATGTTATATATGCAAATTGTGTTTCATACTGCCCGTATGGCCATATAAATTTGCATATAATACACGGCCCCCCAGTCGCAGTCGATATACCACAAAAAGTATACAAACTCCGCTTGTCACACAGAAAACATTCATAAAAAACACCCAAAATTCCATTTAAATATTTATTAATTGTATGTATAATACTCATAAATCTGACAATACCAAAAAACTCTTTCGCGTAACAATAATGGATCTATATATAATTTCTTTCCGCAAATTCTCAACCACACTTCATTAATTAAAATGAAAACATGGCAAATTGATGCAGCGAACATCTAACAATAGATTTAGTTCTAAACCAAGATCTACACTCTGTTAGACACCGCCGCGATACAAAACTAGAACTTGAATAATAGAAAAATCTAGCAAAAAAAAAGTCTCAAAATACTAAAAAAAACTTTGTTTAAAAAAACAATAGCTCCTAAGGAGCGTAATAAGAAAGGGTACTCGGCTACACCTCCGACGAGAATTAAACAAGAAAAATGTTAGAATATACATATATATCATATAAGTATTGCATTCTTACACAGGCTAATAGTATTCTATTTAATACATCAGCAAAGGACTAGGACACCTAAAATAATACCAGAAAAGGTGAAGGAAAATGGCAAATCAGAACGAAAAACAAAAATAAATATACACTGACAAACTGGTTAAATAGAACTATAATAAACCTTCCATCAAATAGGATCAATAATAGGCCGACTTTGAAGCTCTCAACAAGGCTTACAAGTCCATCCATTTGTAACGGTAAACTATACGGACAACGTTAACACTTTACAGCTAGCATACCAACAAACGGGTCGGGGACAAACACACTAAACTCCGGGGTTGCTGGTAATCTCAGATTATCATACACAATGGGCAAATATAAAGAGTAAAAATATAATCCTAAAAAAACGGTAAGTCCAAGTTAAAGGTATTGCACGTGATTTCTAAGCCCCACGCCCAGTATGGCACTCAAGGGCACCGCTTTAAAAACCACGTACCATACCATTTACGGGGTTAGTTCATATGCTAAACCGGTGAATGGATGGATTGGAGGGGGCAAAGTACTGTATCCGAGAGAGAGAGAAACACTACCTCGTCAACAACTGGCAGAACCGAATAAAGAAATCTTTAAAGCGGCACGACATGTGGTTCGCCTCCCGACAACTCATACTGCACAACTTGATGACAAATATGGCCAAAAAATGCACATAATCTACGCACAGTCGCCTATCACACGTTCCAAAATCCAAAACCACGTGCCATGCGCTTTAAACAAAAAAATATACGCTACATCCGACTAAAATATTATTAATATGATAAACATCTTATATATAAATTCTCTCCTCTCCTCTCATATAATAAATATATATTTCGAGCAAATATGGGAAAGTAGGAACATGGGTCAAATAGAAATCTGACAAACTCGGCGCGCTTCAACACAAAAAAAAAACAGAAGACAATCAATGGAATCTACTAAACAATCTCCAAATACAGTAAGATGGAAAGTAACTGGTATTTTCAAAGTACCGTGGGTAGATGATACGCCTTCTGCACTTCTGCTCAATAATTCAAGGTTCAAGACAAAAGTGAATATCTAAAACTCCACGGCACACCTTTCAAAAACACTCGCTACCAACAAACAAGACAGTGAATGTTCAATGAGCTTTTTTTCATCGCAAACGAGAAATTTCGAACATTGCTGTTAACATAAAATAGTTGGCAATCGGGCCTTAACCCCATGGGCAGCCCTCTGAACCAGGCAAAAACTGCTTGACGAGCTTAATACGGTAAGTATAAACTACAAACTCTCTATTTGTGCTTTGAAGCGGGCGTTGAGGCGACCGAAGAGGGCGCCGTCTGGAAGAGGTCCGGCCGTCGGGAATGCTCCACCTGAAATAACAGGAATCACAAATACAATCAACAGATAATGACAAATCCGGAACACGGATTGATGAGGTTACACACTTGCCTGTCAGGAACATCATGTGATGTTAATGTACTTTCTCTTCTTTACATTGCTTTTTTTTTACTTATGTTGCGGTGCTTTTTTTTTTACAAAAATTCCCGGAAAACCACAAGAAACGGCTTGAACCATAACAATTTCGTGGACATTTCCAAAAAACGAACTCGACCATTCTTATAACGGCTTATAGAAACCATTTTAAAAACTCACAACTCCGGGTCCTCCAAGTGGTGGCTGCCACACTTCATAACCGAGTTTCTGTAGTTCACTAGATATCATGTCCATAAGAGTTTGTGGAGTGTCTGAAATAAGAGAACACATAGTTTCGGGTCGAAATTTACTTCGCACGGCCACTCGCCCAATCCACAGCCAACTTTTGCCTGGTTAACGACCATCTGGTCTGTTGATGAAGCATCATCGCGCGTCACATATATGACCTATCCTATCTGAACGACAATGGCCCACCCTCTGTACTCCCTCTGTACCTTCTCTCAGTTCACCCTTCAACACTAAAATCGACACAGAACCCTCACCAGGCTTCAAAAAGGCGAACACCGATCCTCCTCCGCCTGCTCCCGTCATCTTGGGATGTATTCCGTACCGTGCAAGTGTTGTGCAAATCTGGTCTACCTTCGGATGACCGACACCCAGACCAATCAATAACTGATTATTGATTCGGCACAAATCCTGCAATTAGAATCCTTCATAAAAGTACGCATTCACGATTTCCAATAACAACCAGTTCAAATAAGCGCACACTCTAGTCTTCAAAATTACACATACCGAGCAGCGATGACAGCAAAAGCTACTAAAAGCTATATTCAAACAACAAGGACCACTGACTCGCAAGAAAGAACCACAAATGCAGAGTAAAGACTGTAAACTTACGTTGAGCTTGCTGAACGTGTCGATGAGTTCTCCCTTATCAGAAGTGGCAGAGATGGCCGATGCCGAGGAACCTCGCTTTCCTCCGGCCACGTAGGAGGCGAGCGACTGCGAACGGATCGAACCACCACGGTGCGGCTACAACACAGAGACAAGGTAAGCAAAAAGAAGCCGGACAGTAAGCGATACACTTTTGGGCTTTCCCAGAGGTATCAAATGAGTAGTATGGGTTTTATCAAAACACACAACGAACGGAAGGAAACCAGTGTTAATGAAACACAAAACCACTTAGTTATAATAGTGAATACTTTGTTTCATAGATATTGACAAGGCTATCATACAAGTTGGACATCATATAGAAGGAGAAGATTATCATATATCGGTAAACCCACACAAAGAAGGACCGTATCCCGTAAGTACATCGCTCAAAACCCAACTGGCTAGTATCCCAAGTAGTGTCGTTTTCCTTTTCCGACTAGGCGACTTACATAACCAATAAGGTGATCACCAACCTGCAAGGAGTGATGTTCATTCTCCGAGCACCCCCCATTCTCGGTGAGATGTTTCCCAGTGCTAGCCCCGTCCTCTTCCCCGTTCTCTTGTCTGTGCAGGATCTTGGCCGCTTCTCGCGAAATCGCATCGATAGAGCTGAAGATGCCCTCGACCACGTCGGGGAACTGGAATGGGAGAGTTTGTATTCCTTGACTTTTGTAAAATATAAATGGGGAATATACTTAACAACCTTCCTCTGTGGCAAAAGTGCTTATATCAATGGACTGAAACGAAAATGCGACATGTTTCAGGATCAAAATAAATAGCAGTTCAAGCAAAGGGCACAAGGATTGAACAATAACATGATCTGAGGCCTTGTGAGTTCAATTGGAATCCACATCCATTCAATTCCTCACCTTTCTCAATCGTTCCTTTACCGTCTGCACCATGCGTGACGTGTTTCTTTCAACCTTCGAGTTCACCAATATTACCCGCAGTTCTGGCAAACTGAAAATACAACTCTAAGGATATATTTCGCATCATTCCATTACTATCTAACTGAAAGTACAACTCTAAGGAAACATTCATTCCTACGCTTTTCGAAGTAAGAAACATAAAACAAAGTACAAAAATATTGAAACCAAAAGAAAACTGAAATCACCAATAAACCAACTTTTTGAGGTGTTCGATCCGCGTGCCGGGCTTGTAGCTGGCAACGCCTCCTGAAGTAAACAATTATAAATGGAGGATAATCTATAGGAAAGCATCTACTGACATACTTTCGTATAACAACAACAACACTGAAAACAGTTATAGGCGCGTCGAGTGCAAAAAGCACGCCAGCACACTTTTGTTTTACAAGAAGACAAGTAGATACGTATATTAGAGTAGAGAAACCACAGTAAGCAACTAAAAATGGTACAGGAGCCGTCTTCAAACGCAATTATTCGAGGGTACGCAGCTAGTGCCATAGGTACCATAGGAACGGACACAACCATGAAAAAAACTGATCCGGACGTAAATGAAACAACTCAGTACATGCTCTTTGTCAACTTCCACAATAATAACAAAATAACAAGTCATATTTGGTTAACGTAATCCAAATAACGTGATGAGTACTGTAACTAAATTCGATAAAAGTTCATGCTCGTGCACCGCAACTGGTTAGTCTTAGTCTAACACAATCTAGACGCGGAATATCCACTCTTTTCTAGAAACAAAGCCCACAAAACTCATAAAATAACACAGAGGCTTAGATAGAAGACCTCATATAACAACTTTCAGCCCCCGAAACGCCAGCATACGGTATTTAGTGTCCGCTGTCTGTTGCTACAAATTTTCTACAGTAAAAAAGAGGGAAGACATGTAAATCCTACGAAAAAAAAGAGGAATATCAAGGTCTCGGTCTTATACACCACCACGTTACGTTACACTTCTAATGACGAAATAAAGAGTTGAGATGTTGCACAACAGAAAGCGAGCCTAAATAAAAACCGATATGCTGGCGATCGTTTGCTGCACAGCACGGCACGAGACAAAATATAAGAGAAATAAATAGGGAAAAGAATTGCTTCATGCTCAGGAGTTATAGTCATAGCTATATCGCTTTATTTATGCGCTTCATCTGTAAAAAGTAGCGCGCGAATTATTGACTGCTTAGACAAAAACACATTCGTATTGCACCGTCTAGGTTTAAGTTCTGTCTGCCGCTTACAGACGTAAATGGTGAACAGCCCATTTTCAACAAGTCAATTGCGAGTGCGTACAAAGAAAGCAGAGAAAGAGAAAGAAAGAGAAAGAGTGAAAACGGGTAACTTGTAGCGGACACTAATTACCGTAGCAGCCCACAAAGGCGAGATGGCTGATGCTTTGGTAGCCGTAATTGCGATATGACGCACCTGCAATGTGGCACAACCCGGTATTCTAGTATTCTAATCAGCACTCAACTACAGTAAGACAGAAACTAAAGTTGCTACACCTACTGTATTAAATCCAGACTAGGGCATAAAAAGAAGAAAACGAAGAAAAAAACTAACTAACTCGAGAAGGAAGAAATCAGAAAGGTGTCGGAAAGATAGAAAATTCTAAGCAACAAGCCCTGCAGAAATAACGAACCCGGAACAACTAAACTCTAACAAAACGTTATAAATGAGCGCCCATACGCGTTTCCACCCAGGTCAAAAAAAACACCAGGGGCAATTGTGTTATCTTGTAATACAGAAGGAACAAAAATCATTACAAATTAAATGAACACAAGGTGCGGTAGTAGCAAGGGGTATTTCTACATTTCTACAGAGATCACTCGCTAACAAAAAAATAAAACTAATCAAAGTTAACCAAACAATAGAGGGGAAAAGACTGCAAAAAAGACTGGCGTAGGGATTAAAGTGATATGGTACGTGGTTTCGAAACATATTTCTCTTTATAACTGCATTCCCAAGGATTATGTATGTATAAACATATGCAAATGTTCCGTGCACGTCTCATTGTCAGCCGAGAGCCGGATGGGTATGAGTAATACATGGGAATTCAGTTAGTACGTTCTTCACAAACCACGCACAGTACCGCTTTAAGAAGGAGTGAACTATAAAATCTAAATACAAAATGGACCCACCATATGTACAGACAGCCGCATCAAGTCCGGAGGCCCGTCCATGAATAAGGGACTCAGCAGCAGTGGCCCACTTGCGGATAGTGTCCAAGTCTTTTTCCTCCCAAGTAAGACTTCCCTCATCATCGGTCTACATACATACAAATATTATAGTAATTAATAGCTAGATAGAACATCTTTTCAACGTCATAACACGGTTGGTCGTTGGTATAGGTTTTAACTGGCTGACTCTGCACTTAAACGTCTAGAAATATTTAACACTTAAACATCTATAATTCAAGAATTCGCCAAAACCACATGACTACTACATGCCCAAGAAAAGTCCATAAAGTTCGTTGTAAATCTGTATAATCTTAAACACACCGTAACAGTTGGAGGCGGAATAATCCCAGCTGTTTGCAATAAAGCAGTGGTTATACATACACAATAGGCACCTGAAATGGTGGGTGGGATTGGTGGGAATGAAAATGATTCATTCAATATTCTTGAGAACTTGATAATAAACAGACAAACAGACTTAAAAGACTCAACTCAACAAAGCTATAATAGTAAAAGGTAAAAGCTGATCTCACCCGAGCTTCCAAGACCCACACAGGATGGCAATTTGAATCGCACCGTACATTTAACAGCAAGAAGATCCCTAGAATGGAAATATTCAAACATTAAGGGAATAACATAACTTCATAAGATACAGGACCGGATCCCTCATCAGACCGTTGCATATACTGACGCTTAGGCTTGGCACCTTACCTCGTAATTAAGTAACACCATGCACTGGCAACAGAGTACGACATTGATTGATATTAGAGTTAACAGGCAAACTCAACCGAAAATAAAACAACAAAAATAGTGATTATATGAAACTAAGGAACAAAAACGACAAAAATCTGACAGAACAAGAGAGCACAAAGTACAAACTAAACCACAAACTACAAACTTGGCCAGCGAGATTCTCCTGGAGGGCGCGTCGCCCTTCGCAAGACGACGTAACTCCGAGGTAGAATCAGAAGCGGTGTCGTCATCCAAGTGGACGGCCTTGAGTGCATCGTAGCTAGAAGAGAGAAGGAAACGAACATGGTGCAAGACAAGAAAGCAAATGCAGGCAACATCACTATTCACGCACTGAAGTACTTAATGAGCCCATGAGCCGCCCCATGAGATCATTCGCGAATACTTCGCGACGTTAAGTGTTAGTGACAGCAGGGCATAAATCCAGTACGTAAACTGGCGTATTGTTAGCGGGCCCAATGATGCGTTTCCCTCTAATACGTATATCGGTATATCTGCAAAAGCTCCGTAGGTGGTTGTTGCATGATTTTACGCCCAGACATCAAAAGTCACTCAAACAACGAATCGCGAGCCTCTAGTGAACCACAACAAGTAACGCAACATGCCTTACGCTAACTTCAATAAAAATAAAGAAAAAAAATCAAATTGATTATCAGTGCGATCAACGCAAACCAAAAAGTGAATAAACTCATGCCATATCATATGCCATATGAAAACCAACAAACGTCAGCTTCGTTAGTAAGCGAGCATGCAAGAGTATCACAGGTATCGTAACCATACCGTAACCTCAAAAGAACAAACCTTTTCCTATGAGCTACTCCAAGAAGGAGGTACCAAAAGGCGAGAATGGCCAAGTGTTGAACACCGCACTGATCCTCACACGATCCACTCAACTTCCTGGCAATGGGAACCAGGATCTCAAGGGAGGGCGGTTGATCCTCCTCCACTGGGTATTCGGCTGAAACTAGCACATTGCATTGTCATGTTCAGTAACAGAAGCTAAAGAACTGAGGTGTATTCTGTATTCTCACGCTACTCCAACTAATACATAGCTTCTCATATGAGAACTTCTCATTCACACCACACATCTAGCAACTACAAATATAGTAAACCAGAATACAATGCAAGATGACACCATGGCATCATTATAGAGAGAGAGAGAGATAGAGAGAGAGAGATAGAGAGCGAGACAGAGAGAGAGAGAGTGAGACAGAGAAAAAGAGAGAGAGAGAGTGCGTAAGTCAAAAATACAAAAGGTACGCACCTGCTAAACGCTCGCCCGCCCTCAACAAGTCTTTCAACATCCATGTCTTTTCAACTCCGAGGTCTGGAAGTGAGAGATAGATCCGTCCGTCGGCCGAAGTAAACAACGACACGTACGTACGAAGGTCAATCGAACCAGCAATTGCCGTCTGAAAAAAAAACATTTGGAATTCAACATACATTGAACATTATAATTTCCTTGCATCCCACCCACACCGTAGAATAAAATTAATTAGAACCAATAGTTCAGTATGCTAGCCTCACGAATCACGAACTATGTACATACACTATGCATCCCTTAATATTACTTTAGTATTTCAAACACAACAACATTAAACAAAAGGTAAACTGAAACAAATACGTACCCGTCCATATACAACTGCGTGTTCTCCGAATAGAATAATCTTTCCCGGTGCGCTCACATACAACCCGCCGTGTTGCGAGGTTAGATTTCGCATCGGCGAGGCGTGCGAAGCTGCACGCGAAGAACCGCTACCGCCAGGACTGTCCAGGCCTGAAACATAAGTCCAGTAAGGAAAATGTAGACACTCGATTCTTACGACGACCTAGTCCTTACTCTCTCACACGCCACACAATGATATAATATTACATAGTAGGCCACGACACATACCTTCGCAAACTGCATCAAAAAGTTGTGTCGGCTCCTCGCAAAGAACTGTTATTTCTTGCTGCGATAGTGATCCTTCAAAACGGTGATCGGGTTCGACAATCTCGGTTGGCTTGTTGGGAGAGCCCAATTGCGAATTTTCAGACGCAGAAACCAGGTCCGACGAAATTTCAAGCAATTGTTCGCGCATACTTTCTCGAATTGTCTCCTCGATCCAAGCCATGAGATCTAGTTCTTTAGTTAACAGCGAAGGTGCCAATTGACTTAGCGGCAATTCCTCGTCCTCATCTTCAGCCTCAAGAACAATATCAATTGACCTCACGGACACCGCAGATGATACAATGCCAGATGACTGTACTGATGATTCCCCAATGCCTAGTTTTGAATTGCCAAAGTGCTCAATGACCGAATTGATAGTCGATGTTACCGGACAGCTGCGCGGATTCAAACTAGAAATGGGATGATTAGGTGTCAATTGTCCAGAAGCCGGGGAAGAGTCGTTAAGATCGTTCAATGAATTGGCTGGAGCTAGAGGAATTGTGAGCGGTGACAGCAACTCTGAATACGCCACAGAATTGGCTCGCGACGGTGCTGGAGTTTGCATGCCCGAGTCAGAGTGAGAGTCAATATAACGCGGAGTTCCGGGTGCGCTCGTTTGATTCTCATCGGCATGTTCTTCAGACTGGAGTTCTTCGACTGGTGGGCTAATGCTGGCCTCTTTTTCTGCATCAAGTTGAGTATCCAAATTATGTGCCTCACCAACATCGGCTTCCTCGACGGAAAATACGGGGATCAATTTCGCATGTGGTGCACGTGTCGGAATTGGTTCCGCAGTTTCTACGGCAGGACAAATGGAAGTTATAGCAAAGGTGGGAGAAACCTTTTCTTCCTCAGTTATAGCAAAGGTGGGAGAATCCTTTTCTTCCTCAGTAGATGAAAGAATATTGGCCGCGGGAGTGGAATGAGCAATCGCAGGAGGAACAGATGTTTCATTTGACGCATATTGTTCTGAAGACGGCAGATCATGCCTCTCGAGAGGGACTTGTTCTTCAGTCTGCTGTGTGCTTGTAGCTTGAACTAATATAGTGTCAAACGAAATATTAGTTTTAGTAGGAGCTGGCGAATTCACAGGAGTTCCTGTGTGCACAGTGTCAACGGGCAGTAAACGCAGATTCGCACCACCAGTCACACTCAATGGCTTTTCCTTAGCCTCGGACTTCGTCAAGGATTCCGAAGACACTTCTGCACGCGCCTTCTCAGAATGAGAAGTAGGCAACTCAGAGGCTGTCGAAACTGTGACATCGCTGATGTTTTCAAGTAGTGCAGGAGGTTCCTGTATATCCGAAGCGTGAGCGCCTTTCACAGTCGCCTCCGGTACACCAGAACCAGCTGTCATCGGATCAGAGAGACAATCCACAAAATGTTCCTTAGTAGAATTTACTTTTTGAGTTTGCTCCTCCTGCTGGTCCAGTTCTTGGGCTATCTTTGAAAGCTTGTACACCAAGGCTGCGCTGCTCTCCACACTATCCAGAATTCCGTCTTCCATTTGTACAGCTGATACCGACATCTTTGAAGTGTTTTTGGTGGGAATAGCCTCAGCACTGACAGATTTGGCCAACTTGCATGTCATGCTAGTAGTCTGCTTGAGATTACTCAAGATGCCATTCACGAGCACATGACTTTTCATCACATCGACTGCTTCGTTGGGCTGCTTGCTCGATTTTCGCTTGTTCTTCTTTTCTGGTTTATTCGTCTCCGTATCAGCATACTCAAGAGAAGGTTTCAGAACCAAACAGGCAGACATTTTCCTTGGTTGTGCAGGCTTTAATTCGGAAGTACCAACATCGGAATTTAGCTTCTTCAGCTTCATTTTATCGGTTTCTTTGTCGGAAAAAGGATTCGAAGCCGGCGGTGATTCAGAATTCAAAGAATAAGACTTTTCCAGAAGTTTACGCTCTGTACGAGCCTTGTTAGATGAAAACATGACTGTTGCAGCTGTCAAGTCTTCGAAGAGCCGACTGTCACAATAACAGGTAGAGAAAATCGAATAAGGGCGACAAAAAGTGAGCGAATTGATTTCAGCAAATTTTATGCAAATACTGACTGCGTGCGTAAGGATACACGCATGATTCGAAAGGGAGAGAAATAAAAAACCAATGCTGTGACGTCACATACCTTTCCGCAACACCGAATTCAGTCGAGAAACAGATTACTATTATTCCGACTGTTTGTAATCTGTTCGATTGACTGTTTCAATAACATCAAGCCAAAGGGACATGCCTCACAAAAAATCTTACAAACCAACACAGAATACTCAAAGGGAAGGGTTTTAGTTAATAAGAAAACTTGGACATAAGCTCCTTGAACGAAGAACAAGAAAATAAGACGCGGATATACAATAACCAACAAACCATCAATATGTACTCCATTGGATGCATCACATAGTCCATTCGTTTCCACGTCAACTGTGCACTGTTCTTCCGCTGTCATGACGGTTTCCAGTATTATAAGTTAATAATCTAGTGTTTTAGTGAGAGACAAACAATTTCTCGTCACCGAACCAATCTCCTATAATCACCACAATCAAAGATTCAGGATATATAAATGTACTCCATTGGATGCATCACATAGTCCATTCGTTTCCACGTCAACTGTGCACTGTTCTTCCGCTGTCATGACGGTTTCCAGTATTATAAGTTAATAATCTAGTGTTTTAGTGAGAGACAAACAATTTCTCGTCACCGAACCAATCTCCTATAATCACCACAATCAAAGATTCAGGATATATAATTGCTTGGATAATTGCATAAAAAAAACTCGTTTCAATACCTGATTGTGAGACGAAAAAATCTTCATTGAGCAAGGGAACGATAATTGTTTAAAAAAAAGAGCAATCAGAAAAGAAGACCAAGAAATAAGAAAGAAATGCACAGAGGATCCCTAAGGGTGAATGCTAAAAAGTGCAACGAACAAGCTGCACCTCATGCAAAATTCATATGCTCTACCGACTCAAGCTTTAGGTGAATGTTCCGAGAGAGAGAGAGAGAGAGAGAGAGAGAGAGAGAGGGAACATACTGAAACACACAAGAAAAAAGAAATCGTCACAGCAACCCGTACCCAAAAAAAGGAGCCGAATAAACCAAGATGGAAAAAACGATCAAAAAAGGAACATCACCGATAGCAACAAAAATACCTATTTTGCAGATAAGATCTCAGATCGCTAATTTCAGAACACAATAATTATTATTTTGCTTGCCGGATGAGTGATCTAGTACGAAAAGCATTTCTGAGTTGGGCCCAAAAGGGGGAATGCCATGAATTTGGCAATAAATGCACATATAAATGGACGGTAGATGCATATCACATATGGGGAAAAAGCCTATTCACATTGTCCAAACGAGCGGGCGCATACGTCCCGCTGGCTTATTGACGAAAGCAAAAAATAGTCTAGTGAGCCCAGAATATTGCAGCCAAATTATACTACAAACTACGTGGCTGCATTGGCTCCACCGTTGATGTTGAAAAGCTCTACAATCACATTTTAGATCACACACCAGCAAAATAGGCTTAATTAGGGTGTTGATCATTACTATGTACTTAATTATACAATAATACCGATAAAATTATAGCTAAGAAACCAAAAACCGCACAAAAATGAAATGAAGGGAATTTGCAAAGTGCAATTACCTAGAATCGCCAATTATCAAATAAGTCTTATTTTACAGCAAAAACTCCAAGCAAAAGAACTCTTCTGATAATGATTGTTCTTCAATTCTGCTCAGAGAGCGTTTCGGGTCCTCTGGGACCTTTCGTCCCACACACAAAAAACGAGAGGGAGAGAGCTCGATGCTTTCTCTCCCTTCTAGTTGCCCAGGTCTTTTTTCTTTTTTTCTTGCATAGCCGTAGGAGGGAGCCGAGAGAAGAAGGGAAATATATGCAGTGCCGGTTAGGTGCCCGGCCTTCCCCTTGCAAGACCCAAGCCAAGGCAGACAGACCCCTCTTTCTATGGCAAAACTCCTTATTAGCATAGCCAAAAAAGAAGAAGGCAATATTCACAAAGACGAATAACACGGAAGTTGGACAAAGGAAGAGAGAATCCGTGGAACAAAGAGGACGATAAATAATAACACTCTTTCTTGTAAGACATAAGACCGACAAAAACAAAACAATTGATTATCCCTCCCGTTCCCGGGTAGGAAATAGGAAAGGTCACTGGAATGTGGGAGGCCCGGGAGGAGAGACTTAAAGATAAAAGTGAGAACGCCGGGAGAATGAGGTAGAAAAAACTGGGGCACTGACGTCAAAAGGTGAATCTAGTGGGTTGTCTAAGTCTAATAGATGGATGTGAAACGGACAGAGAGAGAGAGAGAGAGAGAGAGAGAGAGATAGAGAGAGAGAGAGAGAGAGAGAGAGAGAAGGAGATGTACAGAGAAACAGAGAGAGAGAGATGTAAAGAAAGGGAGATAAAGAGAGAGAAGGTATCCCAATCGCACGAGTAGACGGTGGGAGCGAGGAATATCCTATCCAACCCGCCAGTAGACGAGCTTTTCGTTGGTAATGTTATTTTATTTTATCAACACTATGACACAATATCGGCAATCGACAATAGTTCCTTATTACTTTCTATTTCATTTGTTCTAGCAAGAACCTCCTCCCGATAAATGGAGTACGCAAGAACAGAAACCCCAGGTAGAAAAAAACACGCCAAGACTACAAATTGATATTGAATTAATAACATACGAAAAACTATGCGCTTCGTATTGCCTGGGAGTAAATCAATTATTTTCCAAAAAGAACAAGCAGATGCTGCCAATTAGTCCAATGCAATGATATGCAACCATACCTGCATTAATAAGTAATTATCTTTCAAATCATCAATCACCTATCTATCACCTTTCCATGCAGGTAAGTGACAGAGAGACGGGGATATAGAAGATAAAGTATTGTGGGTAGAGAGAGAAAGAGAGAGAGAGAAACAAGAAGCTGTTGTAACTAACAGAACCGAGTAGTCAGAGATACTGACGCTCAAATGCTCAAAGACAGAGTAGAGAACTAAACGCAAGGCTCAGAGTTCATGTCCTTCCCATGGAATGGATAGTTCTGTGATGCTTTCGCCAAGGCTATCGGATTGCACCACTACCGTCAGAACCACAGCACCAGCGACCAGCACAACTACAACTGGGGAACCAACCATCCGAGCATGTACAAGGCTACCTCCCTTTTACCAAGCTCTGTGTTTCTGTGTTTCCAGAAACTAGTATCCTATTTTTCAATGTCAAATTGTCTGAAAAGGTCTGGCAATAAAAAATTCCAAGGACCAACTCTCCCACAACCCCCGCCTTCGCAAGAGTAAATCTTCGGTCGCCAGCTCAGCTCCTAACTAAGGTGAAAGGAAAGAATTCACATCCTAAAAATAGACAACTTTCGTCCAGGCAATTTGCGCTCATATATTGGGAAGGTTGCTGAGGGAAACAAAGCAACTAAAAGCGAAAGAAAGAGAAAGAACACTAAACAAAAATGCCGCAGAAGTCTCTCAAAATCAAAAATTCACAGAAAATGACAGAGTTGACCGCAAATAATAAAGTTTTTTATGCGAAGAATGATGTCACAATTACTAAGGTAACTAACCGTAAGTCAGATGAAATTATGAAAATTACTTGCAATAACCATCGCATCCAAAAACCCGAACCAATAAAAACCACAAACCAAGGAAAACCTGTTCCCAGAGCTTTCAAAAGAGCCAAAACACATGGAATACACGATAATTGAAAGTACTTAAAAAGTGATGTCATTTTAAAATACACAATTTTTGATCAAAATTTCACCCGTTTTCAGATTGAACAAATATTCCGGCTGCGAGCAAACAAACATCCAAACTGAGCGGTCTATACTGTTTAAGTCTATACATATTTCTCAGCCTGCGTGAGGAAAGAAAACGATCTTATTCTACTATATAGGAAATAACCCTTTACATAAATTGTGGACATAGCACAAAAACCACTAACACACGTGATCTACAATAAATTTGGGTCTACAAGCATAAAAGTGGGGTGGGTAAACTTTTCAATCATCAGAGAAAAACATAGTGGGAATAAACACACACACGTTGTGAAAAGGAGATTACAACTACAGTCTAGATTGAGAAACCAACACCTAAAAAGGCACTACATAGAGGATTTCACGCGTGGCGTGGTGATGCGAGAAAACAATTTTGCAAGGACACAATAAAAAATTCTGTGAAAAGCAAAAAAAGTGATATTTTGTGCACAGAAGCTTGGAAAAGTGATTTTGCAGTCCGCATTGATAACAACAGATAAGAGCATTGTAGCTAGTGCCTACTTTTCTTTTCAACCATTCAATTGATACCTTTCATCAATACAAAATAGAAAATGGAAAATAGAACATTTCGCAAAAAAAAACCGGAAGGGTAAAAAAGATTATCAGTGACGTTTCACCGGAATTTATAAACATTTAGTGAAGTCAAAATGTCAAAAATACTTACAGTAGATGGGCTAAGGAACCAAAAAAGCCAACAATACAAGACTTTCACGAAAATCATCAGAGCTTTTGCTAAATTCCCCATTTCTGCACATACAATACATTAACTAAAATCTAACGCATAGTAATATGTTATGTGGACACATCGGCTTTTTAGCCGTATTAATAACCTAAAAGAGAAGGAAAAGATGCAACGCCTTTCCTTTAATGAAATCATTAATTGTCACATTGTCTGGTTCATCATAACATTATCGTAAGAAATGAAGTGTCATGTCTAAACGACCACATTTGGCTCAGCTCCAAGTCACTCCGCATTAATTTATACATTTTTAGTGATATGATGCAATCTCTAGAAATCAAATCATGATCACGTGCTTCAAATGGCTGAAAAGGAGCGTGCCGCCGGATATAAATAATAAGCAATTAAGAAATAAAGTAATCAGCCAATCAGATATATCATATCACATATGTATTCCAGCCCCAGCCCCACACAAGTTGCCACATCGCGATTCCCACATAAAAACAAAAATCACAAAATAATGAGACAGTTCAAGGAAGCGTGATTGCGTGATGTAATAAAAGCATAAAAGCAATCTCAGGCCCATCTCGCCGCTTATGACTAACACTAACATTAAACAAGCCAAACAAAATACACATGTCAGTCAGTCACGAGTGTGCCATACAAGGACTCTCTTAATGAAACTACAGCAAAAAGGTTGACGCTTTTCCACCAAACAATCCCAAGTGGAAATAAACTATTAAAAAATACAGGTCACTTCTTTTTAAAAACTGGAAAATACCAATGAAGTCAACTCAAACCAAAAACAAAATCAAAATTCAAAATGGTCCGATCAAAGGATGATCGTTGAGCAATGAAAATCCGCATAACTCATCACAGTGAGAACTGAGAACCAAATTTAGAAAGGAGTGACAGAGAGAAAAAGAAAACCAACCCGGCCCAGACATGTAATGCGATGTGCCTAACATCTGGAGTATGCGATCTTTAAAAACATGTCAGTTTCTACTTTGTTTTCCAAAAACTGAAAATGTAACGGCTGTAAAGTGCATGCAGATGTGTGCGCATCTGTTCAGTCTCAAATCTCAACACCGGACTTCTCCGTAGCCATTGTTGCGAATGTGAATCATACCTAGACTACTGGACTAGACAAATAAGGTTAAGGTTAAAGTTAGAACCCAAGAGATCTGAACTCCGCGCGGGTCCCATGCCGGTGCCTGAGACACGAAATCCGTTAAAAACTAAGAGCAAACAAATTACTCGTCCAGAAAAATAATTTTCGCTAGAAAAACCACCAGCTTTTCATCAGCTACTACCAACAATCGAACAATCCACCTGCTCTGCTCTACCACCAATGCTTCACACGGAAGATTGGAAAACTACCATTCTAATGCCAATTTCCTTCAGTTGCGCAATCCCACAAAACATAAAGCCCAAGGAGACCAAACGAGAACACATAACGAGAAAATTGGCCTTGCAAAATGTGCCTAAAAGTTGGCAAATTCAATTTCGAACCGCTTCGACTTTGCTCTCGCAGTGCAGTGCAGCAGGCGGTCGTCCTCGTTCGACTACTTTCTCTCCCGGCTCTCAGCTCCCAGCAATCCCTCCCACCTCTATCAATGCTCGGGAAAGAACGTCTGCGAGGGAGAGATGGGAAAGCAGGCGAGGGCGCACCTTACAATAGCAAACAAACTGCAACCGAGATGAATAAAACATAGTGTTAGTGAGGGCAGGTAGCCCTGCAACCCGCCACTTATAATATGGCAACATCTCAATAAGAAAAGGTCCTCGACCACGAGGGGCTACTCTTTTTAATATTTGAAGAATCTTCATAGGAATACAAATTAGATTTAGAAACTCGAGCAAACCGTTCGTGGCCGAAAAACTGACAACAAACTCACGAACTTCTCATAATTCAACTCAAGCCTGAAAAAACCCCAAGAAACTATCTCCAAACTTTATAAAAAACGACAAGTGAGAGGTCACTTACACCTCTAAATGTTCTAAAACGCCGTTTGCAATTTGCTGCCTCCAAAGCATAAACTGTTCGGGAGCACCTGCTCCGCCCGCAATCTTTAGAATCGAATCAGTTAAAGAGGCTAGACCAATTGACCAATTAACAGTGACAAGAACAAGACAAGAGGGGGAAAATGGTGACAACCTTTCTATCCATCCGACATCAATAAAATGAATAATTCATTTAATAAGTTTAAAACTACAAAGTTACAGCAATCATTTCTTAATAACCGTGGGAAAATCATTCAACATTTTAGCCTGACTGCGATACAGTCTTTTACAAGTTAGGCGAGAAACCGGGAATTCAAAGTAATCTAATGTTCACTGCAGTATCTTACTAGGTTCAAATCAACACAGTCTGGTTTCAAGGCAAAAGACCCACAGTTTAAAATACTCACAACAAAATCTCTACTCTAATCTCATCAAACCAAAACCGATAAACATTGATATCGCTTGGCGCTGCTTCTGCAAACATTCGGCATGCATCTGACAAGCGGCCCTGCGTTTGCTTGCGTCAACGACTTGGCCGATAAGGGCGAGGACAGGGAGTAGCAAGATGAGAAGGCGAAAGAGTAATCCAATTCCAGTGACAATAAGCTCAGTTGTCAAGGACAAACCCGATCTCTTACGTAAAAAGAATTAAAAATAAACATTATCAGGTCGGTCAAGTTCTGTTATTACGCTTCTTGCACAAAAAAAAGACGATAAATCAGTATCAGCTATCAGCCACTAAACCAGGCAATAAAGCAGAAAACGAGTAAAGGTTTTTTTGTGACCAGAGTCAGCAAACACACAAAAATATTATAATACACACACCTTACGCCTGTAAAATAATGTTAATGTAAAAAGAAAAATGAACAGTAACGATTTACAGTATTCACAATGTGTACATACAATCTAGTAACTTCCAAATGTTGAGCTCACAAACCCGCAAATTTTTCACAGGCGCGCAAATTCCTCGATAAAATCGTGCGAAATTCACACGTTTTTCATAATTTCATGCTAATTTTACGGGATCAATCGCGACATTGGGAACATTATGGAACTGAACTATCGACTCTAACATAAAAAAGATGAAGAATATAGGCATCTCACCAACTATAAGTTGACTTTTTAAAATTAAACTTCAGGATGGACGCCTAAACATGCTCAATCAAAAAGAAATAGTGTGTAAAGAACCCGATATGATATGAGTCACTGCTGATGAAAGACTATTGACTATGTTTCTTCACTGCACACAATTCAGCAACTAACTAATAGTAAACTAAGGGTCAAGGGTCAAATGGATGAGATAACGATTTTTAAGCCAGATAAAGCAACCTCTAATAACAAAAATAAATATACAATAAACTCTATGTACAGCCAACTTGCTAACAGCTTGACCTGGCAAATGTTAAACCCTTTTCAAAAGTGAAATCGTGAAATGCCGGGCGGTTTTTGAAACACATTCGGCCCCACTTAGCATAAATGCATAAGAATTCAGCTGTCGACTATGCGTTTCAAAACCTGCCGGCATTTCGCTTTAACTTCCCCATGACATGGTCATCAGAAGACAGAAGACATTTTCCAATTCATCTTACGAAAAATGTGGACAGTGTAGACGGGGAAGGCTAGATTCCGCTCCCAGTCTACCGTCTCCTTCTCTCTCTCTCTCTCTCTCTCCATTTCCCTTAGCTTCTCTTTCTCTATTCATCACTTTATTTCTCTCTGAATGTATGTGTGAGAGTGTGACGTACACAAATTGCTATATCCCGCACCTATTGATAAATTTGCCAGAGACCAATAAAAACTCAGACGAAATAAGACAACTAAGACAATATGATAGTGAAAGAACGGTCAACGGTCAATTACACAAGCTACCGTTAGCTACCTACAACACGTATCATCAATCATCAGTCATCTACATAATTTGGAACTTAGACAATAAGAGTCGCGTTGCGTACCATATTCAATACAAAATGCAAACTAATATGGAATCAATGAAACACTACGAAACTTACAAGTTTACAAGGGCTTCCAAACCTGACTATGAAATACTAAGAAATTCACATTCTATTTATGGTAAAAGTTGACATCCTCTATAATATATAACATGATAAAATGTTACAAGACGGATCTTTAATAAAATCAAAAACGCCCAATATCTCTCCACCTCAACAAAACAAGATACTCAACATTTCCTCACAATAGCAATAGATTGCATGACAATTAGTGACTAATCAACATATTCTCAGGAGCAGAATGGAGAATAACTAGAAAGGTTCAACGACGCCGCTCCTTATATAATACACACTCCTAGGCACATATCATATATCTCCTAGGGAAATACGCAAAAGGATGCAAAATTAGACACGGACCAAGCCAAAAATAGAAAAGGTCTCATTTTGAAGTCACCTATTACTGAATTACAAATAAGGGAACAGTAAAGAGCAAATGGTATAAAAATAGAACAAACAGAACATACCCATTTAATTAGCGTTCCATGTTCCGTGAGACAATTACGTTCCTTTGAGTCGGCAAGTCAATATTTGCAAGGACAGAAAAATAATAATAATCATACAAACCGGCTATCACAGTGGGTCCAATTCATACCACCTACCTGACCTAATAAGTTAAATACCATGGTGCACAAAGGCACGTGTCCCATAATTTAAGGGCACACATGAGCTGGCACCCATAAATTAAGCACAGCCACGTATCAATTACCTCTCTCAACACAAACCCAAACTCACTCAACAAACTCATACATATACAAAGCTGATATATACATAACAACAAGTAGGTATTGAACCAATTTTCCACAAAAACACTAAATCATCAAAAGGGAACCCGTATTCATCTTTAGGGATCCAAGTTAGAAGCCTGAAGTCTACTATTTTGAGACGGTAAACAGCACGTATTGAAGAATACGGGTCCCCAAATGAATAAATCTAACTCTGATAATCAAATCACTTACCATGTTCGGCCCTTATCACCATAGTTGGTTGGAGATACACGACGCTCCACCACGCCGACTAACACTAGACAGAAGAGAAGGGCCGTTGTGTGGCGACGTCGCTCTGAAACATGAATACAGGTAAACAGATGATAAAGCGCCTTCTCAAACTCTTAATAAAAAATACAACAAGACACCGAACACTATAGACACGATTTTTAGGAGCAAAGACAAAAAGGTAAAGAGGGATAATTATTTATTTATCATTATTAGCAGGTAGTGGTCGCTTAGAGCTCCTAGCACGAAAGGGCAATTAGCAGATGATCCAGTGATCGGGAATAAATACGAAATCAAGAACGGCATTCAACTTCATACAGAGAAAGCATGATAAATTAAAAATCAGTTAAAAAAGAGGTGCGCTAGTTATATAACTTATTTGACGAGGGAACTTATGTCGCATTAAAACAATAACGGCAAGCCAAGACAAAAATATATATATATAAATTCCAAAAGTCTCTGAATTGTAAATTCACAAAACTGGCAATATATTCGCAAACTACATACAGTGTAAAGGAGAAGCAAAAGCAAAGGAAGTTTATAAAAAGTGGAGATGGATAACGATTATTAGGTGATAAAACAAAGGCAACCAAACACACGTGAAACCCATCCAAGAACAGATGTGAAAATATTAGGAAAATATGTTGGACACCCCCCGAACATCCCCGTCTTCCTGGCACATCTATATCCTCAGCCTCAAGTTGTGTTAAATTTCAGAAACAATGTTAAACAAAACACATTAGTTAGATTAAAACATTAAAATATCTAAATCGTCCATGTCCTTCCGGGACCGTATACAAAGACAAGCGAATACCACGCCGTGACGCCACATTGAGCTTTTAAAAAAAACAATAAAAAAGTATGTATTTTGACCTTGAAAGAAAAAGTCTGAGCAATGCAAGACAAGGGCATATACAAGCTAACAAGTATCCATTTAGCTTAGAAGTTGTTAGAAAACAAACCGACAACTAGAAAAATGGAAGCTCTCAATGAAAAGAAGTAAGATCCTTTTAAATTCCGTGTAAACAAAGCGATCCCCACCATTCAACAAACGAACAGCATATTCTACAAGATTTCCGATGGACCGCGATTTTCTTCCTAGGCACTTTACTTCTAGGGCTCTATTCTAATTCTAAGCGGTGTTTTCTTGTTCTATCGAGTTTTCGAGGCAAAATTTCCGGCCAACCCACACACAGAGAACAAATCGACAAGAAGGGCCCATATACTTACGCTTTTTACGTTTTCCATTCCAGCTTCGCATCCACACACACAGCCCAAAGAAAGGCTCTCGCCATTGAAATTATTTGTGCGTTCGCAAAAGAAGAATTCCCCCCACTTTCCAAAATGATAATGGCCAGCTATGAGCAATTCGTGAACAAAAGTGGTCAGGATTTTCGAATTTCCAAATTCAAAAAAGAAAGGAAGGAAAATAAAATTTCGGGCATAAGTGACAAGTGAAAATCAACCACCAATTCTAGTTATTCAATTCTGAATTTTCAAAAATAGACTAGAGAGGAGCTGATAAAATAGCCGATAGCCCACACAAGATAAAGACCAGCATATAAAAATGATGATGTCGAAGTAGAAAACACTAATCACAGAATACGATATCCAATCGATAGTGACACCGTAACGTAACACGAAACCAGCGGCTGTCACGTGCAATGAACACTAGACATTAGTAAACAAAAATTGACCAAATATTTTCGATCACTATAAACAAGCCAAACAGAGCACAGAATATTCCAAAAGTGCATATCCCAAGGAGAACTACAACTACAATACAAAACACAATGAACAAGGTTTTTGGCGAAATTCAGGTGTTCGGTAAAAAAGACGTCGAAACTGAAAACAATAGATTAGACAAAGAACCTCTGCTCCCCCCCCCCCACCCCCACTCCCGTCTACACAGGCCTGTACAAGATCGCACATGACATGATCAAAATCTCGATAAAAAGAGGAACTATATCTTTAAAAAATAAAGGACGAAAAGGAGACATCCGCATCCCACCACACAAGAAAGCAAAAGGGGGTGTTTCTGCTGAATTCCCCGATCCAGAATATAAACGACAAGATGAATTGATTTGGCAATTTAGCGGCACAGTGGGAATGGCAATGGACTAAAGAATCGGTGCTGATAAAGCCCCACAGATTGTAAATATACATACCGTACGGAAACTTTGAAAGGACCCGGTTCAAAAAAGTTAAAGCTAAGTTATGCAGCGCGTAATTGGACTTGTCACACCATCCATAAGCTCTGTCTCAAGGCTGTCCAGAACAAAATCGAGTGGGCCTCAAGCGGGCCCGCGGTCTAGGGACATAAGCAGGGGGATAAGACGGGAGACTCCCTCGCACCACAGCAGCAGGGCCCATTTCGACGGATCGATATTACGATGGCAAATCCTGAGTTCTTCGGCCGGGCACAAGGGAGCACAAACGTGGCAGAGGGCGCAGACAATGACCAAAGTCGACCGGCGTGGGCCAACTCATGCATGCCTTCCGGCCACTTTCTGCTACAAGTCAAAGCCTTTCAAAACTTCATACTAGGTTATTGGGAAGACCGCAGATATCACAAATAACTGAAATAACAAGCGTTGATATCAATGAATGCTGAGTTCAGATAATCTGGCCAGAAAAAAATGCAAGAGAATTCATACAGCATTAGCACAATATGTAAGTAGTCAAAGACACACGCAGGAAAAGCAGGCATGAGTGAAGATTGAAATAAAACTCATGTTTCACAATAAGCAGTTAAAATCTCTAGCCAAGGAAACAATACGGCGCACTTGCACTTCAACACGCATACACAGATCGGCACAGTGTAAAACAACTACTCAACATCATCCAAATAGAAATATTCCCAGCAGAATAAGACACCACGAGATGCAAAATGAATAAAAAAAAGACTAGAAAAATAAAAAAATAACTGTTGAATGAAAAAAATCAAACAAAAATAGAAATATCGATTAACTTTTTGTCAAATATATGCACACAAAGATTAATTCAAAAATTTCGTGTACGATATGTGTTCCGCGTAATATGAATACTTTATTCAGCGTACACCGAAGTAAAGCGGAAGACACAAAAAATGACAACAATAATATAACAACAACGACAACAACAAAAAATAACAATGAGATTAATAAAGCGCATATAACAAGCGACAAAAAAAAACTATGTACAACAAAGGAATGGAGGTACATGTGAATAACTAAGGGTGAATGTTTCTATTTGCTACTTCATAAAGCTCGATTAAATCAAGCTCGTCAATGCGGGTTTTAAAAGAATCAACGGAACTGGAAAGAACAATACTATCAGGAAGTAGGTTCCACAAACGAGTGGCCCTGTGATTAAACGAAAAAAGAGAAAAATATTCCTCCGCGTTTTTAGTGCAATTTTCACAAAAAAAAGTATTTATTGGTTAGTTCTACCTGTATTATCAAACAATATAATAGCTTGTTAAAACAAAGCATATAAGACGAGTAAAGAAACTTTGAAGCAACTGCTGTATTACACTCTACCTCTAGCATGGGGCCGTGAGTGGAGCCTCCATCATCTAAGCACCTGTTGTTGATGTGAATGATAAATGAAACCAACAATGCTATTCCGAACAATCAATACACACGTTTCATTCCAGGTCACACCTTAGGGCAGTGAACTCCGTGCCCCAGTTCAACTTCCATGTTCATGTACATTTCTGGGATATTTAGGAGGCAGCGCAGCTATAAGCCTAGCTAACAATTCTGTATCTCTTAGAAATGGCACCCTTCCCTTGAACGAGTAATAGGACTTTGTAAAATATAGAATACCACACTACGGTCACTAAATGGATAACCACTACCCCGAGGAAGAGCCGTGACTTAGTGTCTTGCCCCTATGATTGTCCCCATGAATCTGAAGAGCTGAAGTTAATCACACTCATTGCTTGATATTAGAGATTAGCATAAGAAGCACACCTTGTTTTAGTAACCAACGCCTGAAAAGATGCAAGGGTCTCGCATTGCAACACAGCATTGCATGGCCAATGATAAGCCTCCCGGTACCCAATCTGCTCGAAGCCGATTTATCTCTGCCGAGTCCCTGCTACCAATTTTTACACTTTTGATGGGTTGTGACCGGCTTGGATGGGAATCGAACCCGTGACCTTTGCATTTGCATGCTTGGTATCGGGTGCCTAGCATTGTATTTTTTTTTCAATGTAGCATTGGTAAACGGACCCCTACAGCGCAAAAACCATCAGTAGCCGGCCACCAAAAGTGGTTTCCACCGAAAGAAACCATCTGGTGGCCGGTTAGTGACCATTTGGTAACCACTTGCAGACTATGTGGCGACCATTTGCCAACGGTTTTCGAGAAAATTGGCCACAATTAGCCACAAAATTGGCCACGCTAAATGGCTTCACCTTATTAAAATCCAAGTCTATCAATCCAACGGGAAATTTAAAATTACAAATGTTGACTGACTTTAACGGGGCTGATGTTCTTCTAACTCGGGCTCACATCATGATAATCATGATGTATACAATGCGCCTACATTTCGCCGCGCAATTCGCGCAAAGTTCCTCAGGCACGCCTGGCAAAGGGCGGCGCACCGACCGGAAGGAAATATTTAAGTCCAGGCAGAAAATATAAAACGGTTGCGCGCTTTGGCCCATCCTTCGCCTGGTTTTCGTAAAAGAGTAGTCAGTGCGCTCGCCCGGACCTGGCGAGAGTCCGGCGGCGACTGGGCGAAGTGCGCGGCTAAACCTTTTTTTCGCCGCGCGAGTTTCGTCACTTGTAATCGTCTTCCTGGCTATTACGGAAAATTGACCAGTACTGCAACAAGATCATCCAATATACGTTCTGACTGGAGCAATAGGGAGTTTACTTGATGCGCCGCAGCGAATTCGAAGCTGAAGCGACAATGTGTATTGTTCCAGCCATCTATTCGGTCGACGGATTCAACTTGACTGAGCTGTTTGGAAGGATTCCAACCTCTCGTGCCTGAACCTGTTCGCCTGCGTCTGTTGCCGTTATAATCCCCGAGCATTGGTATAAGACGGAGGAAGAGCACAGACCTACGAAGCGTCAGGAAGAGCCGAGGTAAAGCAATCCAAACCATCTCTCTGATTCCGCCTCGGCGACCTATTACTGCATTCTACATATTCGGGTTCTGTGTTATCAGTTGTGAGCACGAGCAGGTATAAATGACATATTATATAACTTGCGTGCCGCGCCATACAAACTGGAGTCGTAAAACTGCACCGTGCTTTCATCTAGTGGAAGGCCGCCACTCGACTTACCCAGAAGAATATATGAACACCATTTTATTCACACATAGCATGCATATGGAGTGTTTTGCAATTGTCTTACAATTAGATCCAAGGCACTGGCTTTATCTTCTAAATAATGCACTTACAAATAACTGTTTTGACGCTGACGCCGCACGCATGAACATAAAGAAAATCAACAACAGTCACCACAGATTGCAGAGATTGTACTTTGTCAATATTCTTTGACCAATAAAAAAATTAGAGAAACATTTAGTTCCAAAGGCAAATCGCGTAACTCTTAATCCGCGTAAAAGAACTGACCACTTTTGTGCTTTACTCAGCTACAGTATCACCCAATCATAGGCGCGACCACCGCTGTCTCCAGCCAATCAGCAGAGTCAAAGCCCTTTCTATTGTAGCCAAACAAAACCCCAAACTGGTATTACACCGATTTGGGGCTGAAATATTTTGGAATCATTTTCTAATCATTTTCTACTACCCAATGAATCAAAACCAATTTGTAATACAACCCTTTGTCTGAGAAAACACCCAAACACATAAAAATTGCTTTGGATTCCTTGTTTTCCAGTTACATTCTACAACTACTGTCTCCTATCTCTCTTCCTTTATCTTCTTCTCTCTCGCTGCCTCCACCCTCTCTCTCTCTTCTTCTATCTCTCCTCTTTCCCTCTCGCTACCCCCTCTCTCTCAATGATATTTTCTGCGGGTCCAGTATTCTGGGACTCATCCCCAACTGTTTCCCCTTGGGGAATTTCTCCGAAAACTGTCTTCTCTCTTTCTTTTATGCGCAACTACTCACAAAACTACCCAACGTTACACACCGACAAACACACTAAGGCTGGCCCACAGGGGAGCCGAACTCCATTTTCTTCAAACAAATTTTCATTCTCTGGTGAAAGTGCCATGTACAAGGGTCTTGGGAATAAGGGAGGAAAATGATTTTTTTTTTTAAATATTTCTTCGTATTATCAAGTTTCTAACGCAAGACTGCAGCTCAAAAAGGGTGCTCGGCGGTGCGCAAAAATGCGGACAATTCCACTTAGCGTAGGGGCCGTAGGGGTAGGAGGTTTCCTGAGGTGTAACTTCAGTGCACGCTTCTTTGCGCACCTTGCGCACCTTCGAGGGAGACCAGCTGATTGTTACGTTCTCAGACGCGTAGACGCGCGCACAAGTAGCCTCGCGAATGTGCGCCCTAAGAGGATAGGTCCGCGGTGGATAGATAACGGATAATAATACACGGTGGGATAAGTTACTGTGCAGCGCATTAACGCAAATCCGCGTACTTAGCAAAACTTTTGGTATCTGCGCGCGCAAAACTTTTGGTACTTTTGGTATCCCTTTTGCATTTCGGACCGATCAATCCACCACTTTATCACCCAATATCTTCGTGAGTATTGAAAATGAACACTACTTTTTGTATTCCAAATTTTTATTATCCCTTATAGAAAATAAAGAAACAAAAAAAACAGACACAATTTAAGGTGAACCGATCCCTTTAAAGCGAAATGCTAGCCTCTTTGGAAAATTTGCATATGATAAGCAAATCCTATGTATCCTATGCTAATTTTCTACGATTGCCGTGGACGATTGTACAAAATTAGCATAGGATACACAGGATTTGCTTATCAAATGCAAATTTTCCAAAGGGGCTAGCATTTCGCTTTAAGAGAGCATCTCAAACCGCATGACCGCTACAGCTCACTTGCGCTCCGCATGAGGTCCGCGCACCACATATAATGCTGAATATCACCCACCGCACCTCAAGTACATAGTGTATCATCCGGAAATATTTAAATATTTAAATATTTATTGACACATTAAAATGTGTGCATCAATATGATGAAAGATATTCAGCGACAATTGAATGGCCGTAGTTTTAATTATCTTAAAAAAAAATTTTTTTTTAATTTGAGTATTCGTACATTACCTCAAAAAAAAAAGATCACAGCGAAGATAACAACAATGATTGCAACACATCGGGCATTCCTACAATAGTACTAAGTACATCAAAAACTCAAATTCTAGCATCCTTGATATACCTCCGCCCGCAGTAACCCGAATGCGCTATGCACGAATACTCTTTACCGCATATGGCATTTGCGTGGTTAATCCACGAGATAATTAATGACATGGCCAAACAATTACAGTGTGCTTATTTCGACGATCTGATTCCAATTTAATTGCATATTCCGCGTAATACTTATTCAAATTCACGTAATACAAAGAGTAAAAATAAAAGCAAATTTTTGGACGCTAGTCCGCTTTACAACAGAAGGTTTTCAAATGGATAGTGACATGAGAATAATTTCCACAATACAAGATAGGATACATATAGACTTAAGATTAGTCTTCTTTTCTTCTTTAGGCTGTAAATCCTGTAAGTTCTACTCGGGGTTATGTGGCGTATCTGAACGAAGCATATTAATGACTGATTGGAGAATAAGAATATTCCTTATAGTTGATAGTGATGTCATTTTCATCAATGTTATTATGAATGAGCGACATATCTGAATTTTTCAATATTCTTTTGAACGCTTTCGAAGAATTAGCCAGAAGTAAATTTTGAGGCAATTTATTCAACCAACGAGATGTGCGCATAAAATAACTGTGATAATATGGATTCTTTTTGCAAAAGGAACATGAAATTCAAATGCTGATAATCGCCCGCGAGTTGGTTTCAATACATAATATCTATAAAGGAAGTTGAGAGCTCCCCTTTCAGGAGTTTGAATGCAAAGAAAAGATCTTGTTGGTTCTACGTTGTTGTAATGAAACGAGGCCAAACATACGTAATCGCTCAGAATAAGATGGAACAGGGGTACCACGTGGTTGGCATTTTTGGAAAATCATTCGAGTGATTCTCGACTGGACTTTTTCTACCCGTATTTTATCTTTCTTTAGATAGGGATTCCACACAACACTCGCGAATTCAAGTAAGGGGCGTACCCACGTCTTATAACATTTCAACAATATGACTGCATTTCTTTGTTTTACACTTTTGAAGATGGCAAACCAAGCCCCCATACTCCGAGTACATATACTATTTATGTGATCAACATAATGCCAATTATCTTGAACTTGGATACCCAGATCTCTGATTGAAGAAACAGCCCCTAATGCAACTCCATTAACTTTGTAAGCATTTTTACAATTTTTGTGCCCAAGGTAAAGAACCTTGCACTTTTCCTCGGAAAGGGATATTTGCCAATTGGTACAATAATTAGTGAGAGAATTAAGAGAGATGTTCATGCATGCCACGGCTCTAGTGGAATCTTCAGGTTTATAGCTACAAAACAATTTACAGTCATCTGCAAAACAACGAATATTGATATTATGAGAAGTTTTTACGGCTTGTGGTAGATCACAAATATAGAGAAGGAATAAAATTGGGCCCAGGACAGACCCTTGAGGAACCCCAGAGACAGCATCAAATTCAACAGATAAAATATCATCGACCTTTACACAGAATGTTCTGTTTGCAAGAAAATCCTGTAACCAATTAACTAATTGATCAGGAAAGCCCAATTTTCTTAGTTTATAGACTAATTTTGTGTGCACTACCCTGTCAAATGCTTTCGCAATATCTAAATAAACAACATCTACAGACTCCCCCTTTTCATATGATAGCATCCATTGTTTTTGAATATCAAGCATTTGTAAATCAACTGATTTACCCTTTGTGAAACCATATTGCTCATCAGGAAGACAATTTAGCTTATCAATGAACTTATGCAACTGGGACTTTACTATCATTTCCAAACATTTACATACAGCACTATTAATTGAAATAGGCCTGTAATGCACAGGATAGAGGGGCTTATTAGTTTTGGGAACTGGGGTGACTATCGAATGGTGAAGGACAGCGGGACACGCATTTTATAATTTTGCGAGAGAACATGTAAAAGGGACCCCTTTTTTCACAAACATTATTTCACTCGTGAACATAGTGTTCAGTATGAGTAGTCGGCGGTGTTGTAAGGCTGTTTTCTATTCTTTGTTGAAATATTCACACTGCATAGCTACATAAGAATGCTTGTACCCGATGCGTGATAAGTATCTTGCTTCGTAGACGTTGTAACTATTCGTTACAACTGAATAATCATCATGAAACGTACAGAGTAGCAATCTCGTGTATCCAAGTTGTTTACTAATTTACTGACTATACTTATCGTCGCGATGATAAGTCTCTTGCTTCCTAAATATAAACCCTCGGTTTGGGCCAATACCCACGCCCTTGCTGTGTTCGTGGCCGAAGCTGGTTGGACGACGTAGCGGGGCGTTTGTGTGGAGCGGTGGTCGGGGATTCGACCCCGGACGTTTCTATGTTAATTGTAAGAAGAAGCCACAGTCTAATTCTAATCCCTAAGCCTATTCCGTTGAAGTCCTTCCTCTATTTGTTGAAGACAGTGTCAAAGTTCTTCTCATGTAAGGTTGAAAAGGTGAGGTCATGAGGTCTGGGGGAACCACCGCAGTGACAGGCTATTTCTTGCTGTGATCGCACCGCACCTGCCTGTAAATATGCACTGGAACCTGGAAAACTGGGATATCCTCCTCAATTCACCGCGCGATATCAATTACTGAGAGTCAGTTCACGGGGTAGTCACCCACATTGTTGTATGTCTGAAACGCGAAACTCTGATGGTGCGCGGCCAACAAAAACAAGTTGCGCCTACATTCAGAGTCTCCCCAGGTTCTCGCGAATACCCCGAGCCGAGCATCCTTTCGTGCAAACCTGGCGAAGAGATCGCACCTTCTTATCTGGTTCTACAAGTATTTGCACTTTCGCACAGTCGTCGCGCCAACATTTGGGATTTGGCCCGCGCGGAATTTTCGCGTGAGGGTTTCACCGCGCACTACCCGAGTTGCGTCAGTGTGGCAGTAATGCAGTATTGTATATACGATTTTTTTCTGGTGTATATTTATGTCATTCGTGCGTCACATGCCCATTTGTCTTTATTTTTTTCTCACGTCGCTTTAGCGGTGATGCGTGCTTCCGAGGAATATAATAAAATGAAGAGATTATTTGGGTTCTAGAGCATAATATTTAGAATTCTCCAAAAAGTCATAATCACCATGTCGACTTTTAGTTTGGAAAATGAATGGAAACATCAAAGACAACAGTTTACTACTGTATTTAATTAAAAGAAAACAATGCGAATTATATAGAGATGGTACTTTTTTTAGTGGATCAAATAATATCGCGACTACCATTGTCCGCCAAGTGGCACATCGCGGTCACCTTTTCCGGGGGAACCATTTGGCGCCCGACAACATACCATTTTTCCGGGTCCTGTCATTCCGTTTTCTCGTGCACCAACATGTACGGTACCAACAAACAAACACTTCCACAAACATTTATGGCCTTCGTTAAAATACAAATAAATAGAACAGTCAAACAAATCAATGAAAAGCTGCAGCTATTAGAGACAGAGTTGTATAAATAGAAAATCTTGAGCTACTCACCTAACTAACAAAACCAAACATGGATATGCTCTTGTTTTCATCAGATAAATAAGGTTACATTAAAAATAATTTTACAAACTGACTAAAAATCGACCGAGTAATCCAACAGATCCGTTGATGAAAGCTCAAATCAACACGCAGAAAAATCCAAAGCAAAAGTAGGCAATTAAAAATATTACAAGCAGAAGTAGACAATTACAATACAAAGGATAGGTAGACTTGGCTAAAACGTTAATTATCACAATAACTGACGGTCACATTGGAATACAGGACAAGAAGGTGCAATTGTGCAAATTTAGGTGAGATACATCGGTTTCAAACAAACAAACTTTTACAAAAGACACCGCAAAACCCTACAGACTATCAAAATGGGTGTAATTTCCTTTACAAATTCTGGGGGCCAAGACACTCTACTTAGGGTCTGGGATCATTACGCTTTATTATAAAAAAGGAAACCGGTAAGGACTGCCTAAGCAGCTACTGCCGGGGCCAGGTTTGAAATGAATCCAACGGATTTCTCAATAAAAGTACGCACGATTCCGGGACAGCTGGGATTCGAGGAAATCTGTTCCAGAGAACAACGCATCTGCCAGAACGCCTGTCTGAAACGAGAATAAATTAGAAACTCGGAGAAAGCTCAGAGCTTGCAGCACTATATCAGATGCTTTAAACTTACGTGATTCACGTAGAGATCTGGCCATTTGCCACGACATTATGTGTGGCCAGTCTCCTTTTACTTGTAGTATTCAGACGATCTTTTATAATCAGATTTCATATGCATAAACATTAAGTAAGGCATTTACAGCCAACTATGCGAATCGACGAACCCGATTAGATCAATCACATTTCCTATTAACTATAAACCCACCTAGTGTAAGGATTTCTTCTCGACGAATATCTGAATGTCAGGAAACGGTAGTACATGAATGGCATCAAAAGACTGCCACGACCCCTAAAATAGAAGAAAACATTACAATATAGATCCGACAAGAATATTGTAAATAATATATTCGCTGCCTTTCTCTATCCTTCCCTTCTAGTGTAGAAATTTTTAAAACTCGGCTCAGTCAAAATTCTCTTACGTATCCCCATGTGGAACGAAACTGCCGTATTTTTGTGTTGTCCAGCATTTCGCTTTACGTTTTTCTTATGTATTTGTGTATTATTTCGCTTTTGTTCTTTTCAGAATAAAGCATTCAATAGTCAATATACTTTGGTATTACTTTGGCCATATATTGTATCTCTTTCATCGTTTCTATTAAAAAATAACACAAGTCACAAGTTCCCACGGTGAGTGAGTCACGAAGCAGCAGTAACAAAACGATTACAATTATAAGAATCACTTACATGAAAATCATCGAGATGAGAATGGGGACGATGAATATCTCCCCACAGGCGATCACTCCCAGACAATTCTGAGTCTGGGCACTCGTGAATGAGGACAGCTTCTGCACGAGACGATTACCACCCGATCCAGTGGTGTTCATGGCCGTCACCTACAAATTATAAATACTACAAAAAGCGAAATACCGGCCGGTTTTTGAAACACATCTCAAGTACTTGCTTTCCTATGCATTTATGCAACGGGGGTATAATTGGGGTCTAGTTTTTATTCTATTTTTTGCTCATTTGCATATGCCGCACAATAAAGAGGGTGTACGCAATGCGTTTCCAAAACTGGCCGGTATTTCGCTTTAACATATATTCCCACCCTTTTCCACGTAGTGTTTAGTGGAAACCGAGAACTCCGAGAATTTATCACAGTTCATGTTTTAGCTTCTAGCAAACACTGAACACTTATATCAAACTAAAACAAAAAATAAAACTCACAAAGAAGTTGGATGAATGAAGGGCCGCAAATAGTACAATCGGGAGAAGGGCCATCGTAGTGGGTGAAGAAGTGAGGAACAGGATCGAGTAGAGAAGGTAGTGACACGAGTCCTGCAAAGGAATCAGCATAATAAGATTCCGATATTACTATCTGGGAACAGAACAGAAGCAATACAGATCAAGTAATCTAATGGCCGCTCCGGACCCGACTGATCTTCCATACCACATTTTCACAAACCATTAATCATATCATGCGTTCATTTAATTAACCGTAACACAGCATAGTGCAACTCTTTTTTACCCAACAAAGTTAGAACGGAAACATAATGGAAGTAATATGCATTCACAGGAAAGTTTATTCTAAATGAAAAACTACCTCAATGAGAAGTCGCATGAGAAACTCCCGGCTCAGAGAAATAGTTCCCACTCTCTGCTGCATGCGCAGAGCGTTCGTCGCAGCAGCTGGAAAATACATTTACTAGATTTGCTATCCTCCATCTGCGAACATTATGTCGCCGCAACGAATATTGCTATCACTCACAAGCCTAGCCTTACAGTAGCTAAATTCTAGTAAATAGCGTCTACAAACAAGTGCGCCAATGAGAAGGAAACATGCCTAAAATAAGAACACCAACCTGCAGCAAAAGCCTTATAATATGCCGAGGTTTGCCCAGCAGGGGACAGCACCGGAAGGAGATAGCAAAAGGCAAAAACCAGTGTAAATACTCGAGTCGCGAACAGAAAACAATCCATTGGGCGGCTTTTCACAAACTCCTCAAATTACGGGAATTCGGAATCTCGACATACATAATCTCTACTCCAACCACACAATATAATGTATTACAGTACATTATTGATCGTTTTTACTTCATGATATTTTTAATATTACCATAATAGAATACAACAAAAACCGAGCTACAGTATAAACATAATCAATGCAAAATAAAAAAAACTAACCGGTAAGGACATGGTAGCGGCACTTTGCTGAGAAGACGAAGTCGACGGACCTTGAGCACCCGAATTTGAATTCATCGGCTCTGTTGATTCCTCACGGATTTCCACCATTACCTAAAGGATAACTATGACAAAGATGGTAAATCAAGAACAAATGTAAAGCAAAGCAAAACAATTTCAAAACAAAATGAAATGCAACGTCAGCTATAATAACCACTGCAGTACGGTCGGTTGCTAGGTTACGATAATAACAGTTATTTTTGAAATTCGCATAAATTAATTAAACACCTCTGCGCTTCAGTATATTTCTGCCTTTACCTGGGCTGCTTTTCAAACAAATTTTTTCAAAAAATTTAAAAATAACGACTCCGGGATGATCAACGGTGAAATTTTCTTCAAATCAGACAAAAATTAGCAACATGCATTTATTTAACAGAAAAGCGAATATGCACAAAACAATTAAAGAGCAAAATTCGCTTTAAAATTTCCAATATAAGGAAATTCTACAGTGAATCAAAGATGGATAAGCCAACTCCGAACAGCTTCTGATTCCGAGATGCAAGAATAAATGGACTGGTTTTTCAATTGTATTTTTCCTTATCTAGAATGGGCAAATGGGACACATAATCAATAAATTGCGAAAATAAGCCAAAACTTCAACATAAAAAACATGGATAACTTGCAAAACCGGACACTCGAAACTTGTACAAAAACAAAAAAATACATCATTAAACGTACTCGCTATGCATATACACAAAATTCGATATTCAAAACAGACAACGTCGTATCGAAACATTTGCAAGATCATTGAATATATAAGAGAGAAGCTGAGAAACACACCTCTCCCCCATAAAGCATTAAAATCAACGGTAGTGGGTAACATGGACGTGAAAATTGTGCGTAAAGAAAACTATCAGTGAGAGATTAACCATAATGACTTTCAGCAAAAAATAAGCAATTCAATAACTACATACAAGGACACAAAGTTCGTTAAAGGGTAATTATGAAATTTACTTAGGGACCATTTTTCTAGGACCTCTGCTAGGTAAATGAGATGAGGTGTTCGGGGATACTGGAGAAGCATGATTCCTCTCCCGAAGTTTCTTTCCTCCGGATGGCATAATTAGGGTCGTAGCGTTGCGTTTACGCAGTTTGCGTAACAGAGAATAAGAAGCATCGTTCTGAAAGTTACAAGTTATTTTGACGGTAACTTTCTTAGTTTCTTACTAAGACAGCTCAAAAACAAGGCTCGGTTAATGATGAAGGATATATAGTCATGTATGATAGCTATAGCTATAGCTATCAAACAACTAACTATCAAGAATAACGATAATGAGAAGAAAAGAAACTAACCTTTCCGATATTTTCTCGATCAGCCTTTGCGTTGGGACTTGTTGTTGTTTGATTATGTCGCCTCTTTCGAGATTTCTCCTCCGTCGGTAATGACACATTATAAGGCACAACTCCAAGTTCAGGGGACGCCGAGTTTTCATGTTTAATCGGGCGCCTGGAACTAGCAAATTCATATAACCAGAATAACATCAAAGGAAAGTATGGAAGACGGAGACTCAGATTGTTATTTTCTGTTTTAAACAAAGTACGCAAATGGCAAATACAATCAAACAACTACAGTTACAGTACCTTCTAGGCGAATGAGAAGTCAGATGTTTCTGGGGTGATTGGGTAGACAAAGAATCATCGGACGGGACTGGAGTAGTGGGAGAAATAGCGACAGCGTCAATCGCACGAGCTCGTTCGATCTAGAAAAAAGCACGTCAACACACACACAAATGAAACAAACCAAAATGCGAATTTCCAAATATGAAAAACTAACAAACAAAATTATAAAGAAACGTAAAACTGAAGGAAAGCATACAAATTTCAGATTAAATTTGCACACCAAGTACATAACCACCGGAAATTGGGAACTATAAATACCGGCTAGGTATATACCATCTATTAACCACGGTAACTTACCAGAGCAGGCGGCATCAGTCGCTCCAGCGTCGACTTCACTGCATCTAGCGAACGTTGCGATACCGGAATGGGAAAAGCAAAGTTAGGATTCGCCCCTACCATATTCAACACCTAAAATAATTAGTTCTGCGAACCAAAAAAGCTGTAAAAAATGTTCAGTCTCACTCTCACATACAAAAATGTGAGAGAAACGGTTCTAACAAAAAAACAAACCTGCATAATAATTTTTCCGTCGAAATCCACAATGTTTGCCTTCATCTTTTCGCGTTTCACTTGAACGGTGGCAAGGCTGCGGAACTATAATAACAACAATAATGCAATGAGCGTTCCACCCATAAAGGTTCGGTAAAAGTCCATGAATCTAGACGTAGACCCGAAAACTAGGACATCAATCAATTCGACATTAGAATACATACTACTAAAGAAGCTAGTGTAAACTTTAAATTCAACGAACCATACCGTATCCACAGAGGCTCTAAGCCGTCCGCTGCCAATCGCCCACATTCGATAACTCGATGTGGTGGGAATCTGGTTGACTGCAGCAGCCTCACGCTCCTGCGGATCCCGATCCGCATCACCACTCGAACTGTCAGGCAATGTCAAAATGGGAGCCTAGGAAATTCATGTATGAATTGGTGAATAAACCGCTTTCGAGATTATAACAATATTTACCGGTACGATGGGTAAAGCTGACGGCAAGAACAGTGTTGTATACATAGATACATCCATCCGCAACAAATATAGCGTCCACAATGTATTCCATAAATGAAAAGTAAGACTAACCTCAACAACTAGTTCGTCATGGGGATTTAGCAGCAGAGGACCTCCGCCGCGGCGATGCCTCTTTAGTTTCCAATACTCGTACAGATCGGACACGATATGAACGGGCAAGCTCAGCCTAAATATGAGGATATGTAAAGAAGATTATGAATCATTCCATAGAGGAATAACACAAACAGACAAAGAAAGGTGAAAATCCAAAACAAAGAGAAAGCAAACAGAAAAGTAATTTTCTCTGCCTGAAATAGAAGCACACCAACCGTTTGGAAATCTCCTCGTATGCAACATAAATGTAAAAATTCTGTTCCATTTTGCACAACTCGGGCGACTTCTCTACCTCCGCAGATTCGACTGGCTTCGTCTTTCCTTCTGCAATTCAATATTATGAACAATTAATGCAGCTGCGCATGTCTACCAGGAAACGAGAAAAAAACAACAACAAAACTAGTACATTATTACATCGAGCTTTCTAAGAGAATAATAAACACAATTCGCAGACGCCCAGAGAAAAACACGAAATGGTAGATCAAATAAACTTCGTCTTCCGCCACGAAATACAACATAATAAATACAAAACAGAAAAATAAAATACCAACCTATCCGCTTAATTTCGGCGGCCATCTCGTCTTTAGAACACTCCGTGTGACTGTGCTTTTCACATAGCGAAATGTACTGGATATTGTCGTCCTCGTCCTAAATATATACATATACATATACAATCACATGAACTCACAGCCTATATTAAAGTGATAAATAATCTGATGATATTCACAGACAAACACGTAGAAAAATGTACTGAAACTATAAAAAGTACAAAACATATAAATAAATATAAAAAATAACAAGCAACGAAAAATAATATACATGAGAAAACGCTTACTCCATCAATTCTCACGTCAAGCCCTCTCCGCTGTGCACATGTTACATGGAAGGCCGTTGTGCACGCTTTCACAGAGCATTGAATACATGCACCCTGACGAGTATCGCATATTGAACATCTAAATAGTTCAGCATAAATAAACAAAGACATAAAGGAAAAGGTTTCAAAAAAGCTCAACAAAACTATTCCTTATCACACAAATTGATGTTCTAGTTTTATCATGTATTTGTATGTGCTGTTTCACAGCAATGAAAATTATATACTATTAACTGTTATTTTTATGCTAAACATTATTTCACAAATTCTGCAACCACGTGATGAAAAAAATTATCCCACCTCATTTTCCACCTTTCGTCTGGAATCTTGTCAATTGAGTCAATCGGTTCTCGAGTCTCCCAATTTACGAAGCTAAAACGTTAAATAGTTAAATTAAAAACTTAAAAACGTACCATGACAAAGGACCACAGAAATCTTTTAAAGTGAGTTTCAATCAACGATTACACATAGGCACATACCATTCTGTATAAAATAGACAATCAAAAACATGCAATTATAATGAGACAATGCACAACATATCAAACAATCAAACGTACATGCACTCCGGGATGAAGAGAGCGCAGGCAACGTGAGCCCATTGCAAACCGTCAGATGTACACTTGAGGGCACCACCGACCGTCGGACACAACACGCAGGGCGGGATGCGCCCGTAACACATCGTACATGTCATACAGAGCCTAAACAAACAAAAAAGATCCAATAAGACAAGGATACTAGTTTCCTGACCGAAATAATAAACGACTGTCAGCTATTTCAAATCAACCAAAAGTACATAAATTAAAGCACGTATAATGTAGGGAAAACATTGCAGTAGATAACCGTATTCAATCGAAATTTCATAACCAAATACCCACATGTGCAAGAAAAACTAAAAACAAATCCGTTAAAATGGAATCTTATGTAATGTAGTGTGTAAAATACAACTCTTACCAGTCCTTATTTGGTACTTCAGGCAATCCATAACAAGACAAGTGCACACACATATTACATCCCTCACAAAATACCATTACGTCGTCTCCAGAGTCTTTCTAAATAAGAAAATACGAAATGGTCAATAGAACAAGAACATAACACATAAAAAATTTTACAGTCACAACACATCGCACAAAGTCATCGTCTAAAGAAACGAAACCATAAATACAAAATTTACAAGCTTATCTTCTAAAGTAAGTCGTCAAAGTCAATAGTAAAAGAAAAGCATAAAACGGTTAGAGAATATCAAGAACTTACGCTGCCGCAGATGTTGCATGGCGCATCCTCATCCGCAAGTTGATATGATGGGGAGTGAAGGGGTTGGAGTAGTGCCAAATGCATGTTCTAAAAGCAAAAATGTGAACATACAATTCTACTCTACATGTTGGTCAATGATTGATAAAACAACAAATGAAAAAGACTGAAACTATATTTCATGAAAATGAAAAATAAGAAAACATGGGTGAGAAAAGAAAAATCACATTGGACAATACAGTTCAAGCTCAAAAAGTACTCAAAAAGGCTCTTATGGACTTAGCAAGCATAGCAATGCACGTACAAGTAAATATATTATCCAACTATCCAATACATTTATTATATTAGAGAAAAATAAAATACAACTCACCTTAAAACAATCGACTTCCAATGCATTCATTATATTGATCAGAATATTGATTGGCAGAGGCTCTTTTTCATCAGAAACACGCCGTGAATTGTATCTTTCCAGCCACAATTCATCAACACGATCCGCTGAAATACTTCCTTTTGTACTTTACTTGTTTATAGTATAGCCTGTTCACTTAACCTGTTACGCAGGAAGGTCGTCACAGGCCTATTATACCCACGTCTTACATCTGCCAGTCTCCCACTCTCCCACATGCAGACAGTTGGTATACCTATGCTAAGAAACCGAAATGCATATAATCACACAAAATATTGGCAAAAAACGATAAACACAGAAGAAATAAAACCAGTTTACATACAATGACACACTACACAAGCTGATATAAAACCACACCTTGGTATAGAGGAGCCTCATTTCGACACTTTAGAACATGTGTAGCCTCCGAAACATACCTGAACAAATGATGAAATGCATAAAGCACAACACAACAACACGTAATTAGCAAAAACTATAAAAAAAACTTTAGACATTAATAAATTGTGCAATATAGACATTAACACTCATTTTTGAAAAATCTTACTTTTTTCCTTCCTTTCCTACAAACTTGGAAGGAAATATGTATGGTTGCGTCTGTTCGTTTGGGACATCAGAACGAAAGTATTCGAACTTCGGAAGGGAACACAGATCGACTGGCACTTGCACGCCCGAACTCCAGTCCTCCCTCCACCTAAACAAAGAACAATTCACACAAAAAGAACAACGTAGTCCTGTCCTGAAAAAAAAACTGGTGCATAATTAGAAACCAAGGCCAATAACATGCCTATACAACTAAAACGACTAGTAACTAAATAAACAGATCATTAAAAACGCAATAATAAATATATATAAACCATACTTCTCGTTCAATTTTATCAGTTTCGAGTCCGTGCCCTCATCATCACTATCATCTTCTTCATCGAATTCGCCCGCACGAATGCGATGGATCAAGTCGGTCCGATACATTTCGGCCGGGCGGCCATCTTGACCTATAAATGAAAACACGTTATGATAACGTGTTTTCATTAATCATTTTACTTTTACAAATGGACTCATTCAAAATTCATCACCATGAAAATAGATCGGTACAACTACGTGACGTGAATCACAGCGTTTGCGGGCCTGCGACTCAATATCTTAACAATATTACAAAAAAAAACCATAAGATTAAATAACATATGGAAAAAGTAAAGGAATACAAAATAACTCTTTATATTCAATGTAAACCGCAAAGTAAGAGTTCAAAGGTACGAAAGTGTGTAAAAAACAGCTTACTTTGCAAATAGGAGTATTTTTTCTGTTTGAGAATGTCATCCACTTCTTTATGTTCGTCTCCTCCGGCAAATACATTGTAATCAGAACAGGGTTCGGATTCAATGCCTTCATCGCCAGATAAGGATAAATTCTCATCTCCAAGTGCGGTAGCTGCAAATAATTACAACTATACCAACATATTCATCTTATTTAGCAAGTACATGGCGGTGTTATTTCCAATCGCGGTTGGACTGGTTGGAACATAAATGATTAATCTGCAATTAGTTACTGGCGTATACATTATGCCATTATTATACCACGATCAGTAGTGAGACCACAGAAAATAGGCGCTCGGTGATGCTATGACCTACCTTTTATCTGTACAGGAGTTGGTGATGTCTCAATCTTTGACTTCCGTTTTCCCAATTTTGCTTTCGCTTTTCTTTCAAGTATTCGAGGGGAAACGCACTTGGCACTACCTGTAACACGCAGAAAGTAGAGTCTGATGTAAGAACATAGAACGATCCCGTGATAATCAGTAATCATGTATAGTGACGAAAATCGGGTTCGAGTAACGTTTTTTGTGCATTCGACTAAAAGTATGACATAACCATTAGAGTTATGCTTACTAGGGCATCGATCCCTATTAGGTGAACCAGATGCATTATCAGCACGCATTCGGAGCCCCGAATTTAGTGCCAGCGAAGGTGGATCGTGGCGAGGGCGCGATGGACCCGGCTGGCAGCCGAACACCGTCGAAGGTAAAACTTCACGTGCCGCGACCGATGGGGTGGCGGGAGGCATCACACAGTATGAATGCTGCTCATGCGCCTGAGGACAAACAAAGATTATGGAGCAGATTTCTCTCAAACCAAGCAAGGATGCGCTCGATATTAAATAAATAGAAAATCATTGCAGTAAGATAACATATGCAATTAAGACCGAATGAAAAAGGTATTGAGGGAGCGAAAAGTGTAAACTATATCACAACGAAGCAACAAAGAAACTAAAAAAGTTCTTCGTGTGATTTAATGCTAATAAATGTTCAATGAGTGGTATACTAATCAAACTTGGGGTTTATACGTTTACAGGACTAAAGGTTCAAGTCAAATGGATCATGCACTCGCACTAACAACAACTGCAAACTGCAACTATAAAACTATAGCGCGCCTGTCATTTTATGTATTGCGTTAAACCGACAATGAATCATGAACAAGATGAGAGTGCTTGTAATAATTATAACACGTTTGATTACACAACAATGGAGTTAGTCTATCTGAAATGATTTTTGGGGGGCAGCGAGGACTTCCGGAATTTTCTCTCAATGAGTACATGAGTAGTGAGTTGACAACCCTTCATTCACATACAAGTAAAAAGCCTTTATTGAATTGCAAGCAAAAAGTGCGGGACAAACGCGTAGTACCCAATACCCATGGGTATATCAATATAGGCTACCCGCTACCCGCAACTCAGCACCTACCACCTACACCTAGTTGTGTTAATAATGAAGACGTACTTTTGGACCAAATATACAGGCCACGCTAACACGCGGTTTACGAACCTGATTGCTAGATGGTGGAGATTAGGGCGCGTTCGGGATTGATTTTCCGAAAGGAAACTCGGCCAAATCCTCGTTCGGGATGGACATTTTGGAAACGTTCCAATGCTTGGAGAAAACAAAAAATACAGTATGAATTAGCTTGCGAAAAACGTTTCCCGCGCATAT
This sequence comes from Pelodera strongyloides, assembly GCA_036852015.1. Classification (NCBI taxonomy): domain Eukaryota; kingdom Metazoa; phylum Nematoda; class Chromadorea; order Rhabditida; family Rhabditidae; genus Pelodera; species Pelodera strongyloides. The sequence goes on along the minus strand of JAANDG010000161.1, from coordinate 195,660 downwards.
TTTTCAAATTTTCCATGCTAATTCATACTGTGTTTTTTGTTTTCTCCAAGCATTGGAACGTTTCCAAAAAGTCCATCCCGAACGAGGATTTGGCCGAGTTTCCTTTCGGAAAATCAATCCCGAACGCGCCCTAAAGTTCTCAAATGAATCTATGAATTTGCTAAGTCGTCAAATATTACGTTCTGAAAGATAAACGTATAGGTAGGGAAGATCAAAGCTTGACTACGTATCGCGTAACATCGCTCACAGGGTCGAGAAATGCTTGATTTGGTGATTTTGTTCAATGAGTGCGTTTGCCAAGGTAACTCGAACATAAAAAAGGAACAGGACAAGCCTAGGGTGAATGGGAAAGTCTAAAGTGGAACTAGAAACGTCGAAGGCAACTACATATACCCTCTAGCTGACAACGCCGGTGTTACATAACAATACACAATAAAAATCAATGATTTAATGACTCTAGACGCGAGAGAGTACCATCACACATCGGTTCAACTTAAACAAGGGCGGTCGTTCACGTGGGTTCAAGGAATTGGATAAGTTAACGTTTACAACATAAACTATTATCAAAAGCAACATCGAAACCGGCCCGCGCAGACAATTTTGCAAGCGACCGGATCCGCGCGAGTTGGTCAAATTTCAAAATCGCGGGTGGAAGAATGGACGAACATGAGGATCAATACAACCGCGACGCAACGCGCGCCGCAGGACCGCAGGTTCATTTTTCATTCGAACGACAAAAAGTGTGTGTTTTGTTTGTTGATTTGCTTGTTTTTATCTTTGTCCGAGATTTTTTACATTGCCCGAAACACGTTGATCTGCTTCACGTATCTATTGCTCGCCTTTCATAAACGCCTATGTATCTCTGTTCTTCAGCATGGCCGAAGAAGGTGGTGCAAATGGACATGAGGAACAGGAATCCATCCGCGAACCTGAGCATAGACGCGAGCGTGAACAGCGGGACCTTGGTGAACGCGATGATATCTGCCGAGATTTTTTGAAGAATATATGCAACAGAGGCAACCGTTGCAAATTTTATCATCCCCCAGATGCACCAGCAAGGTCTGACAATGGTCAGATTCACTTCTGTATAGATTTCCAGGTGAGCCGTTTCTTTATTTTGTTTCTATAAGTGAGCCATAATAACACGTCGCGATTACTGTATTTTTCTTTGAGTGTAGCTGCAGCTTTTTCAAAATGATGCATAATAGGGCGGCCTGACTAATGTGCGCTTTTAGAACCGCGGGTGCATGCGTGACAACTGCCGCTTCGTTCATGTTCCGAAAGAGGAGGCAGAGCGCTACAAGCAGACGCGCGAAGTGACTCTTCCACTGGCGCGCGCTATTGCTGCTGTCATGCAAGGAGATACGATCAATGGCATACCTGTCTGCAAGGAGTTCCAAACGGGAAAATGTTCGCGTGGTGCTGCGCGGTGTCGCTATTGGCATGTGAATATTGAAGAAGAGCGTGAGCGCCGGCGCAGGGGAATTCCACCTAACGTCCCTTTGCGTGGTATGCGTGGTCCTCCTGGATATCCACCTTTTGCGCCTCCAATGGGTATGCGCCGTCCTGCGCCTGACGATTATTATGATGTACCTAAGCGTGCCCGGATGGACGATCAGCGCGTTGGTGAGCTAGAACGTCGTAACGCTGAACTGGTTAAAGAGGTCGAAGGTCTAAAGCGAGAGCTTCAGCGCGAGCACGAGCGCTATGAAGACCTGTACGCCTTATTCCGTCAGCAAACCGGCGCGGCGGCGGCAGCTGCTGCTGCTCCCGCAGCTCAAGCCGCTGGATACAACGCTAGTCTAGGTAGCTGGGCAGGTGCTGGCTGGACAGCTTAACTCCATTCCCCCAGTTTAGCCCTTGTTCCCCTGGTATTGATCTTCAATTTCTACGTGTTATTTGTTCTCTTAAAGTTTTCATTGAAAGTTGCGACAATATCGGACATTTATTTTAAACTTAATATCGCGCTGTTAGCACACTGTACGTACTTTAAATTTGCGATGCATCCACTGAACTCGCTTTACAACGGTTTTATCATTTTTAATTTATACTTGCCTTGCCGAAGAGTCCTGTTATTTCATAAATGCTCTGTCGCGGTTTTTATATCCCCTTAATAAAATGTTGCCGCATTGTTACGCGAGTTTATTAGTTTGTATGCTGATGTATCTATGGCTAGTGGCACCGCGCGTAGGCGCTATGCTGCATATTGTTATGCGAATAAAACGTGGTTTATATGCTGTGCTTTCGCTAATACATGCCAGTGCGCGCAGGCGCTTTCCAGAGAATTACCGACATTTACAGAAACGTCATGTGTGTTGTGTAGTTCTACCTAAATTAGCCAAATCGTTGTATTCTGTTGTTTTGCAAATGTGAATATGGTGTAGCAAAGCTGTGCATCTTTGAGTGGTTAGACAATCAAATGTGTGTACTTGCGTGTTTCTTGTGAGAACATTTGCCAGACGGAAGACTACGCTATGGCGCCGGTAAAAAAAAGCAATGCTGCTAGGTTATCGCTTTCTTTCGAACATAAATCCAACGATAAGTGATTTTTATTGTTCTAAGAGTCTCCGCACAACGTCGAATTTTCGAGTGGTCCCGCGTGTGGCATTGCTGAAAATTTGTCATCCCAGAAGTGTGCCGCTCCCGTGGAGAATGGAAAATTTTTATAAGCAGGTTTGTATTATTTTGTCAAATAAATTTTTTTGTGCGATCTTGAGTATTCCATTGTACATTTGTTCATATAGTTCGTTCATAGTAGCTTTAGACGGTACACTTCACGACATAAAGCTTTTATACAGGTTCAAGTCACAGATAAATTATTTTCGTTTGTCATTCTATTGAAGTTTTCGGTTACATCAAAACAAATGAATGACGATTGAAGGCGCTTTACCAGAAGAAAGCTCCCAGCATTTCTTGTCTGAAAGGAGAAAACAGATTCAAAGGGATTTCATGACTTGTGGCTAAGCCTGTGTTTTGTAGTTACATGCGTGCTAAACAATCAACAAGCAAATTTATTTGTGACAATGACTAGAAGGTTCAACTAGAGAAAGACACAAGCTTCAAACAGACCGTTATTATGTGGGGTAAGAGATCCAGTACGTATTATGAACAAAGGGAATGCGAATTTTTACGGGCAAGATCAACAGTTATTTTTGTTAATTGGTGCATAGGAAAGCGGCGCAAAATGATACTATGTATTATAAGGATTGCTCACATGACATTAGATGATCTATATTTGAGAAGGGAAATTGTTGATCCCATAGGGATAACTGTAGTGCAAAGGAAATCAAAGCGAATTACTTGTGGTTAGGCTTCGGCTGACTGGATTGGAATACAGAGCTGCTTGACATGAGGTTTTGAATATACTGACCGAGTACCTGAAACGAAGGAATAACGTGGATGATCGAAGTACCTGAATTTGGCAAAGGAAGGTGGATGATGGAAAGTTGATTGTTGTTTATTGTCCACCTACTTGTACAATCTCCAAATGGTCACCTGGTTTTCACTCCTTAGGCGAAGACTTTCCTCTTTCACTGAATCAACCCGTTGGCTCAGATCTGAACAATTACGGATTAAAATATGATTCCTTGTTATGACTAAGAATTATAGCATACTAGTCGAAAGGGGAATAACGCACCGTCTAACGTATTTTGTAGCTCCAGAACTTGGGCAATAAGCCGGGCCTTTTCTTCTGGGTCTTCTGGGGGCTCCTCACGCGGTAGTGGTGCAGCAGGACGAGGTGTCTTCCCTGATCCTAATGTGATCTCGTCGGCTGAAAGCAGTGATATTTATTAGTTGATGTATAAGGAAGAAAGCAAAATGGGATGAAACTGCACTGAAATAATTACCTTCATCTGCGAGTGGGAAGTCCTGCTCACTCCCGTCGTTAGCTTGGACAGAAGTCGTTTCTGTGGTGGACATTTATTTCTGAAAGTAAATACCAAGTGGCTCTATTCAAGAATAGCCGTCCCAAGAAAGTATAGCCGTCCCAAGATTCTCAACCGTCCCATGGAGAGGCCAACCGTCCCATGGCGGGGCCAACCGTCCCAAAAAAGTATAGCCGTCCCAATAAAAAATAACCGTCCCAAACATCCCACAGAACTGAATGTGCAGTACGTCTGGGGCTTTTGAACATGAAAACATCGACCTCAACGACATTTTTATTTCTTATCAACATTCTAAGAGCTAGTTAAAATCCCTATTGGCTATCTCAAGTGATAATTGATTTAAAATATTTTCTTTATGCACACTTCTGAACATATAACTATAGAGGTAAGATGGGAGCAGGTCTTCGCTGGTACCATACATATGTTTCCTGGACCGTTTCAAAGCACCCCATGTAGCTTCGATGCTTTGGGTGCGCTGCCGGGTCGGAAGGGTTGATAAAGTGCGTCTTATGGTTGGCCCAACGATGGTCGTATTGCTGTTGTAAGGTGTTAATGTTACCGTAAGCCGCCCATCCGTCGGAGACCACGACGCTTCCTTTTATGAACAGCGTTCACAAGCCGACACACAAATACACGGTTGGTTATTTAAAAACATAAAAATTATTATGGGACGGTTGGTCTCTCTATGGGACGGTTGGCCTCTCCATGGGACGGCTAGCCTCCCCATGGGACGGCTATACTTTTTTGGGACGGTTGACCCTCCTATGGGACGGTTATTTTTTTATGGGACGGCTATACTTTCTTGGGACGGCTATTCTTGAATAGAGCCTACCAAGTTAGGGAAGAACTCTTCGTTCTATTCTATTGAGAAAAAAAACAGTAATCATGAAGAAGTACTCGAAGAGATGGCGTGGAAGGTGCTTGCGTAAACGAAAAAGCATACGCTAGTGACAACTTTACTGAATTTTTTAATACATTAATTATGTTGTTATTTTATAACCGAAAGTATACGGTAGCCGCGAACCAATTACGGAAATCGGTAAGTTATGCTAATTAAGGTCTTTCATAAGTACGGTAACTCATGTTAATTAGCAAGCCATACGGTAACTTATGTTAATTTTGAGTATCTGGAGCATTTTAACTATTCCTTTTTCGTTGTTGGGCCCAATGATGGATTAAACTGTTGGTTCGGTAAAAATTGTCGGGAAAAGTTCTGTAATAATGTGAAGAATAGATTATCTAAACATGAATGACTTCTATGTTGAAAACGAGTGAGTTACTGCGAGGAACTGATAATGATGAATGGGAGAAATATCACGGTTGGCCTCCCCGAAACACATATCCAACGTTTCAAACCAGCGCCGCAGAAATTAGCATACGTTGTGTGTCTGTGTGAGGTTCTGGCCCCGTGCCAAAATCGATTTGTTACACAGGCAAGGAGGTACGCAGCCAAAATTTATTGCAGTGCTGGCTTTGCACCACTGCAAAGCAAAATGTTTGTGTTTGGTGTTGTTTTGTTGTATGGTAGTTATGATTCTTTATTTGAACATATAAGTCACACTATAAGGTGCCAGTTATACTAATGCTTAGGTTTAGTGTTTCGCATGTTTTCTTCTGTTGTTGTGTGTCTTTTTGTTCACGTTCGCTCCCGAACATTCATTCTAATTACTGCTTCTTGTTTTATTATTGTTCTTGGGATTTACTTTGTTTCACATCATATAGTGATCTATATAGTGGATGGACGCAAAGATCTTTCTATATATTGAAATAACCCTACTAATGATACTCTGTACCGTTTCGTCTCGTGTCTATCGAAGTTTTTACGTCTTCTATTTGATGTTTGCGAACACGCGCTATAGTTGTCTTCAAGTAACCTTTTTCAGATGATCACTGACATTCAACTCGGCATCGCAGCCAACATCATTGGTATTGGAGTTGTTGTCCTCGTCGTCTTGTATCACTACATCGTCGCTAATCAGAAGAACCATTGAGTCAGTTTTGTTTCCTTGATGGGGAATTAATAGCATATTTTATGGTCAACGCTTGCGCGGCATGCTGTGTTTTTTGTTTGAAGACATTCTAAAACTCATGTCGTACGCCTGAGGAACTCTTAAAAAAAGGCATGTCTAATATAAACTATTCAATGTAGTAACCTAAATATTTTAGGTACGATGAAGGACTGATGCTCGTTTTCCGGGATTTTATTGTCTGCTTTACCGGTCCTATCTACATTAAACTTTAATAAGTTATTTATTTGTTGTTCGTCTTTGTTATCGATTCGTTGTGATATGTAAATAAAATTTCACTTTGATTTCGCCCAACTTTTGCCTATTAACCCCAGTCGTTTGTCTGGTTGCGTATCTTCTTTCTTTTGATGACTGTCCATGTTGTAATTTATTGTTTGTTTTCTGTTGATTCATTTCCTGTGTATATCCCCTTTCTCTAATTATTGTACTTTCAGTCCAAGCAGTCGTTTTCGATGTTTCTTCAATGGACTCCACTGTAACCCGTCAGTTAGCAGGTATTCTTTTTTTCTTTAGGGAAAATTAACAACAATTGTCTCTTTGAGTATAGTTCTGATTCGTGTTTTAGAAGAACCAATTGAAACGGGAAAGGAATTATCAAATAAGAAAGAATCATCAGTGCAAGGAAATTATCATTTAAAGAAAATTAGATTTAGCGATTATATCAAAGGTGGGCCACAAGGTCATGTTTTGTTGTGGAATCGTTGATCCATTTTTGGTTACTATGGGATATGTTTTGTTTAATTTGTGTTCGCAAGGTTTTTTTTTTGATTTTATGGTCCCTGATCGTATTTGTGAATAATTTGTCTGTTTATGACTTTAGAACTATGTTTGTTATTACAGCCGGTGCTGTACCAAGCACCTCGGGCAATTCTCCAGGATATTCATCTCCACGACAATTTAGGCAAGTTTTTTTTAATTGTTTGCGATATTCTTCGCGGAATTGAGGTACTGTAGCCGTAGGACTCTGGCTGCTCTAACTATTTGTCTTTGTGCATCTGTGTCTCTAACTGGTGACTTTTCCTTTATCATTATCAGAAAGGCCACTTTGCCTAATTACTTAGTAGCCTCATGATTATCATCTCTATCTTTGTGGATAATTTACTACTTCAGATACTCAAGGAGTGGATACGCTTCTCCTGGTGGATATTCGACATATAGTGGAAGGTTGGTGACAGTTTATTATATGTTCTTTCATATAGTTTCTTATAGCTATTCTTATAGCCAACCTTTTCTAATTATTGTATTAGTATGTGTTTTTTTATCAATTTTGTTTGCCAAATTTTGTTCACTTTATATCCGAAAACAATTATATTGTTGATTGAAACTATGGGATTGACCTACTAACCTTACACCACGCATGATATTACTTAGTTGTTGTTGAACCGGTTTAGTGTACTTACTGTATTTAAAAGGCTGTTTTTATTCTTTGTGATTTTTTTTGTTTCATACACTGTATTATATTGCCGTCGTTTATTCAGCACTTCGGACCGAGTGGGCTGTTTCACAGCCGTCAAGATGACCGCTTGGTCAAAGGTGGGGTTTTATGAATATTTGTATAATGTATAGTTAATTTACTATGTTTTTTTTGGTATTATACTTTGGGGAAGTATAGTGTTTGTACTTATATGTATATAAAGAGTTGTCACTTTCGTAAACATATTGAGCGTGTTTGTATTCATTTGTTGTAGCATCATTGAATGTTGTTTTGTACCTAGCTTGATATTCAATAGTTCCATTTGAATTTGAGTTAATGATCACTTTTGTTTGTGCGATTGGGATATTATTATTGTTAGTATATTTGGATTAGTTTGGCGCTCTACTGTAAGTTCAAATGCAAATGTTTACATGTTTATTAGACAGAGGGGGCGAGAGGGGGATCCCGAGATGACAAAGCGACACCGCGTTTATGAAAAGAATAAACAAAATTATCCATAAAGGACGCCGAGAGAAATACGTCATGGTGTTAGAATTGCATTAGTGTAAACAAACAATTTTAATATTTCCTTCCATTCAGTTATCTCGTTTTGGCCGGCGTCTCCTCAGATTCCGGCAAATGGATTTCGAGTTTGCCGCCTGGCAAATGCTCTATCTTCTCGTCCAACCGCAGAAAGTCTACCGGAATTTTTTGTACCGAAAACGTAAGGCTTAATCTCTTAGACTGTTTCATTCGTCTCACGCAGTTAGGGGTTGCTTATTTGAAATTGTGTTTACTTTCTGCCCTATGACTTCATTTTAAATTGTAGTGTGTAGTCGTTGAATTTCGGTCATTTGAATAGTTAATATAACGGTATCGTATATATTATTTGCTTGTAACCTTTTTATTGGGGATGTAATGTAGTATCGGTGTGTTTCACGTGAATGATTTGTTACTGAAGCACCATCGGTAGATGCTGGATGCTGGATGCTGGTAGATCTTTTTCAATTTCAATCCGCCTTTGAGTCTCTGATTCACGGTTATACTTTGTCCTTGTCTTCAGGCACAAAGGATCAATTTGCACGCGATGATCCCGCTTTTCTTGTCTTATTGGCATTGTCTTTGCTCCTGACAAGTGTGCTTTATGCGGTAAGTTTTCAATAGGGTTGACTTAAGGTTATGAGTTATGACACGAGCTTCTTTCGTTATCGCACGGGATTTTCATTTCATGCCCAGTCTACTATGTATAGCTTATTGATGCAATTTGCTGCTATCGATATGTGAGGTTTTGAGTATTTGCTTATTCTTATTTCCGTTTTGAGTTGGGCTTCGCCGTTCGTCTCTCCCCGACGTTAGAGTTTAGCATGTGTCACCATTTCCCGCCTTTAATTAAACCTTTTCAGGTGTGCCTCGACCTCTCCTTCTGGGGTTTCATCAAGTCTATCTTATGGGTGGTTGTAATGGACTGTCTTCTGGTCGGATGCTGTATTGCGTCCACATTGTGGTTAGTTTCTCTCATACTTGCATTTTTATTTGCGTTTTTTTTTAACTTTTGTTTATCTGGAGCTAGTGAAGGATAATATTGAGACTTCGTGTGTTCTTATGACCTTTTTTTCTTACGTCGTGGAATAAAATTGCCCTCGGTCTTTCATTGTAAATAAAATTAGAGGACAGGGTGAGGATGGGCTGCTTTGTATTTGACCTAATATGTGTTGCCTTAAGGTTTGTCTCCAACCGTTGGATGCGTCGGACGTCTGAGCAGGATGTGGAGTGGGGATTCTGTTTCGACGTCCATTTGAATGCATTCTTCCCAGTACTCGTACTTCTACACGCACTTCTGCCAGTTATTTATCCACGTACGCGATTTGCGATTTATTTTTGTCTTGTAGTAAGTGTGGTAACTTGTAAGAGCTCATGTCATCAGTACGTACTACTATCACTGCTTGCGCAGTCTGTGGTGTGGCGTTACCGCGGGAGCGGGGGAGCGCGCTTTTGAAATTTCTGCTAGACAGAATTGTAAGGTTTACAAATGTTCATGCAGTTGTGTGCGTATAGTTGCAATTCACAATTTACATTTTGTTCCCGTTTTCCTTGAATGTGAAAAAAAAACTCAAGTTGGTATTTCAGCTCTAATCAACTACCCGAATCTATTCCCCCGATTGGTGGGTAATGCAGTGTGGTTCGCAGCCGCAGTCTACTATGTATATATAACATTCCTTGGATACACAGGTTAGTGCATAGTTGTGTGATATTTAACTGTTCTTTCTTTGTTGCTTAGTGTATGCATACCGAGGGTTTTTTGTACGTAAAATAGGTAAATGGCAGAAGTCCTGTGCCTTTTTGGTACCGTCACCGACGTATCCACTAGGAAGGTTTACTTACCAAAGGTTAAGTTTAATCTGAATTAATCTCTGATCCTGATGATGGCTTTCCCCGGGACCATGTTTGATTATGTATGTGTATATCCCTTTTAGCTCTTCCCTATCTGAAGAACACGCAATATTTTCTGTATCCGCTGAGCTTCCTCTTCATTTTCTACATTGCCACGGTGACAGCTGGGTATGTTTTAATATTTAATTATTACAGTTTCTTCGTTTCTTGCTTTTTATTGTTTGAGGAGTATAATTTCAAGCCCACACCCTTTGAAGGAAGATGATATGAGTGTTTGTGTATGTATGGACTATATTAAGTTCTCAGTAACAGTAATCCTATATTTAGTTGTTTATGTTGATAAATAGTTGAACTTGTACGTATAGGTTAAAAGGTTAAGGTCAGGCCGGTATTCGCAAGAGATCTGAATTCTGAATTGACACTGTATCATAGTTTTTTTGGCGGGACTCGCGTCCCGGTTATTAGTTTTAGTTGCTTGTTGCTTTACTTTAGATACCGTAGAGATACATAGATATATCTTAGTTCGTAATCTTACTCAAGTATACTATGGTTCGGTATCACTCATTATATTGTTCGTTTTGCAGATGGAACATCTCGCAAACGGCGATGTCTTTCTATCACGCGCGTGCCGAAACGCACAACGCAGCGCCTGCGCATCCGTATCCTGAATTGAAGACTGGATTGTAGTTTGTAGTTGTATTAGTTGTAAACTACAGCCTTTTTAATAATTTTCATAATATTCTTTTACAAGAGATGAGAAGCCACATAATTAATGCGTCCCTCAACTGTATACCTATTCCATTCGTTCGTAGATTAGATTAACTGTATAAATGTATGTTTTACCAGAGGCTAAAGTTATGGGTTTGTGACTAGAAGTGTAATATAAACTTTCGGTCTAATATTTATATTTATGAGGTATGGTGTTTTCAAAATACCGTATTTTCCTGTATAGGGATACTTGGTTCAAATTTTGCTTAGAGTTTTTGTGCTCCCCGCTAACCTGCAGTCTGTTTATTGGACATTGTAAGTTAACTTTAAGCGATATGTTGTAAAAGATATTCCACAATTAGGATTCACAGTTCCCTTTTGTGCGGGAAGTTGAAATCGTTCCACATTGATTTCCATTCTATGTCATCTGTTTCCCGTTGTGCAAACTTTTAATTGCATGCGGATTTTCGGTCATTCAACACTTGCCTTTATATTTGTTGTTTTATTAATTTACAGTAAGCTATTGGAATCTTAGAATAATTTATACCCATTTATACTTCAGAGCGTTTTATTATGTAGTCTTTTATGATGCAAGAGTGCTCATTTATATTCGACGAATAAGCAACTGTTGTCTTTTTACTGTGGTAGAAACGTGTCAAATGTGTCTCATTATTTGTTCATGGGGAGCCAGAGTAATTTATTTGTCCTATTGAGTAAAGCTTCGGATTCTAGTTGTTTTCGTTTGTTGTGCAGTGAACGAGGGAGGCGAAAGAGACTGCGCAGTCGCCGCGCAATAAATGATTCGCCAAAGCTGTGCGGGGAGCCCTGAGCGCGCGAAAGGTGTGCTATACTATTGATGAAAATACCGCGGTTTAATGAAGGAACGTGCGCTAACGAAGCGTGTGCTGTATTACTTTGATGAATGCATTAATTGATGCGCGAAACACAATTGAGCTTGGAAGCTATACAGAACTTTTACTTGGTGTGTATGTTGCCACAGATACCCCAACTAAGGCATAATGTAATGTTTTCACGACCGTATTTTGCATTTTCAACGCTTCCGTTTCGAATAGAAAAACATTTATTTACACAAAAACCCATCATTAATCGTAAGAAAACGACGTCTTTTGGAGTATATAACGGCATATTATATAGAATTATTAGCAGACACAAAATGAACGATCGCAATGAAAAAAAGTGACAAGCATGGCCGCCGTATAAGGTAGATGGAAAGTTGTCTGACAAGGAAATACAACATTAAAGGGGTATAGCACGTGGTCTGCGAAACTTACACGGCACTTATATGCCATATCCGCGCATTGAATGCCTACGATACATGAGAATGCACTCGTACATTATACGTTTCAAAACATGTGCCACGCGGCTTTAATAAAACAATAAAATAATACCTGACAATGAACGGGGGATATAAAAGTAAAATGTTAGTAAAAAAGTAAAAGTTGTCAATAGAAATGCGGACCTGCTGAGATCGAATCAACAACACAGTTTATGTGATAAACTTTAGAAGGAATACACTTGAATACAGTATGCTGAGGGCATTTGGTTGTGATTAGAATGTGAAGGGGCAGTACAAAGAATCAAAGGCAATTTTACGGGTTACAACACCGGGACTCGAACTCTGGTAGATGGCGCGGAGTAAGCCAGTTACCCACTGCGCCATGAATATACGAACGATTCTAAATTGATCATCCAAATAGCTTCTGGTCCTCGGGAGGGGCTGGTTGGACAAGACCTGGAAAAGTAGATATTTAGAAAGACATATTAAATATTGTGCCCTTGTTTAACGAGAGAGTCGGTGGTGCACCTTTGCGCACGGTAATGAGGTGTCCCAGGTTCACAAACCACGGGTCCTACCACTTTAAAGAACAATTCTTACCATTCACTTCTGCGTTCGGGGCCGCCAACTGGCATAGTCTATTCTGGAGGTCCGCAAAGGGTGACATCAGGCTTGGCTCCTTCTTCAGAATAAAGGCCCGGATAGTGTCGAGGGCGCTGGCAACCTGGAAAAACACGGAACTATGTACCGTAATCAAGCATCGCCAAGTTCATACAGTATGCATGAGAACGTGGCAAGCTCAGTACAATTGGTACTATTTTCTCGAGCTTGTATTAACCTGTTCTTCTCTTTATGTAATAATAGTCATAATAAGGAAGTAAAGTTATACAGATAAAGTAAAAACACGTACCGCTTGGTCGGGGCAATGTGTCGCGGCACTTCGCACAATACTGGCGATCAAATGGCACTCCTCGTTTGTGGACGATGACGGGCTAAAAGAAAGGGATAAACGTCGTAATATAATCTAACCGCATATCTTATTCTATACAGCACACGTTTGGTCGTGTTTAGTTGTGCTGGCGTGCTACACTCGTACTGCTAAAGGGACGAGTAAACGTCACGTTAGAAATAATAGGTAAGTGAATTCTGAAGTTATCACTTTCACTTTCAAATGATTACCTTGGAATTGCATTGTTCCACAACGGATGGAGCTCTTCTTCCATGTGAATATCACCGTTATTCTGATCGGAGTTGTGGCCCAAGTAACCTGGTTGGGCAGGCTGCGACGAGGGGACGGCGACTGAAAATGGAGAGGTACAGATGGAAATCCGTGATTTTTACATATCATTCGCCTAAATACAAGCACAAACCCAATATGAAATGAATTCCCTATATTCCTTGACTTACATAGCCTCAGGTCCTTTACATGCACCTCAAGTGCTCAGAAATCTATAGAGTTCAGGTTCAGAAGTTGCCAAAATTCTCACCATTTTCAGCATCTCCATTGGCAGTGATTCCAATCTGATGGAGGTCGAGGGGCTGTGTGTTGTGGACGTTACAAGATGCGAGGGCAGTGGCCTGAGCCAGAAGGGTGTCCGTGTTTCCGTGAGGAAGAGGCGAGGTAGAGGGAGAGGGTTCTGAAACTGGGTATTAGTATTTATTACGCACAGCGTAAGTTAGTAGCGTAAGTTTACTTTACAACTTGACAATTCTATTATATGGGTTCCATTGAGTAGAGCAGGGCTGGAAGGCGAAGACCTAATAGGTTTACAGTACTCCATAGAGTGCTTCAAATACCGTACCTTCAGCCAAATCGTCTAGGTTTGGTTCCTCGTTGCACACAATGTTCCCTTCTGGGTCCTCCTCATAGTTAACAGGCTCTCCAGTCATGGTTCTCAGATCGATCTACAAGATTATCATTATCGATTAGAACAGAGTTGGTACTAACAGACTTATGAGATTCGCTATGTTAGGTGTCATGTCAGCAAAACCAAATAATAATCCGGACCAAAACGAAAACCAACCTTATGTCTCCTCTTGAACGCGTCCAACCATCCCTCGGAACCCTTGAAACTGTGCAGGCCTAAACAAGAAACACATACATTTTCATCTCCTAGAACGAGATAGTAGTGGAGGTGTAGCCGTGCAGCGTGGTTACTGACCACAATACATCACGATGCTAAATACGTAGGAACACAGAAGATATAATTAGAATATGTAACCTTACCTAGCTGCTTGGCAATTGTGAGCGCGTGTTCCTTCAATTGCTTTCCATTGAGTCCGAGTCCGTTGTCTCGGCAGTCAACGAAGAATTTCCACATCATAACATTGAGGCCGACATAGGTACTGCGGCGAACCTGAACGACACAAAGTTGATGATAATTAAGGTCTTCTCTCCAGGCCATATGCACGAACGCGCCGGGAAGGCTCCCAGACTCCCAGTGGGAGGTGAGAGAAAGAGAGGGAACACACGAATCAGAGACAAATTCTTCCACCCTGGGAGGTTCCCGCTGTTCGCTGCGCTGTTCGTGCATACGGCCACTGGTGGTATAGTCTTTCGGAAGGTCTTCATGTAGAAGGACTCGTGTGGTACCACAGACATCCAGTATTTGGAAACAATATAAGGTGCTAACTTATTCTCTTTGCAGCTCAATACGCTGAATAATTGGAAGCAAAATCAATGTACCTCCAAAAATTAGCATAGAAACATACCCGATTTCTCTTGTGGCACATCATGGCTTGCTCGCGGATAATCGCAACTCGATTCTTGATAATGGCGCGAACCTAAAATGATTCACAATTAATTACTAATCATTCATCACCATGGTGCAAAACATTCGACGTCCGTGAGGTTCGAACCCGTGACCATTATCCTCAAACTGTAACTACTTACCGTTTCGCTATCAACTTGATACTTCTTGGATAGATCGTCGACAGAGATTCCCGAGTCGAACTTTGAGATCATGACAACCTTCCGAGAATTGGTTAGTGCTTGCTCCCCGGAATTACTGAAAAAGAATAAGTTATGAACTGCAAAACCCTTGGACTTGGAAAGGAATCGAACCCGCACCTCCAGAATGTTATCAGAGACCACAACCACTAGACCACTAGACGTACTGCATTAATACTTTACCTGTCGTCTTCGTGAGTCGACTCCGAGGTTGTAGGCTGTGGGTCTGTAGAGTCTTTGCTCTGAAAATTACAGTTACAGTGAAGAAGTACTCGGGCAGCTATCATCAGTACAATGTATCCTATCAGGTAACATTTAATAAAGAGCACACGAAATGGAATGCTAAAAATATAATATCGGTAGGCTGTGAGAGAGAGAAAAAGAGAGTCACCTCCCTTCAACAGAGAGAGAGAGGCATGTGTGCCCTATCTCCCTCCTTCCCGCTCCCCCTCTCTCTCGGACGAGATAGAGAGAAGCAAGAGAGGTGAAAAAGAAGACGGGGAGAGCACGAGATAGTCAAGAAAAGCGGAGGGAAAGACAGAAAGAGTGTGCGGCGGGTTGCAGAGAACTGAGAAATCGCAATAGAACACGCGAAACGCGGAGATTCCGACAAGGGACGGAAAACCGAAAACAACGTGTGGGGGAGAGTTTATCAAAGGAGGGGAGAGAAAGCAAAAGCATGGAAATAGCATAGCCAAACGGAAGGGGCAGAGAAATAGCCAAGTCAGAGAAAATATAGAGAAACACTTTGTGATTTTCTCTTTATGGAAACGAAGAGTCACAGGGAGGGAGCACGCTGTGTGGGAGAGACTGAGAGTGCAGAGAGAGAGCGGACCCACGTTAAATTCAACGATTAATGGCAGTAATACTGCAAATAACTATAAATTATTCATAATGAAAAACGAAAACGAAATCCGTAGGATAAAAAGAAGGTAAGAGACCATACAAAATGAGAAACACAGGGAAACGTGCAGGCGACGAGAGCGAGTAAAAATGACGAGACACGAGAGTTTTTTGTATCGGTCATTATAAAAGCGTACTGTATGTGGAGCAGAGTATAAAATGAAACAGAGAGGGAGAAGCCGGGAATGGTTGCTAGAGACAGAGACACGGAGGGACGATGCGCGATAAGAAACCAGAGGGGCACACGGAGCTCTCTCTCTCCCTCTCTCTCTTCTTCTCTCCCTCTCTATAGATCTGTCTCTCTCTTCCATCTCTCTCTCAGGAAAATATCCACCCGGCCCTCTGAAAGGGGGATGGGAGAGAAACGGGCCAGGACGACAAAGAGAGAGAGAGAGAGAGGTTAAGAGAAGGAGAGCGTAGAGAGAGGGGGACAATGCGCTGGAACTTCATGCCTTCTAAGTATAATAATCTTCCAATTTCTAGAATAGAGAAGATCTAGGAGAGCTTGGGTCCCTGGTTTCTGGCAGTGTCATCGGCTAAGGACTAACTAACGATGACGGGGTAACTAAAATAAGAGGTGTTGCCAAATTGTAAGATATGTTATCGTCACACATGGGTTTGTGTATGCGTGATGGGTAAACGTCCTGCGCTTGCACACGTAGTAGATTCACCACGTCCCATACCGCTTTAATACTAGGGCGACTGCTAATGTGCTAATGCTACTAGGCTACTAGGCAATAGTGATCAGCGCATTTAAGTTATGCAGTTACAATTAGAGTAAACTTATTTAACAGCCAATGATCTCTAACAATGAAGAGACTATGAGATAGAAAGGTAAGTGGAAGTTGAATAAGGAAGAGCATCAGGACACAAAGTAGTTTTAGTAGTTATCATATTAATCATGATCAACCCACTGATAAACATGCATGATGGTTCAGTTCAGATCACTGTCTAATCTGAAATTTCAATAAATAATAAAAATAATAAGTATAATATTTTGAAGAGAGAGGGTGAGCACTGTGGTTGAAGGGAGAGAAATGGCGTCCCTCTGAATGTCTCTCTTTAGAGAAGAGAGCCGAGAAGAGACGCAGATAAGGGAGAGAGAAGAGAATAGACAGAGAGAATAGGAGAGATCTAGACAGTGGTTGGGTGGGTAGACAGGGAATCGATGGAGAGCGCGATAGAGAGGGAGCTACGAAGAGACAACGACTATCAGAGCGGGCGAGAGACACCTGGCGACGAGGAGTGCGCTAGACGAGCAGACGAGAGAGACTCCCTCTGATCGCTCCCTCCCAACCGCCCAACACACCACCCCGGTCAACGAAATTGAGAGAGAAAGAGAGAATCGATTGACGAGAGAGAGGGGGAAGAGAGAGAGAGAGAGAGTTGAGAGAGAGGGAATATGAGAGAAGAGAAACATTGAGAGAGAGAGATGAAAAAGCATGCACCTGATACCAACTCCCCTCTCTCTTTATCGCTAGAGAGAGAGTTTGTAAAGAATGGAACATTCTGAGGGACTCATGAGACTGTATTCAAAGATAATGTTCAAGCACATTATAACCATTAGTGAAACGGGGTATCATCTCAGTTTGTTAGCGATGGCTATATTGGCTAATCGCGTTAGTCAACTTATTGAAACTTGTATATTTTACTAAGCGTGCAAGTTCAACGACTTTTCGAGGGTAAAAGACTTTTCGAGGGTAACTGGTAAACGAAGCTTAGCCCTGAGATATGACGTAGCTCGTAGTATTTTATGAAAGTGTTACATGATCGGTGGCGGGTATGTAGATCATAGTTAACTATCGGTAGAAGTGTCTGTTTACGTCGTCGGAGCTACCCCCGTTCATGACAAGCTTGGCGTAACTATCTGTACCACTTATGACGTATACTCAGAATCATAAGCAAGAGTTGGCACGCTGTCCCATCTTTTGATCTAGATTGTAATTTAGTGAATATGTCATTCCTAAACTGTATTGTCTCAAAATCAAATTGCGCAATCATAACTTGGTGTTAACTTGCAGAAGCTCTGAAACTTACTGAAGTAGAATTGCCAGAGGCAGCACACGCCTAACGGTTCTACTTACTATAGTATATGTTTAACCTAACGGCGAACCAAATTCCGAAGAAACGCCACAGAGAGATCGTTATATATGTATGTTTCGGAATTCCCGCATATAGAACCAAAGGCCTCTGCAAATTGAACGTTACCACGCAAACGGCGCGCCTACAACTTGCGAGCGCGTGGACCACGGCGCGATGAAACGGCGCGCCAGCTTGCTTGCCGAAAGTGCGCCGTCCAGAATCAGGGAATATAGCTACAAAATGGCGCTTCCTATGTGTAAGCTCAAATTAACTCTCTCTCTCTATCTCTCTTCCTCTCTTATAGTTAGGCTGTTCTTTTAGTGCTAGTATACTACTGTAGGGGGTATCTTCTAACTTCTAAACATGGAGCGCGTCAACCCTTGTCAAGCTGTAGCACTCCGCAAAAAAGCTACCCGACTATCACTACTCGTCACTCTAAAAGATATTTTAACAATGCCAGTGCCAGTGGACCATTTTTTTAGATCATAAGACATTATTGTCAATATACTCTGATGACGACGCGGTACAATTCATTTTTGACACAGAGATAGAGAGAGAGGGAGTGAGAGAAGAAAGAGAGAGAAGCAAGAAAGAGAGAGAAGCAAGAAAGAGAGAAAGAGAGAGAGAGAGAGAGAGAGAGAGAGAGAGAGAGAGAGAGAGAGAGAAGAAAGAGTGAGAGAGACATCCAAGAAAAAAGTGTATAGAATCAATTAGTCGTGAGACATAATGTGAGAACAGAGGGATGCGACAGTTAGAAAGAGTGCGAGAGTGAATAGAAACCTAGAGAACAGCGTGTTAGAGTATAGCAATATTGTGGTGATAAAGAGGGGGGACACCTCATGTGTGTCTTTCTCTGTCTCTCGCCGTCGGCGTCTCATAGTAAAGCATGCTCTCTCCAATTTCTCCCTTTGAGAATAATCTGCACCCTCTCTAGTTTACCTCTCACATAACCGGATTCTCTCTCTCTGATGCTTCTTTCTCTCTTCTCTTTCTCTCTCTCGGGACAGAGAGAGGGAGATACAGAGGTCAGAGATGGAAAGGTAATCGATGAATGAGAGAGAGACCCCTGCTCCCTCTCCCTCCCTGCCATCTCTATCGCTCCTTTCTCTCTCTCTCTCTCTCTCTCTCTCTCTCTCTCTCTCTCTCTCTCTCTCTCTCGAATACCATGAATGTAAAGGGACCGGGAAGAAAACTCAGATACAAATGGCACATGGGACCGTCTTGAACAGGCCATATAAGCTTCAACACATAATGCGCATGTAATTAGCGTTAGTCACTATTAAATACGTCTTTTAATTCGGCAATAACTAGTGACAACCCACGTAATAGCCCCACTATAGCTAATTAATGTAGGAATCTTTCTATTATCAAATACTAAATTAGCCTCCTAACATTACACCTTACATTGCCAAAGTAGAGTCCAGCCAAATAGTATTTAAAGCGAAATGCTAGCCTCTTTGGAAAATTTGCATATGATAAGCAAATCCTATGTATCCTATGCTAATTTTGTACGATTGCCGTGGACGATCGTACAAAATTAGCATAGGATACATAGGATTAGCTTATCATATGCAAATTTTCCAAAGGGGCTAGCATTTCGCTTTAAGCTAAAGCTATTAGCGTATAGCAAGTGAAGAAAAACCAAATACACATAAATTCTAAGTCTAATACGTGTATTGCTATATGCTTCATGACCAGGGTATAATTTCCGTGCGTAAATGGAGGTGGTTGGGGGTTGTTTATTTAGCTTAGTGATAAACCACTTTCATAAAACAGCATGTTTCGCCAAAATATATAAATATGGAATTGCTTCCGGAGGTGGTCTAATCCGGAGGTGGTTCGTGCGTGTTTTTACGCACCAACCTGTACCCCTGCTTCATGATGCTTACTCATGTAGATAAGAGGTATTTCAATAACTATGTTTGATACTAAGCGACACGGTAACGATTTCAGGAGAAAACTTCACATACTGTAAGGAAATGGACTATCGCGCATTTCTAGACTACGTCCACAAACCTGCTGCAGAGTGCTCCTACATAATCAAATAGATTGCATCGATCCATATATATATATATATATATATATATATATCATCAGAAACCACCAATGGACACAATTACCTTTGTCGGAGAGTCATGTCGTTAAGCTAAGGTAGTACTGTAGATAGAGATGCACACATACAGACAGAGAGGGAGTCAGGGTCTTAAGTCAAAGTAGCACAACAACGAAACCTATTCCCAGTGCTGATAGTAAGCGTGTAATTTAGATACAAGCCGGTGACAAGGACGACCCACGGTGCTAAATGCAGTAGCAGTTAGGTAGAGAGTGTGTGTCATAGTGTTAGTCAGGCAAGAGAGAGAGCGAGAGAGAGAGTCAGAAGGCACATTACAGTACTTCTTCATGTACTGTAACCTCTAACATACCTCCTCATCATTGGAGTCGACTCCCAGTCCAGCAATGTAGTTCTTGAGGAAGTCGGGATCCGAGATCGACGAGTTCAGCCACGAGGACGAGGAGAGATCTCTGACTGGAGTGGAGGCATCGGACGAGTACTCAGGCGGGACGGGCCGGGGATTCCGAGGTTTATACTGGTACTCTTTCTTGGCCGGAGGAGCACCACGCACGGTGATCTGGAGAACAATAGGTAATAATAGTATCAATAATAATTATTATTACATTTCAAATTGACAAAAAACCAGCACGTCCAAGAGACAGCTGCACGCTTTATTTTTGTTTATTAGTTGTTGTCTAACTTTGTTGAGGGAGTTACATTCTAATTAGGCTAATTAGCATACCCCATTACAGCAATCGATAACTTCTTGTGAAGGGCGGGTGAGCGGGATCTTGGGCAGTTCTTCCAGAGGGATGACCTATAATCAAGCAATTTTAGTAGACAAAACCTTTGCGGAAAATTCAAAGTCTAAAACAATGAATACGGGTGGTCATCCGTGGCAGTAACTGCACTTATTTCTTACTATAGCGAAACATTGTGTATTTATATTATACAAGACTAAAGTTTAAGGTGACACGTAAAACGTTCGTATCCCCGCTGAAACATTGCGATTTCGCTGTTAGCTTTACAGCCCTACGCGTCTACTATGTTCCTCATTCGCAGTTTAGCGGTAATCGTAATCCCACGTTTCCTCCCAAACAAGCGGGAAGCGCGGGATTCCGTCCTTATTGCGAGCGCTAATTAGGGACCTTGCCGCTAACACTAGGTCTTGCCTAGCGTTTAATTGCGGGACATGATTCGCTAATCTGTCAAGAAACATGCGACTTTTCTCATTGCGCGGGATTGAATAATTAGCTGCCAGGAAACGCGGGATTTATTTTTGTTTCGCGGGAAACGTGCAGTAGAAGAACAGAGTAATAAGCAGTAAAGAAATGTAAACATGCGTCCGGCGTACATCTTAACCCAGGCTTTAGGCTAACAATAAGCTAAGGCCTAAACCAAACCTAAGCCTATGTCTAGCATGAGCCTCAGTCTCGTCCTAAATGTGTGCAATCCTGTAATCCAAACCTCTTCTCTCTCTAAAGGCAACATCATTGTCTGCGAATAATCGAATAGGAGATCGTTGAAGGCCTTGTGCACGAGCAGGTTCGAATCCTTGAGAACCACTAAAATAAACATTTAAATTATAAGTGAGCCTAGGAAAGCTATCGTAAACTTGGGTTGCTTCTACTCTACTAATCTTAAAATCTACCGTACCCCGGGAAAGTGAATAAATTTGGAACTAAGTAGTGTAGAGACCGCCAGGTGGTTTATAGCCACAGCTCTATTATAGAAAACCGCCTTTCCAATCAATTAACAATGCAAACATAGTACTGTCTGTTTTTACAGTAGGAAATAAATATGGAATTAATAATTAACTATGATATAGAATAGACCCTTCCACCAAGACAACCGTGTCCAGGAAGAACTCCAAGTAACTTACAGTACACCCATCGGGCGATCGAACGTCTTCTAACCGGGATGAGGTTAGCTCGGAATCCATCACACAGTGGCATCACTATGGTACCAGCTGTCGGTAAGGTGATCTTCACTGGTACAGTCACCGGAATGGTGAATCCTTCCTCGGTGAGCAAAGTTCTGGAGAGGGAGATACATAATTCACTTCAGCAAATCACATTTAATTGAGCTGAACTAGATCACGAAGACATGAATACTAGTCGACGATCAATTTGCAAACAAGAACCTCAATAAACACTTGTAGTTAGTTAGTGGTTCACAGACACTGCACCGTTCCTCGACCTTACAGTAGTGCCATTGAAAGTCTTAAAGTTATGGTTTTCTTCCAAACGCCGAAGAAAACAGTAGTTCAAAAGGATATTGGACTTCAGTAATTGGTTACAGTAACCCAAGACCTCCCTCAGTCTACCGAAAGCCAATTCACTCACGTCAGTCTCACATATCGTACACCGTCGACATTGAATTCGTTACTGTTGCCCGTGTAGGAGTCTGGCAACTGAAGTACCGCCTGCCACATAGAGAACGGGTCGAACGGAGTGGGCGTGAGAAGCAGAGAGTTGGCTGGAATTAGATATTGCGTAACTAAAGTAATCAGAAATAATCAGAGCCAGTAAGTTGTGGGTGACCCGCGACGTATTCGTATTACACACATTCGTATTCGTAAATGTACACAAATTAGAATAAATATCGAGCTAAATTCGAGCAAATTAGCATAAATACGCAAGAATTCAGTTGTCCACGACGCGTTTCAAAAACCGTCCGGTATTTCGCTTTAACTTACAAAATACAGTAGTATGCATGCTTACCCAAAACATCCTGGAAAGCGGTGGCTGGATCGAAAGACTGACTAGTGCCGTTCTTGGGAGGGCTTGAACCTTGAGCTGAAATAAAATTGTGACGTAATTGAATTTCTTAATTGCTTCACTGTTATTTCCGGCAGAAAGACGACACCGTAATCCCAAAATGGTTTCTAGGAGGAAACTAGAAACCATGAAGTGAAACTAGTTGAATTAGCGCACGACATAAATCTTCAGAACTACGGTAACTCACCCCTCTCAGCAACTCTGCGCACTGCAGCAGGCATGATGTGTTGCAGAGCGTCTCGCAGCGTTCCCCCCATCATTGGATTCTGAGAAACGGCAGGAGGCGTTGATTCCTTTCGCTGCTCAGCAGCACGGTTTTGCTGTTGCTCAAACTGGTGCTGCTTTCGAGTTGCTGACGTTACCTAGAACGTGGATTGTTTAACATCCAAGAGACTATAATGAAATGTGATAATAAGGGGGAATGGAGGTAGCGTAGTGGTTAACACATTGCGTTACTCCAACGACCCGGGTTCGACTCTCGCTCGAAAATTGGAGGGTGCCAGTCTTATGAGGGCTCAACTACCTTCTTGAATTGAAAAGACTGGCATTAAAAAGTCTACGACTGTAAGATGCACATCTCCTGTTTCGTCTCGATATTGTACTAAACTGTTGATTCAGAATTCACAACCACATAGAATGATACGAAAAACGCAGGAAACTCCGTATACCTCTTGTATAAGTTGATCGATCGAGTTATTAGTCCTGTTTGCCTCATTTTCCACACTAATCAGACGGACGAGATCCCGGCTCAGGCCACGCATTCGAGTATTTCGCATACGTTTCGCTATCACCTCCTAAATAATAGAAAGTATTGTACGAAAAAGATGGAGGAATGAATGGATACCGTAATCTAATAAGCAACTACCGTGCTTCACACCTCCAAGTTGTTTTCGTCATAGGCAGTTACTATAAATTACGAGTCTTGCCGCGCACATAGACGTGCGCGAAAACATCGCCGCACGCCCTGTGAGTTTTCATATCGGACAGCATCCAACCAACTTTGACAGTCAATTGATGTTCATCAATGTCCAGTATTCTCGCGAGATTGCGCCCTTCTTCTGCCAGAACACCGTCGCTGTATGTCATCGTGGAATTCGGTATGGACAGAGTGTTTCTCGAAGTGCCCACAGAAGGTATTGAGGAACTTGAAGATGCGCCTTTCTGAAACAAATTTTGGGTTTGTAGCGCAGGTACTTATGTGGTCACGATCATTAGCTATTAGCATCTGGTCATGGCCACATCATATATCAGCTACAGTAAACTCTATAATGTTGCGTTCTCTGAAGAAAAGGATAAACACAGATTGAGAGAGACAGTGAGACAGAGAGACAGAGAGAGAGAAACAGAGGGAGAGAGAGAGAGTGAGAGAGAGAGGGAGGGAGAGAGAGATAAAAGAAATATGTTTTACCTGAGGAGATTCAGCCTCCACCTTGCCGACCTTCACTTCGACCTTATGCGCAGAGTCGACTGAAAGAATTAGAATATACCATTTGTGCAAAATGACACCGTGGTACTTCCACATTAGTGATATTCGAAAATCTTTACAGTGGAATCATAGTACCATGCCTGGGAAGGTGGTTCGAACTCGGTTATCTCATATATTCATAATTCTCACCTTTGTCGTCGTCTTTCTTTGTCCTCTCTCGTAGATTGTGTGTCTCAGACTTGTCCTTTTCTCTGTTCACCTGACGCTCTCTCTTCTCTCGTCTGCTTGGTGGAGTAGAATCCTCCTTTGACGTCTCACTACGACGCTTGCGAGAAGATGAGGGCTGAAATTTACAAGAGGCATATTTACCATGAAAGCTTCAGAAGAGATGGTAGAGATATAGAGACACTCGAGGGTCCGCCACAGCGGGGCTGCGCACCTCCAGGTTACGCGAAGGGTGTGCCACGGGTGCGCTGAAAGGTACGGAGCACGTTTTGGAGTAGACGCGGTTGCCGTACCACATGTGCTCCACGTTTGCACCATCTGGCATCTGGCATTTGCGGACCGTGGAGCCAGTGCCGCGCACTCTAGAGGAGTGCGGCGCTCACATTGCAGGGTGCGCACCAATGGCTAACGTCTCCACCACCACTTACTTCATTTTTCTTCTTCCCTCCGCTCTCTCTGTGCTTCGACACCTCTCTTTCTCCGTCGTCTCTATTCTTCGACATCTCTCGCTCCCGGTCCGCCGCAGTGGTCGATGCGTGGTGCCGCGACGAGCGTCGCAGCGGCGACATCGCGTCTTTGGACCCTCTTTCTTTGGTCTTCATTGGACTTATGTGGCAGGTTGATATAGCCAAAGAGTGGCACCAATTAGCTGAAAACGGCAAGTTATAAATAGTTAATTTCGCTAATTTCCGGCGATATACCGTAGGATCATTACGAGGATTTACGAGATACTGTAGAGAGTGAAGAAGAAAGAAAACCCTTGTAAAATCGTAAAACTGCGTAGACATTTAAGTCATTATGCCTTATCGACGCTTTTTCCTTACAGAATAAATAATTTCAAAAGACATGGTAAATCTACCAATGCTGAATTTATTATTCAATTTTATTGAATTTATTACTCATTATTTCGGAGAGGAATGAGACCAAAAATATTCTAATTAGTTTTAGTAAAGATACCGCTTGAGGTAACATAAAATGCAAATTAATTTGCGCAAAATAAAAATATGCTAATTTTATGCATTGAAAGCTCCAGATGAGAAAGGGTTAGAAAGTACAGTACATATACGAAGTAACAGCGAATTAAGAACGTTGTAGTGTAGCACCCTGGATTCTACCGTATACCGGGAAAGATATATACGAGATGTATGACATTTTGCACTAGACGCTGCGGATACATACGCACATAAGCCGCAAGGGCTTTGCCAACGCTGCGCGCGAAATGCGCCGATCTCGCGCTGTATATGACCGTCTCTCTGCTGCACACGCGCCGGATTTGCTTATTTTCTTGGTTGTTGAATATAAGGAGTGCCACGATTATAGCCTTTATTTTACAAGAAATAATCTAGTATCGAAATAATCAACACGAATAGAAGTTCAAAAAGAACCGAATCAATGCCTAAAGTACAAGATACGAAAATATTACAGGAAAATGCAACAAGCAGCAACATTTTTAGTTAGCTTAGCGCGAAACCCTGGCACGAAAATTTCGCGCGGCGAAAGATAGGCGCGATACGACTGTTACGAAGATGCGAAAATAGAAACAGAACCAAACAAAGGTGCGCTGCGTGTTCGTTCTGCCAGTTTTGCACTGGCGAGAACGTGGCGACAGTCTGGCGAAGACTAGGCAAGGTACGCGGCTAGATGCTTTTTTTCGTCGCGCACCAGTTCCTAACTGTTAGCACATGTTAAACACTTTTCCATACAAGCTTATGCAGCTTGCAAGTTCTGCAGTGCAGAACTTTTCGAAATAAAAAAGAGAGGAAGGCTTAGGGTTATTTTAAATGGACTAATTTATTTGATTTTTATGGTCATCGTATAAAGGCGCAGTCTTATGATTTAAGCTCATCTGATTTGAGAGGCTGTTTAAAAGAGAAGCTTGCTTAATGTTAAGATCTACAGGTCTTCATAGCTGTAGACTGGGCGGCAAAAAAAAGAACAAAAGTTTGTTTGTAAAAAAAAAGGGATTTCAGGTATATTACTGTAAATTTTCAAAAGTTTGCGCACAGGAAGAAACGAAGGTTCAACTGATGGTGAGTAGAAACATAAAGTAATAGAGCACCGCATACTAATATCACGTTAACGGACACAAATGCCGGAAATGCACCATGCGAATGCACAGTAAAAATATCACGCACCCACACCGCTTTAATGTCGTTAGATGAAGATTCAACTTTCATAGAGATAATCATAACTACAGAGTTATGTATAAATAGATGTAAGGATAAGTTACCAAAGGTTAATCTAAGATAAAAAAAGAAGGTTTTAGTCAGACTTCAGTTTGGGTGGTAAGGTAAGACTCGCATGCCGGGAAAAGAAAGAATGAATGGAGAGAGAAGAGAGAATGGGAGTGAATCGGGCGGCCATGGAATGGCAGAGAACATGCATTAAGCCAGAGCGGAGACGCGTAGAGACGACGGGAAACTCTGCATTCTCTGCTAGTCGAGCCGTCTGGACATTCGTTCTCTGCACACTATCTCAGTCTATTCTCTCCGTCTCACGCGTGATCCACCCGCTCTCCATCTTTACCGACTCCTCCAACACTTCTCTGTCCTCTCCTAGAATTACCTACTATTTCACTCTCTGATGCTTGGCGTCTCATAGGGAGAAATCAGGTCCTCTCTGCGGAAGAGGCCGGGTGGCCGAAAACAGCAGCGAGAGATCGTGGAGATAGAGAGGAGCTTGATAGCTAGAGAGGGAGAGAGCGTTTCATGCGGAGAGACAGCGGAAGAGAGGAAAACAATGAATTCCGAGAGCTATAGAAGAAGGGACGAGAGGCAGACCGACACGCAGAGACAGAGGAAACTGACATAGAGGTGGAAGAGAAAGCAGATGGTTCGGAGACAGCGTGGGTTTGAAGATAGACGATAGAAAAATAGACACACGAGAGAAATGGAATAGGGAGGGTTAGGATAGAAGGCGGGAAGATTAACGATTATAAATGAAGAGCACAGAAACTGAGAGAGAGAGAGAGAGAGAGAGAGAGAGAGAGAGAGAGAGAGAGAGAGAGAGAGAGAGAGAGAGAGAAAGAGACGGAAGAGAGAGAGGGTCAGAGAGATAGAGAGAGAGAGGTGGCAGGGGTGTAGGCATGATATCTCGTTCGTCTCCACCCAAAATGGAGGGACTGGCCATCTGCTCATGAAACTAGAGCCTGAAAACACCTTAGGGCCTTAGGCCTTAGAGCCTTAGACCTTCGACTGCCTAACGTGAGAAATTCAGATTCCAGATCTGCTTATGGATCTACATATAAGTGACAGAAACTTGTGTTTTATTTAAAGGGATATAACACACCTGTGAAACGTTCTGTGCTGACAGACACATAATGGAGTTTCATTTTTTGTATGGGATACAGTTGCCTAGCATACGGTTGAAGACTACGACGTGCCATACCGCTTTACAAACGAAGTGAATTCCGGATAAATATGCTTTTCCACATTAGTTGGTGTCGTTGGAGCTAACCAGCAGTCTACCTGAGAAGCAAATGGTACGGTTCTGAATCCCATCCTATTATTTAATCAAAGAAAGTTGGCCCAGTTATTCTGATATGGTTCCACGCACGCCGAAAAAGCTTACTTTAAAAAAGTAGACTTTCATTCACTTTGTCGGGGCCGCGCACCTATGGCACACATTTTAGTGTGCGGCCACCTCTGACACATTCATGAAACGACTTTTCCATCTGTTTTCCTAGCTGACTATGATCCTTATCCATGTGGTTTTGAATTAGGTACGTCAAGAGCAAAGGCAAACCAATACATACTTACAGCGCCGCAGTCTTTCCCGCACGTTTTTGATGCGTGCGTACTTTCCCGCATGGTCACGGTGTGCGCGCATACTTTCCTGCACTGTGGGCTTCCGGAGCAATGTCTCCGAAATCCCAAGTTTGGCAATTTTGATCGCCCAAGTGCAATTGTATACAATAACGATGAGGCTGTAACCGAATTGCAAGAATACATCGAACTTCGTTCAAATATTCGAAGATCGGTTCCCGATAGTACCACATCTTGGTTCGAAGCCTCCGCCGTGCACCTTTTTCCAGTGGAACAATGAGCTCTACCTTCTCACTATCACCATAACCGTCCCTCAATCAATATTTACAGTACTCCTGTTACATTTACATTTCCCTACCGTTATCGTTACCGTTTACACTTCACATTTACACCTATATATGTACTGGAAATAATGGAAAGTACGGGAAAACATATTCAACAAAATTCTGTAGTTTGCTGCCAATTTGTCAAGTCGTGCGCATTTGTCGCTGCGTGCTCTGTCGACGTGCAAGCGGCATGGAAACGGCGCGGGTCTCAGCGAACAAATTTGCGCGCCGTTTCATTAAGACAACTCTTTCGCCGCTTGAACACCAATTTCCAATTTCCACTTTATGAGAATGGTGTGTCGCAGCTAGTGACTCCAAAACATGGCAGAACTTCTGAAGCCAGGCTTGATTAACGTTGGTCGGATCTGCATGCAGTTCTATAGTTGCTACAGCACAAAACGGAACACAATTCGCAAACCACATGTCATACCGTTATAACAGCGTCACATGGTTCTCGACCACTACCCTTCGAATACCTTTAATTTCCAATTTGTAGTAAACTTCCCTTTGTAGATTTGCTGGAAGTAAGACGACTATGGATTTACGTAATACCCTCTACCAGAAGAGACACAAAGAAGCTAGAGATACAGCATTATAGATAAAAAGAGAGTGGACCTTATCGACAGACTTAGGTTAGGAGAGAGAAGGAGAGACAACATAGCGTGGAAACGCAGAGAAACTAGACTCTGACGAGGGCACAAGCCACCGACGAATCCGGCCTTGTTAGCAAGAGATCGCGGGAAGAGAGGAGAGTCGCAAGATACAGAGAGAGACATCAAAACGAGATGTGTGTCTGAGGTGGAGATCTAGAGATAAAGACGCAGAGTCGATAGGAAGGTGATAGAGCAGACGTGCATGGAAGCAGACACGTAGTGGAGCCAACAAACTGAATGAGAGAGTTTGGAAACTAGAGAGAGTACAAAGAGTCAATGGGGAGAGAGGATGAAGTAGAGAAAGAAAGTCGTGATCGAGATGGAGAGAGAGAGAGGTGGAATATAGGCAAGGGAGAGAGAGGGACCGATAGGAAAATATGCCTGGTTAGGAGGGGGTTTTATTCATAACACAGGAAGTTGAATAGAAAGGTAAAGGTTAGGAATATATACTCAACGGAGAACACTGCGCGGGTTCTGCGCTTGAAATGGACTGCCAGACAGGTTCGATGTTTTTGGTTTCAGTTAGCTTGATCGCAACTGATTGGTGCTAATGAATGTTATATGGAAGGCTTGGTCTGCTTGCGGTAGGAGTCGAACCGGCTACCCGCAGATCCTGCGCGGCTCCTGACAACCCTTGTTGACCACTACACCAACCTGCCCGCATTTATGTTCAATTGTCTTACCTTATTCAATGTACACGACATCATCTTCATAGGAAATTGGTGAACCCATTTGGTGACGGTTCACTGTTTTTTTTTCGTGGGTGGGCCAGCCCGTTTGATGACCTCTTCGTGACCACGTGGTGACATATCCGTTTTTTCGGCAAAAACCATTTGGTGACGGGCCAACGACGTTTCTGTGGTTTCGGCAATTATTTCGCTTTTCTATGTTATGATCAGTGGTGATTGTGGACCAGAGCTAAGTCGCACAGTTATAGTCTAATTTCTAGCCCTTGAAATAAAAAAGATTGTACGAGTGGGAATGATACTTCTCGGGAACCTACAGGCCTACACCTACAGCACTTCGTCACTAGGTTTTAGAATGCATGTATCCTAAGGCACTTCCTACTGGTGCGAGATAGGCGTAATTTCAATGTGCGTCGCCTTTTCCTGGTACTTTTGACCAACGGAAAAAGGTACGCCACAGTTACGCGGCGTCTTTGCCGCACACCATATTTGCGAACTGTTCAACAAGAAAGCTTCTCCGTATCATTATATTGCATAGGGTAAAATAATACTGCTGATTAAAACATTAAAAGGCATATGATGTCGCAACTCGAGCAGCCCGGAAACTGGAGAAAGTCCGCCCTCAAACAGCGTACAACTTATCATTTAGCAATTTAGTGGGGTCCAAAATGCATACCATATAAAAATTGTGGGGAAGACGTAAGCCGAACACCACCAGAGGCCGTATTCACCAACACAGAGGGAACCCTCCCTAGGCTCACGAGCACTCTGAATCTCTTCTGTTCTCACACTCTCTACGGGGAGGCCAGGGAAGGCTCTGTTGGTGAATACGGCCTCAGTACCGCAACGATCGGGTTGCAGTAAAGTACCATTGCGCACAATGTTTGGTAAACTGCCCCTATAAGTGACCTGTCTTAATTATGTTTCCGGTCTTTTTTCCCTATAAAAACACTTCATTTTCCCACTTTTCCCCATTAACCAGGCGCAGTCGTAAATCATGGCGTAAAAAGAGTGCCGCAACGAAATTCGAACTATCGATATAAATGATTCCCTTCGCTCTTCTTAGATCACTATCTAACAGTCATTCGAGCATTTACCGAATATGTTATATGTATTCATCAACCAACGTTCTTTAGCTATCACCATGCCATGTGTCACAGGACTTTGTTAGCAAAGCATAACCTTTTCAAACGCACACTGTCTTGATTTAATTTTTTATTATTGTTTATAAACCTTTTTGCACATTTCCAGTTGGCGCACCAGTGGCACACTTGCCGCGCATCTGTAAATCTATCGCGCCCTTCAAAAGTGCGCTGCGCCAGTTTGGCCGCGCATCCTCTTTTCATTTTAGATCATTTGATTCAATAATGCAACGCTGAAAAACTGTCCTGCTTATTCCGGAGAATACTGTAGTTTGTTGAACTACAGACTCCATGGTTACTGTAAGATGACAGACTACAAACTCCATAGATTACTGTGGATTGTCGGGGAGAATATTGAAACGTCTTCTTCTAATTCAAAGATCACTTTGGGAAATGTTTGTGTTTTATTCCCCTACACTATATTCACAGATAGTTATTCGAATTCGAATTGCTTCCCCGATTATTAATAACAAACGCAATCACACACCGATTATTGAGAAAAATTGCTGAGAATTCTGAAATATTTTTGTTCGATTGACTTTGTTTTTTTTTGGTTAATTTATTCACAAAACATCAAGCTTCTCCTGAAACGCATCGAGTAGACCAGCATTCTTATGCAGTTTATGCAAATGAACATAAATTAGAATAAAAAGTCGGGCTAAATTCGGGCAAGTTAGCATAAATGCGTAAGAATTCAGTTGTCCACGATGCGTTTCAAAACCTGGCCGCTATTTCGCTTTAACATTTGCTTATTTTCACTTTAGTTCGCATGCCTTCATCAAAAGACGACACACAGTTTATACACAATTAAAGTGTACAAAGATTTATTTTAAAAGCTAAAAACTTCGAGTGTCCAACCTTTTAGATGTAGCTTGTCATTATAATCATGAAAGTTAAATTAGAACCGTTTGCACTGGAAAACGTCCAGTAATAACCTAGTTCAAAGTATCGGAGGTGGTGAACTAACACAAATCTTCACACTGGATTTCTTAAAGGGGTATAACATCCGGTCTTTGGACTGAATTTTGGATAACGTTTACTTTAGGACAATATTATGTGATTGAAAAAAAAAACCCATTAACTATTATCGACAGATAGATTACTGCTCTTTCTCGTCATTTATTATTGACTCTTGTATGTGTAATCGGCCTCGTTTACTGGGATTATGTCCAAACAAAAACATAGTATGACACAAAAATTCTCTGATTTTTTGGATGAATAAAGCCCCGACTTAACCAAGCAATTTATTCCTTTCCAATCACTTACAATTACCTTTCAATGTTTTTCCATGTAGAATAGTCACAGTTTACTTGTAAATCAAAGAACAAACCTTTTAATTGTACCGTACTGCTAAAGTGCCTGCTCAAACTGGAATGTTCTAGGCTTAGCCATGCTTTGCTTCAACATCTCCATGATGCACTTACGTTAAAGCGGAATACCGGCCGGTATTTGAAACACATAGTGTACACCAGCATTCTTATGCAGTTTATGCAAATGAACGTAAATCAGAATAAAAAATCGAGCTAAATTCGAGTAGATTAGCACAAATACGTAAGAATTCATTTGACAACGGTGCGTTTCAAAAACTGGCCGGTATTTCGCTTTAAAGTAGTAAAGCGTTTTATTTATTTCGATCTCTGCAACTATTTGCAACTGAACATTTTTTCACGTAATCAACCACTTACAGAATCATAATAGTAAATCATTGAACTAGGAGCGACCTGATTCCCTGATGACAATCTCGTACAATCTTTCTGTGTCAACATCACATCCGTGGACTTTCTTTAAACTTCTATTCCGATGGCGAGGGTCAGTATGGAAAGGGGTGAGATTTCAGAAATATTATAGAAGTTCGAATTCGCCATATGGTAGATGTAGACGTAGATGTAGAGAGAATCGAGAACGAGAGAAAGACAGAGCGGGAGTTATCCCTCCCTCTAGTGCTGCGGAGTTTGTGGGGTTCACATCGCGGGTGGTGGTGCGGCAGTTGATTGAAGGGATATCGGTGTGCGGGAAGTGTGCGAGGTCGTCGCCGCGCTCCCCTGTCTTACACTATTATTCTTCCAGGTGTGGCAGCAGTATGTCGTCTGGTTCGCTTTATATCTGGCGATTTCACTCAGCTACCGATTAGCCATGACTGAACTTCAAAAGGAGTACGTTCTTGTATGAACGAACCAATCTATCATATGTATCTAATCTATTATTCCCATGTATAAAATTTGGAAACAACAAAGAAATTTCCAGGCAATTCACAAACCTGGCTACTTTTTTGAAAAAGCAACATGAATATATTCCACTTGATCTGCTCTTGGGCTTCTACATCACAGCCGTTTTGGACAGATGGAAATACCTGTATAATATCATTGGTTGGATTGACAAGTAAGTGATTTCCTGTGGGAATTTTGCTTTATTTTTTGAATAAAACATTTGGCTGCATTTTCGAAACAGTTGCGGCGCGCAAACCATAGGTTGCTAGGTCTGTTCAGTGTGCATAATTTATGGAACATTATATATAAATTGCGTTCGGAACTACGTTTCAGAACCGTTTACTTAAATTCTTTAGCATTGGCCTATACTGTTCGATGTACATTAGAGGAAATAGTGAAAGAGCGAAAATGTACCGACGAAACATCATAAGACACTGTTGTTTGGTGCAGGTATGTAGGGAGATCTTTAAATCGAACGAATGTGGTCCTGTGGTGTAGTGGTTATCACGTCTGCTTCACACGCAGAAGGTCGCCGGTTCGATCCCGGCCAGGACCTTGTGTTTTGCTGATTCCATATCGATAAATTGTTCCACCTTTTTTTCTTCGTTTCCTTTTTTCCCATGGGGTGATGTGATTTATTTTATGTTATATTCTAAAATATTGTCGAAACAAGCTGAATCTCAAAACGATAAATATTAATCATGTAGTTTGTTACTGTCAATCTTGCAGGAATGACAACAAAACACGTTGGCAAATGAACTTGAATTCCTCCAGGTTTTAGTATTTCGAGATCTGTCTGCAAAAACAAAGAAGCGGGTGCCTACTCTGGACACAGTGCAAGCTGCTGGTAAGCTACATTAGGAACAAGAAATGAGAAATAACCA
This sequence comes from Pelodera strongyloides, assembly GCA_036852015.1. Lineage (NCBI taxonomy): Eukaryota > Metazoa > Nematoda > Chromadorea > Rhabditida > Rhabditidae > Pelodera > Pelodera strongyloides. Next base: position 161,855 of record JAANDG010000161.1, on the reverse strand, counting down.
TGTTTCAGTTAGCGTAGGAAAAGCACCCATATGTTTTCCTGATGTTACAACTCTTTTGTCTATGCATATGACTGGTATCATGCTACACGTAATTGAAACTCCGAATTTCTTCTTCTTGAAAACTACATAACTTTTGCGAAAGGCATAATCGATAGAAAAAATGGGTCACCACAAATTGACCCCTGACCCTGACCCATCTTTGCGCCCTCCTGGCGCACAAGTGGCCCACAGTGAGCGGGTGCCGGCGCAATGCCGCTCACCGTCTAAAGTTTAACATTGCAGGTTTCATGAGCAGTGACGAACGCGTGATCTACGATGAGATGAAATATGCTTATCCAAAGTACTTTCTGCCTTTCAATTGGGCTTGGGCATTGGTCTACCGAGCGCGGAAGGAGGGATATATTGAAAGCGACTACTTTCAAGTTGAATTATCTGATGTGAGCTTTTAAATAAAATAAAGGAGATGAACAGTGTGCACCCATCAATAACCATCTAATCAATAACAAAGTTTCGCAATGACGCAAACTTTAATGGTGCACGGCGAAATAAAAAGAGGTTTGCGGCAAACACCATAGCTTTCGCCAAACTTTCACCAGAGGCCATATTCACCACTCCGATTCCCTCGGGGAAATATTCCCTGGGGACAGGAAATAACGTTCTAATTTGAGACCGCAGAGAAAACACGGGCAATTCCCCATAGGGAATTGAGTGGTGAATACGTTCTCAGGTTCTTGCGAATTCTCTGAGTATCTATTAGCGAATCTGACGACGATAAGATATTTTGCCTGATTCTGCAGCGTTTTACGAATTTTCTATGATTTAATAACCAATAGCAAATAATAAGAAAGCCTATTTACAGGAAATCAAAAAGTTCCGTACAGATCTTGCTTGGCTGTGCAATTACGATGCGTGTCCATTACCATTGATCTATCCAACAATTGTCTGTTTCATCGTACACCTCTACTTTTTGGTGGCTGCAATTTCCAGGCAATTTACTGCTGAGGATTCTGTAAGTGATAAGAAATGTTCAAATAAGTTTAAAACTTATAACTCGAATTTGTTGGGGTTTAAATTGGAGAAATATTCAGAGACATTGTTCTTCAATATTGATTGGGTGTCCTTCACTAACGAAACTTGGCGTGCAAGCCGCGTGGCATCGGCGTGCAGGCCGCACAGTCACGGCGTGCAAGCCGCGTGGGTTCGGCGTGCAACCTCATAGGTGACTCTAGGCCCGCAGGCATGCATTTAAGCAAATATGCCCTAGGGCGTGCCCTTCAATTGTAGAAGGCCGGGATAAGGCCACAAACGGGGAAAATGTCGGTCCGAACCTGGGGCGTGCCCTTTACATGGCACTTTGCCGTAGCCTTGCATTTTATAAAGCGCGCGAAAATTGGGATTTAAATTTTTGTGAAGCGCAGCCGTCATATTTCGCAACCAACAGACACGACCATACGCGGTATGGCCGAGTGGTCTAAGGCGCTGGTTTGGAGTACGTGTTTAGCTAATGTCGCAAGTTCGATTCCTGTCAGGTGCATTTGTATTGCGAAGTTCTAGGTACTTATGTAGGTTGTGTTTACGTGTGTACGTTCGTGGTTGGTTAGCTAAAACGGTGTATTTTCTTTTTCTGCCCGTTTCAAAACGGCCCGTTTGTGGCCCTCTCACAAAAGCCTTGGGGCGTACCCAGGGCACCCTCTAAGGCCGGTAACAGGCCAGCCCCGTTCCACAGAAAAGGGCACGCCTTCGGGCCTAGAGTCACCTGAGGCTCGCACGCCATAAGCCAGCGCCGTGACACTTTTTTCATTCCCGCCTGTACGCCGTGCCGTTGCCGCTTGCACGACAATTTCCTCGTTGTTTTCTTTTCACCTCTGTGTTGGGGCGAAGATGACCACATCTCGGGAAACAAATTTTCCAAATGGAGAGTACATACTGTGTCATAAGAAAACGGGTTTAATTTTATTTCGTTCACTTGCAGCTTGATCTCTATTTCCCTTTAATGACAACTCTCCAGTTCTTCTTATACATGGGATGGTTAAAGGTATGTGAGCGAAGGGCTAATTAGAAACTTATCTCTAATTTCACAATTATCTCGAATTACTTAATTATTGATTGAACTGATTCGTTTTGCAATATAATCAATCAGGAAGAATGCTCAGTTAACGCGAATGCATATGAGTTGAGTGTATAGGGGTGGAGCAAATGTCACTCACTGCCGAGTATGAAACATTCCAGTTTTCAAGTAACTGTGAAACATCGAGAAAATGTGTTTAGTTATTTATTCATTCATGTGATCTGTGTGTTGTTGCAGAGTCTGTGGTGATGGCTCGTTTACCGAATAAAAAATTAAACATCCCAAACCTTAAACTTGGGTAACTAAACCGGGTACCCAAAACGAAAAAAGCTCCCTTTAGGCTGCCGAGGAGCTTCTTAACCCGTGGGGAGAAGATGACGACGACTTTGAAACGAACACGCTGATCGATAGAAATTTGATAGTAAGTGGCGCACCGCGCACTAGTCTCTAGTCCATAGTACTCAAGCGATATGCTATTTGACTTTTCGCAACTTTATCAAAAATTCGTCATACTTTTTCGTCAAATTGCATATTGTCGTCATACTGTCGTCATCTCGTGTACTTCATACTAAGAGTTTTTTAATTTTGAAAAATTTTTGGATGGCAACTTACTCAACCCTAATTACATTTTGCTTTTTTTTTCTCTATTTTGCTAATATATGTGCCCGTGGACTATTGATGCCATGCCGCAATGAGCTTGCAGTCCAGCACATATGCTTCGATCAATATGATAGGATAACAGCTACCTAGCTACCTATATTCTAGGCATGTGCGTTCAGTCTAATGCATTCAGATGGGTCTGAAGATCGTGGACAACTCGGGAAACCTCCCCGACCAGAGGAGGGATCCCTTCTGGGACGAAGGGGAGTGGGTTCCCATGTATTCGGAAGAGACTGTCAACGAGAACAGAAGAAAGCAATCGGACGCCGAACCATCGGCCAGCCATGTAAAGTAAGACATTGCAGAGTAAAGCTATTGCGAAGGCGTAAACGGGCGCGGGGCAGCGCACCCTCACTACTGATGAAAATCGGGTGGCGCTCTGCAAAGTTAACTTTTGGCCGGTGTGCAACAAAATGCATTCGCTACGCGGCCCATCCGGCGCAGTGTATGCGATGCATCGGTCAAGTTTCCTCAGCGGGCAGGGCCTTACACGAAGACTTGACTAAAATATGCGCGGCTACTATGTGCGTGGCTAAAAGGTCAATTTTTTTCTGCGCCTTACATCTCTATTATTTCTACTCCAATACTCTACTACAAACTACAAATCAATAGTCATTCTTATAAAAGAGGTTACTTTAGATTGTGCACGTCCAAGTCCTACATCAGAATGGTTCCACTGCAACGTGATAGACGTCATTCTATACCTTCAATGCACCATGTGAAGATAGTGCCCGTCAAACAGTGAGTTTCACCTTTGTTTTGTCTGACATTAAAGCGGAATGACATGTGCCTACCAACAACTTCGTTCCCATACTCATGTTTTATACGCAAATTTATGTGCTACTGTACTGAACGGGCACATACCGCCTTGCAACAGCGTGGTCTGTAGATTCATCCCTCATAATATTTTTTCATGTGGACGTACATATAGGCTCATTTTTATTACCATAACAGTCGGCTACGCCGCCTGAAACGTCTTTCCATACGTTTGAAACGTCCGTAACGTAGATGAAAATCTTTACGAATGAAAGCATACATTGTTCTTTTACATGCGAATATTCTAATTTGAGCGGCGGCACCCTTTTATATCCAATCCGAACAATTTCTTATTCTTCTACTTATTCTTCGAATACTATTATATTAGTAACGTGAGTGCTAGCGCACGCTACAGCTACTCTCTTATATAACAAGATTTTTACGGGTCTAACCTTATCCCTTCTTCTTTCTTTTTTTTAATTCCATATTCAGAGACGATGTAGATGTCGAAATTCACGAGAGACCCATCAGTGAACGCCTACGAAGATGGTCACGGAACTTTGGAAGCAGTTTTGTACGCTCTATACTTATTTTAATAAGATGGCACTCAGAGTCCAAAAATAAGGAAGAGCTTAACTTTACGCAAGCACTATGCTATGAGATACACGAGAATTTTCCAGATAAATATACACGCATTTCCCACTCATCATATATATAAATAACGCGGGAATATACCGCTCCGCGCGGAAAACGCTGTCAGTGGGCGGCGCATTTGTGGCGAACACCATTTGTGGGCCATAACTTCGCGGCCCACATCATTAGCTCCACTTAACTACAGTATACGATCATTTCAGGATGGAGAGCAGCATGTCCACAATATTAGTGTCCATCCAAATATCGATTCCCAAATCAAAGTAGAAAGCCAAAATCAAAGACAGAGAGCATCTAAACACGACCGCGATCACGTACCCATGGACACAATACCTAATGAGTCAAGGAGTAAACAATAAGCCTTTATTATAGAAGGAACTACTCTGCCTCTCTCAAAGGCTCACGATGTAGCTTTCTTGTTAGGGGCTTGGAAAGGGCTATCTATTGTCCTGTCTCTTTTTTTTGCATTTATTTTTTCTCGATCGTGTATAATAAAGATTAATACAATACATTCGCCCTCGATTCATCTTCACCCTGAATAAACTTTTACCTAAAACCCAATAGTTCCAACATACGTTTATCATTCGCAATGACCAAGCAGCAGAAACGTAAACAAAATAATATAAACGTGTATTTGAGATCAAAACCCGGATTGAATCGTCGATTTATTCATTTATTTATCGGTGTTCTCTGGATTCATCTGTTCCATAATTTGATCGATTTTGGCCTCGAGCACGGAAACGATCTCCCGATCCACGAAGAGATGGGTCTCATCAAGCTCCTGAATAATGGTACTTGATTTAGTGTGGTTCCCAATTCAATATGATAGTGAGTCTTTACTCTCCCTTTCTCTCTTTGTCTCTCTCTCTCTCTCTCTCTCTCTCTCTCTTTGTTCTTTCTCTCCCTCTCTCCCTTCACGCAAGGCTCATTAAACAATCGCTGAGGATAATTAAAATGGCGTGCAAGATTTCCGCGTAGCTGACTATTTTAGCAATATTACACGCCAGATTCACGCCGACAACTTTGACTTATCACCAGCGCAAATTCACACAACCTTTATGTGAGACGGCCTGCTTTCCAGCACCTTTTCAGTAAACCAAACAAAACTACAAAAAGCTCACCTTGACAATAAACTTGCTGCCCAGCGCCCGCGATTCATCCAAATGTATCAATAATTGCCGCATTGCCGGATCACATTTCACAAGAACGCCACGCTTCACGTTTACCATTTTTTTCTGAATTGTTTATATGAAATGAGAGTAACAAACATAAGCTAAACTTTCCGGCATATCCCGACCCATTAAGCGGCACAAATGCCCTGATCAAAATCCCCGTTTGCATCTCGCTTCCAATCGGTAAGCGAAGTGTGCGCGGCGAAGACATGACGCAGTGAAGGTGAGCCAACGTGCTAACGGTGTATGACTTTCGAAACCAACCATAAATTAGCATACAAACCATTCAGCACAATCCACGATGGTCCAACTATCCGCGGCAAAACCGCAAACGCGCCAATAACACGCCAAACTAAGGACCCAAAACTCCACAACTTTCAACATTCCCCCTTCCCACTAAATCAGAAACACTGCCAGGTTCAAAGTATACCGTACTCTCATAACATACAAAAACACAACATTTAAAAAAATAAATCTTTATTCTTTAGAAGAGAAACTGATCTTAGGATATGAAAACTCAAAAAAATAAAAACAAAAAAGTATTCTTCAAACTAGTTGCCCATAAGCGCGTACATCGGGTATCTATTGAGTGAAGTCGAATCATACTACAAACGTAAAAATATCAGAATACAAACTAGAAACTACACGAAACCAAATATAAAAACTGAGAGATTTTCATGAAGACCACAACCTACTAACCATAGGTACAACATGTAAATATAAAACACATTTCAAAGGGACAGGACATGGTTTCTTAGGATAGTGTTATCAAATATAATGTTAGTACGTTAGTTAGGTATTTAATTAAGATCATTAGTATTCACACAAAGAGTTACAAACGCCGGAGCGAAACAACGTGCGCGAAGCAAAGAAAAATAAACAAATAAATCTGATGAGAACAAAACAATAAGTTCACAACACAAAAAATGCAAAATATATATAGTTTGTGTACTGTGAGAGAGAGAGGGAGCGGAGAGAGCTCAGAGAAAGAAATAGTTAGCCCACCTCTCCGAGCAAGGTTTACTATGTACAATAGGTGGAAAAAATTATATGTATAACAGAAACAAACAAAAAAGCATCCGAGTTGCGTGCGCAATAAAAAAAAATAATAAAAGTCACAAACTTGGTCACAGACATAATATTTGGTATAGGAGAAAGTAAATAGTTTTGATTAGGTTTGAGCTGCATACTTTTTAAGGTAAATCAGTACGCATTCACAGAACACTGAACAATTATTGAGGAACATTTTCGAAAGGAAAAAAAGAAGCAAAAATATGGCAAGACTAGTCCATACTCTGTTTAACACGGAGAGAACATAGAGAAGCAGGGAAATACAAAGAACATACATACTTGAGAGAGCACACACATGCTTATCAAACTACGGTACATATACCGTAGCATCCTCAAAAAAATCGATAAATCCTGGATTAATATTGACATGGATGAGGACAAAAACACAAAGAAAAAGAACATGATGAAATAACGAGTAAATGGGGGAGGGGTGCACTGAGAGCCGATGAGTTGCGCGCCGCACCATTTCGGGAAACAAAATGCGCGCCGCAAAGGAATGGGAAACAAAATGCGCGCGGAATAGAAATGGCGCGCAAAGTGTTTCCGGAAAAGGTGCGGAAACGGTGCGGAAATGGTGCGGCGCGCAACTTGCGCCCCGCACCATTTCCGCACCTTTTCGGCAACGTTTTTTAAAGCGCTCCGAGGATCTGCCGTAAGTGCAGTTGTTGTACTAATATTTTTCCGCAAGCACAGATCTCACATGTGTCGTGAGGCCGAGTGGTCTAAGGCGCTGTTCAGAGAAATTATCCAACAAGAGTGTAGGGTTCGAATCCAACACGCGCTTTCTTTTTGCAGTTGCTACTTATCCCGCACCGTTTCCGCACCATTTCGGCAATGGTTTGGGGGTGTTTCCCGCACCAAAACGGCAACCAGAGTCGGTGAAAAAACTTTTGCGGCGCGCATCAAATTCTTTTGCGGGAAACACCCCCAAACTGTTGCCGCGCGCAACTCTTGAGTTTCGTTGTGAGAGAAGGCTGAGAGATCAGAGAATCGCTTAGATACCCTAATTTGCTTGTGAATACGTGTGAACCAGAGAGATATAGAGATAATCAGAAGACCGTAAAATACAAAAAGATGAGAAAAAATACGCATGCGCTTTTACCAGAGCATCTTAGCTGTTCCACAGAGGTTTGTAATTAATACGCATACAGGGATCTACAGTAAACTAGAGCTGTCTAATAAAAGAAGCATACAAATATATACGTCTACTCTACAATTATACAAATAATTAGAATAAAATAGGTTAATTAGGAATCGGTATGTAATCACACAAATTGGGGAATCTAGCCGAGTCAATGTATATAGGGGGGAAATCGGGACGGGGAATACAAAACCAACATAAATGATGGTTGGAAGGAACTCTGAGAATGTCAATTGGTAAATGCAATTATCATAATTACGTTCTTAATTAGCATATAATTAGCATAAAATTACCTTGACATCCTTAGAGCCCCTAAATAAAAGCTAATATTCAACTCTGCGAATGAAATAACCCGATAGAGGAAAATCTTCACCAAACTTTATTGTTGGTCAAAAATATCCTCATAATCACAAATCCTCTATCAAAACAATCATTTCATTCAATAAATACCACATAATCTAGGTTATACTAACACTGCAGCAGATGCAAAACTAGATTCAATTTCTGCTGCGCGGGACTTCAGAGCATCGAATTTGAATTCCCGCGCAGCAAAATACTACCCTGATTTCAAAGGAAAAGAAGTATGGCGCTTCGGTTAACCACAGTCAATTCGATCAATATCATATCAACAAAAATCAAGAAAATGCAAGTAAATCAATCAATAAAAACTATATTCACATTTTCGGCCGTTTTATCGACATTGCCTGCATGAGATTCTGATGCTGGAGAAAGGCCGCATTTTGTGAGGACAGCACATCGATTCCCTAAATTAGACGCTAATTAGTTCAGCATGCAAATTAGCATGTCCATGCCAAATGCATAACAAATACTGTATCATAGAAAATGGATGAACCCATTTGGTGACGGTTCACTGATTCTTTCTGTGGTTTCGGCAATTACTTCGTTTTCCTGTGATTTCCCACCACAAACTGTTCTTGTTTTACGTAGTCATGTAATGGAAACATTAACGTAATTGGCTTAGACTACTAATAATACCCATATGAAACATTGGACTTCACAAGAAAGCCTAAGAAGGTCAACAAATCAGACATCATTTAGAAAAAGCAGCAAGTACAAATGTTTACTTGCCCTAATCAACTTACGTTCATGTCATCGGACCTTAGGTCAGAGCTAAGGGGTAGGGTTCCCTGCAGACAGACACACCGGGCCTCTCGCTCCTTGAGTAGGGCCGTCACACGCTCCAACTCACGACGCAGTACGTTGTTTTGCGTCTGCAATACTCGATGTAATGGGTTGAAACATGTGCTACTATAATATATCTACGCTTACCAATACAAAATCAAGTGTGGATACTTTATACATCAATAAACTTTTATACTAAATACATCCATCAACTTTTATACAACGTTACATAAACATATCACGAATCAACCAAAAACCACCTCCCGGTCCCGGTCAAATTATACATTTGAGTTGAAACACACCCTTTTTACAATGGGTTTTGTAAATAAACCACCCCACTTCACAGGCATTTATGGCTCTGAGGCCGTATTCACCAACAGCCCGCCCTGGCATCCCCAGGGAGCTAAAGAGTGCGAGAGGAGAAGAGATTCAGAGCGCTCGTGAGCCTAGGGAGGGCTCCCTGTGTGTTGGTGAATACGGCCCCTGTATATAAACCAAAACTAGTTCTCCTACATAACAATATAGTGAGCAAAAGCAGTAACACACCGCCAACTGAACCTTGTCCTGCTCCAAAATGTGCACACGTCCGATCATCTCGTCGTGTTCCTCCTTCTTTCGCTTTCTGAAGAAGATTCATTAGGAAAACTATCTAAATGCCAAAGACCCATTGTTTCTACGCATTTTCCAACAGGACGAACACGCTTATATGTACACGACGGAACGACGGACATTGTTATATGTTTCTATATTTTTATTTGCAAGCGAGTTGATTGGCTTTCAATACCGTTACGTCTTTAATCTGGCTTCACTGTATTTCAATTTTGTGCGGCATCTTGATGTAAAAGTTATCATTACTCGCAAAATGGTCGCAAAAAGAGTCTGATAAGTCACAAGGCTCGAAATTTCAATAATCACCATCCTCGCACCACCACACCAACCTGTATCTAACCGCGGCCGCCTTATTCCTCTCCAAGATGGTCATCCTCCTTTCATCTGATGGCACCTCGACAAGGGCCGCGCGGCCCCTTCCTCGCCCACGACCCGTTGTCGTCGAGTTTCCAGCGCTCGTCGAGCACACTGAACCGCCGCCATTTCCCGTTGACGAGACCTCCGACTCGTTGCTGCAATTGCTAAACTTTGACATACTAAAGGGTCTACGGAGCTCCAAAGTTCAACTGATGGCAAGTTACGTTCACTGGCTTTTTCCTTCTACACACTAGCCTAGGGTCCAAGGCCCTTGGCACTGCGGCTCTCAGAAGAATACAAACTAACTCTCACCTCCGTGGATTCAAGTCGTATCCATTCGACGTGTGTGGTGTGCCGTACATGTCATCATTATTGTGGTAGAAATCAGAACGCTGAAAAATACGATGATGTAAATATTGTAAATTAATATTCTCGACCGGATGGGACCCACACAGAGCGCACTTCTCCATGGACACACCCTGGACTCTAACGTTACTCTTCCTAGAATTAGCTACAGTTCACAGATGAATACCAAAACGGAAGAAAACACTTCAGTGGCCGTATGCACGAATAGTGGGAGATTCTGTCTCTGTGTGTCTCTTGTTCGTGTGGTGTGGTCTCTCTCTTTCTCTCACCTCCCACTGGGAGGCTGGGAGCTCCCCAGCGCGTTCAGGTCAATGTACGGTACCGCTAATCCTTACCGGTGTTACTTGAGGAGTCGTCCGTTGTGCTGATGCTGGATTTGATGCATTATTGTTGGGCGTCAACTGACTTTGCTGCGAACTCGGAACCAGAGGTTTCACATCACGCGGATCCCATGAAGCGCTATCGACACCTGCAAACAGACCAAGATGTGAAAAAAGGTTCTCCAATGCTAACATTCAATATTTGTGAAGCAGGTGATCGACACATTCAAATATTTTAGCCTACCTGAAAGAGAACGCCACATCAGACGAAAAAAACGCAAAGTGAGAGAAAATTCGGGAATAATTCTTACCAATGGACAGGTTCGCTAGAAGGCCGTTCCCTGGTAGTCCGCCCAGTCCCAGTGCACCGGACTGGACCGCCGCCGTTACAGCCGAAGCGAGGTCCGGTTGGGGCGATAACAAAGGATTGTTGTTTGGCGAACGTTGGCTGAAACTATACGAAATTATTGGTAGGAAAAATGATGCGCACTCTACTAGTCTACTACTATAAAGTTAGAACAGTCATTTTCCACTACACATACCATCACAATAAATCCAAACAGTATTTCTACAGTAACCAAACATAGCCGAAAAACTCAGCTTACCCCGAGATTCCTCCCTGGTTATTTTGTGGTGATCGTCCGTTTGGACTCGCCGAGGACACCGACACCGAGGGTGGCACGAGCCCACCCGATCCACTTGTTGAAGCGACCGCGTTGGCCAGAGCCTGGGCCACAGTCTGGGCGGGCGAGGGTGCCTGCCCATTATTACTGACGGGCAATCCAAGCACGCCGGCAGAATTGGGCGCCGATCCGGCCGGCGTCAGAGAGTTGAGCAGCTGAGCAGTGTTACTGCAAATAGGTTCTTGTTTTTACAAAACGCACGTAATTAGTTTTTAGCCGAACCGCCCTTAAAACGAAAAAAAAAAAACTAAATAAATCACTTATGGTCATGCCCGAACCACGCTCAAGACGGACGCGCTAGCCATTAGAACACCTGGTCATTTAAACTAAACTAGGCACATCAAAGTAACTGACTCTTAGTCTGACCACAACACTCACGCTTGCAGATTGAGACAGTTGAATAGGTGCAATCGGTCCGAGTGCATGTCAAGCACCGCGTTGAGCACGTCGGCCGTGCGCGGCGCCTGCGACGCGTCCACCGATGGCTGCGTGCTCAGTCCCCCGGACTCTTTCATCTGCAACGAGAACTGGAATGGGATAAGCGTACCGAAAGGTGAATGAACCGGAAACGAAAGCAATATAAGACTAACTAAAGAGCCATTACATGAAAACAGCGGGAGTAGTTCACAATATATAAAGTGTACCTGTATTCCAGGACTAAACGCGAGCACGGCTATATTATTGTGAGGTGCTCATACAGTAATGGATCGATACGGTTTTAATTAAAGTCCGACATGAGCTATGCCAATTAAGCGTTCATCATCTTGGCAAATCTTGGAAAAGCATAATGTTTCCCGGTTACTCAAAGAACAGCCATACATTCACAATACAGTAAGGCTCGCGTGACGACCCCCATAAACATAGCTATCCGACTACCTGCTGCACTAGCTTTGAAAAGTCCGAAGTTTTCAGCTCTCCATTGTCCGTCGACAGAAGTCCAATATTTGAAAAGATACTCGGCGACGAGATAGACGACGGCAGCTTCAACAACGCCGACACTAAAAAAGACAAAATTATGAGTGGCATGAATGATACTGAAACCCATAACTCCCTCTAGCAATCGCTCATCAAACCATCGAACCGGACATATGTTGCAGCGGCTACTAGCCTTATCTCTACCATCATTCCTATCCTCCTTTCTAACCAATCTATCTAAAAAGATGAAGACAAAAACTGCACATACAGTCTTTCTCACCACTGCTGCTATCAATGTTGATCTTGGGCGGAATGAGACCATTCTGCTCGAACAGGTCCTGCTGGGCCTGCGACCCGGCACCCGAGACTAACCTAAAATGGGCACGTGGTAATTAACAAGTATTGTATTGAGTGATCTAAAAATGGGGTAGCCACCTTAGCGCAATGGCTAATGGCTAACGCAGTGGAACGGTAATCGAGTAATGTAAAGAAGCGGGTTCGATCCCCACTAGGACTAGGCTCTCAATTATTCACCCACGTAATTAACTAATGCTCATATTGATCAACTCAGAAACAAGACCGAGGCGGACAAAGTTTCTGGGCTAATCTCAACAAGAACTCCACCTCCGGTTCGCTTCCTTGAATTTGAGCTCAAAAGGGTTCACGCTCAGGCACTTTTGCATAATCTCGGCGGTGCTGGGAAAGTCTGAAATGGAATATTATATGGAAATGGAATGTTATATGGAAGGCGAATGTGTTCCTCAACACCGTCCTCATTGTTAGGGCTCTAAGTAAGAAGTAAAGCCCAAAAACAAAAACTAACCAAACGGATCATAAGGACCCCAAGGGCCGACAACGGCCATAGTTCTACAGAATACGGTCTGCAGACCTACGCGAGCAATGCAAAGGAAATTAGAATTCCTAGCAAAGACTCCAGTCTATGAAATCTGTGACGCCCAATCGGCACGCCCCTTCTCAAGCCTAATCAGCTTATTTGAAATGCGCTACAAAGTTTACAAAACAATATATAAAGTGGATGGACTAGCATAATCTCCGGATTAATTTGAATAAATGCAAGAAAATAAAATCATCTAATGCGAGGCTTATCACAGGATGATGGTGCTCGTCACAGCACATATCCTTTTAACAGATAGAAAAGTAATTGGAAATTTAATATGTCTTATGTCAGTCAGTGGTCAGTGGAAAGTTTAGTGGCTAACCGGGATCACGCAAACTTGTGGAAGATAAGCTGCAGACGAAAACACAACTAGGGTGACATTTTAATGGATTTTAACCAAGCAACTTGTATTATGCCGGTATCTAAGCGGCCAAGTTAACATGCTCGGTTAATATGAGCGAAGAAAATAATTATTAATAACGAGACATATAGTATACTGACTATCCAAGTCGAAAAAAGATGGTCTGATCACGGGGGCGCGCACACTATTTAGGTAAATCTGCAGGGCCCCTAAGAAGAGTCCTGGATATAACCCTTAATAAAAATAACTAATAACTGACCACTCGGGGTGACTAGAATGTTGTGTGGTGTGTGCAGTCCGTCGGGTCCACCACCCGCCACGCCTCCACTTGCATCCACACCAGAAACGAGCACTTTCTGAAAAATAGAAATATAAATAAATTAATAAATAAACCACCAAAAAGATAGTCTAATAGTTTTTACAGGATCAAGATCAAGTTGAATCTAACAAAAAAAAAGAGCACAAACAAGCACAGGACGCTGAATTTAAATCATCATTTAAAACTTTGAAATCAATAGTCTCGCAGGGTATACATCGAGCGTAACTGACTTTAGACTATTTAGCTAACCATTTACATTACGATGACTTTCGAAAAACCAACTGACGATAGATACAATACTTTTACATATTTGCAAGAGGGACTAGGGACTACCAAAATGGGCAATAGCTCAATTAGGAATCAAAGAATCATACGCATGCTATCAGCTATCAGAGCAACGGAGCGCGCACAATTTTCACTTCCTGTCGGGGTAATATATCAAACTAGATCCAAGCCGTTTCTCAAAAGTGATACCCAATCTCAATCACATATAGCAAAGAACATTATGAAAAGTCATCTAGTGATTACAAACTCCGAGTTACGTATAATGGAGTTATCCTAAACCGCCAATACTCTAAGTACATCAAGATAGATAGAGCATCAATGTCAAATCAGGGAATAAATTAAGTCCGCATCTCAAAATTTTGGGGAGGTGATTTAGACTAATTTGCATATAATGCATTAGAGATCGGGAAGTGATTTAGACTAATTTGCATACAATGCATTAGAGATAGGGAGGTGATTTAGACTAATTTGCATACAATGCATTAGAGATAAGATAGGGAGGTGATTTAGACTAATTTGCATACAATGCATTAGAGATAGGGAGGTGTTCGTCCGCATTTGGCGGGGTGTTTTATGCCATGTGTCAAATTGCCAAAAAAATAAAAGCCAATTTCTTGTCTACTCATTAAACCCTAGCTTATAGTCGTCACAGAACAGTAATCCCTTTGAAGCTCAAATGTGAAAGAGGAACTGCAAAAGAACAGCCATGTAATAAAAACGCCCAGAGAATGAATAATGAACAACTCAAAAAGAAATAAAAACCAGATAACCATTTGAGTCACCCAATTAAATCAGTTATTGGGTTATGAAATAGAATTCCATTTGTGGGAAACAAACGGGACCAAAGGAACTAATTAGGCCCAATATTTATATTACAGTAAAGCTTCAATTATAATTAACAAACAAACTGTCATAACATGGTAACAAAAACATTCAGTTACAAGAATACAACAAACACAGTAAATAAAAGACCACCTAACTTTAGGCCAGATCCAAACGACCGTAATCGTGCAAAATCATATACGTGACACCGTAATCTAATCTAATTACATAAGGGCACTACGTCTAATAGGAAACATTATGCAATTCGAGTTAATCCAGACTTATACTAATTAATCACTAATCAACACTACACGTAACACTGACGACAAGGTTCAAAAGGAAAAAAACTCCGTTGCCTAGTTACAGGTTACAGTTCTTGTCTTCCATCAAACTCAAACTTCTGCCTATAGTCTAATATCGAAACCATCCCTAATGGTAAAAGGGGTTAAAACAGCCAAATTGGGAACCAAAACCAAAAAGCCGCAGTTTTCCGATAAAGACAAGCTTACGAAAGACTGATTTCATTCATTGTTTCCTTATCGAAAACGTCAAGGAATAAAACCAAAACCACTAAAAAACTGCCAATCATCTGCTTAGTGACGTATCTCAGTTATCTCAAAAACTATTCGCAATTCCCCATATAAAACTTAAACGCCCCCACCCATAACCACAAAATTATTATAATTAAACAATAAACCCACTTTTCATCCCCCACCCTTTGACCATCAATAACCACAAAATTATTCTAATTAAACAATTGAACCACTTCTCACAAACACAAGAGACGTAAACACGTGTCGTCATAAGTAATTACCCATACAATGTGCAAAAACAAACGGGGGAGTAAATAAACCAGTCAGCCTAATTGATAAAGATTTCACCGAGTCTCAGCACCCTGTTTGGCTCTCAAAATGTACATAGGATAGAAAAAAAGACGCCGAATCAACGACAACTTTATCACGTGATCGACTATTGAAAATTGAAAAAAGGAGAGAAACCCAAAACCTAACAGAGCAAACATATTATTTATGTGAATTTCGCAACAAACTGAACCTGGATGTATGAGAGCGTTACATTAGTGGAGTTACGATTGACCAGAACCTGAAGCCAACACTTACACAAACACCGAGGAAGCATATTCGGTGGCGGCGCACACTAGGTTCACAAAGTGAGCCGAGGTGCCGCGCACTTCGCCAACGCGCTTACTGGTGCGCCAAGAGTGTGCCACAGGCGCGCGAACGAAAACGGCTACAAGGAACCCCTCCGACCTCCGACTTTCCCTGATCACAGAAAATATCTATACCACAAAATCAATCTTCGACTAGGTCATGATAGAATCGGAACAGTTGTGTTTCCTGAGAATTAGGGGCTTCAGGGTTTCCTGGGGATGAAAAGAGCAAGAGCAATATACTGGACAGGGCAGGCCCCCCATCTTTGGATGACGTAACAAGCGAGAGGCCGACCTACACGGAGAGAGCCACGACGACGACGAGGCGAGGGATCAAACGAGAGAGACTTTAGATAAATGAGAGGAAAAGGCACAGAGGGCGAGGAGATAGGAGAAAAACGCCGTGGTAAGATAAGGAGATAAGAGATTCTTCAAGGGATGCACAGGCAACAGAGGGATCATAGAAAGAGAGCAAGGGGGAGAGAAAGCAGAAAAAAGCATCCACAATTGCTCCGCCGATTAACATCAGAAATCGAGACATTCTTTCAAAGACGGGAGCAAAAAGGAATATAAATTTCCAATTAAAGGGGGGGGAACCGTGGCAGAGATAACTGATACGACAAGCAGACAATTATGAAATTTACGCCGCACATCTTTCTGCGCAGTGTGCAAATTCCGCACAGAACGGAACGTAATTCTATTCAAGGTAACGCAGTTGCCCAGGCCCAGGCCCAGGATACATCTCACAAAACACGTGCTTTAAGGTAAAAAAGTACATATCTTCCCGTAAAACAATACTTTCAAAAAAGCGTTTCCGAGACTGTTCACTGTTGGCTGTCAGGCTCTCAAGAACTGGCGTCAGGCGTCACTCCGAACCTCCCACTCTGTTTTCCGAACAGTTCAAACAAGTGTTAACATCTCTACAGTACTTCTCAGCTCCTCTCAGAATAGTGCTTTTTAACAACTACATATTCTCCATCATCATGAGTAAAGATATTCACGTGTTGGACATGGCAAATAGAGAGAGGGCAACTCAAACTCTCATGCACATCGAGTTCAGGGGAATCTTTGCTCCGCGGTCCAAGCCTAATTCATGAGTATAAATTCACAGATAACATTACAGTAATACAACCATGAACCATCTAATGGAAAGGGTCGGAAACACTAAAAAATTTAATAATCAAAAGACAACCAACTCATTTCAATAAGCACACCCCCACCCTTCCCCACATATGCTATATGCTTACGCGTCTCAATCACTAAAGATAAGCTCCCAGATGCGTTACTTCCGGTCCGACAGTTGATAAGTTGATACCGCACGAGGCATCAGGCACGGACTTACAACCCAAAAATGCATTTTCACAGAATCGACCAGACGCTTAGTGATCTGATCAAGTAAAAAAACTCCCGGGACCCTCCTGCAAAAAACACGGGACTGCCTGCAAAACCTAATTAACTTGGATAATGGACATAGGACATGACCACCGATCGGCTGACATAAAACAGACCAGTAATGACCTACAAAGCCTCATGGACTTGCGAGAACAAGACTACAGTGCAACAATTGCTCACTAATACGTGTTTACCTAAGTCGCAACAATAAACCTACACCCCAAACCGGCCAATAATTCGATTGCCAAGCACAGATCAACAATCATCATACCTATGCACGCAACGCTACTATTACGTAGTACACAGTACACCTCTATATAAACACCTTACTAACCTCTCATAATGGAAAAGGGACACTAATACCTAAACAGTGACGAGCCGAGTAACTTGGGGGAAACTACGCAGCGGGGAACCGCCTAGCATACCAAATACCAATCGACGAAAACTGAACAAATTCCCCAAATATATGCACATAGTGGAAAATACTCCCCCGTGTAAACATCCATTTCGCACGCATGAATAAGTGCCACGTAATTTTCGCCGTTTACAAAACGAATTTACATTTTTACACATCGGAATTCGTTGTTCGCGGAAAACAATACAACGAACATGTATAAATGCGCATTAAACAGTCACTTACTGAGTTTCATCCTCATAGAAAAAACTTATTTTGTCACTAATAACTAATAATGGACATAATTATTTATCAAAGAAATAAGATTATGATGGACTAATAATCCGTGTCAACTCAATAAATTAAAACACTCAGGCGAAATGGCAAATCTTTTCAATCTTTTCGAGCTAAAAGAGGATTATAGAATCAAATGTAATCGACTCAGCTATGCAACGTAACATATTCTCCACAAACTTTGGAATAATTTTGCTTTTCACAAAGAATTCAAAGCGATTGAAAAATATGCAAAGTTCAGTTAAATAACAAAAACATGGGAACACAAATTTTGCAAATATACCATGAAAAGATACAAAATTTCAGTATTGACAACTAAAGTATCCAAATAAACAGAGGAACACAACACAAGACCTATCCCTGCTACATAATCCTCTTACCAGTGACCAATCAATTTTCACCCAAAGCAAAATAATAAAGTGGTACAAACGCGTGCCTGAAACTTATGCTGTCTCATTGTGCGCGTTTGCGACACAGAAAGGAACAACATTTGCATACAGTTGTGCAGCATATGCTTCAACAGCAAGTGTCACACCCCTTTAAAAACAAGACTAGATAAAACTAACCTTCGATTTGCCCGCATCTGAATGTTGTGAAGTGGATACAGCCGCTGACATTCTACAAATCGAAGAGTCGGATTCTTTTAGAAGTATCCGGAGTAGATTTCAAGGGTTCCTCTCAATCACAAAAGGCACCTCGTCAACGGAGAAGTATCGAGATACATTAACACTTCTTCACTGATGGGCACACAATTCTGAAACGATATAAACGTTCAATCAAGAACAGTGAAAAATATGAGCACATTTCGAATCACAAGTATATAAGACAAAAGGGAATATCATACATATGATACAAAACTAAAATCGAAGTGTAACTAGTTCTCCTAATAAATGAATAAATACAACAACCCACTTCCACACAAAGACCACAACAGCAAAAAATATCAATACCGTTGCAGCACGGATCAATATATTCACAATTAAAAGTACAAGCGTGTAACATTACAAGTTATTTTATTTATAAAACAAAGCAAACAGTTGAAATTACAAACAAAACTCTCAACAATAAAGGTAACAATTGAAAAGGACAAACAAAGCGAGATTTCGTGCATGATTGTCCACAAAACATGGACAATTCATCGAGAATAAAGTCCTATCAAATCTCGAGCTTAGCAACGCCATGGTTGCGCGGCTCAAAAATCAACATGGGCAATATGCAAAATTTAAATTTTAAACAAAAACAAGTGCTAAGAGTGCCAGAAGTGTGCCAAAACTCGTGCAATCATAAAAAAGGGATGAAAAGAGGAGAGAGACCAAAGACAGTGTTGATCAAAAAGTGTTCCGCAGATCTACGAAACGATCTTGGTTCAATCAATCAATAGCGCCAACACTGCCAACAGCGAGCCAGTTCTTCGCCAAATCAGCAGTCCATCAAAGAACAGGGAAAAACTTGCACGTACACGCATCAGCACGGATAAAATTGATTTCCCTGTTCCAAAAAAGGTGATCCGATCTGACGAAATTGAGCAAAACATCGACGGGTTAGATTTTAGACTCAGCTCAAAAAGTGTAGGTGGGGGTAGCGTAGGTGTACGTAACCCAGTCAGCCACACTACGCAACTGTCTCCGGCCCGTCTAAATCTCTATTCTTTAGCGACACGAGGTCACCATAGACGGTACTGCTTACCTAGATTATACGACGCGCCCCGTACCCAATCAATTAATTGGAACATGAACGCATAGCACAATTTTAAACACTAATTGGTCAACACTAGCTCCGTGCAAAAAGGAAACTAATAGCAATCAAAAAGTAACAGATCATTACAGTATTGTGTCCGAGTGCTAAAATCAAATGTGTATGAAAAACTAAAGCGTGTCAAGTTGTGAGAACTAACCGACTTTCAAAGGAACAAGATCATTGCTTAGGACTTAACAATCAATAAAGGGTATAATTATTAAGCAGATTACATATTGATTTTCCAACTTTCACCTCTAATAGTCATGCTCACGCAAAAATCACCGCGATTGCGTGAAAACGCAAAAGCAGACGCAAAAAACTTTGAATTCATTCAATATGCGCATCACCCCGTCGCTCTCACACACGTACTAAACCGATACGTTGCAAAAGTTGTTGGAACAAGGCAAACATACATAGAGAGAAGTCATCATCCACACGGCGAAAAGGGGTTTTCAGTGCTCGTGACATCAAAGGTGAAAAGGTGTTCAAATAGTGTGGGACACACAGGAAGAGCCAGATAGATAAAGAACGAGAGCACGTAGTTGGTTCAATGAGCTACAGTTCAAGCGGTACGACACGTGGTTTGAACTCCCATGCACGCACAGAATGAACATGAATGTTGCAAAACCACGGGAAACACCGCTTTAAAAGTTGAAACTCAACAAACCAAACTACCTGCCACACGTAAAATATCCAACAGCCGGAAATAGGCCAGAGCCAGATAGAAAATCAATAATTGAATAAAAAAAGCACATCCACTTAGTGCTGTTGCTCATCATCAGGCACACGAACGTCGTCAATCTTGAGCACCATACGCACAACCTGAAAAGCACAGATTTAGAAGAGGGTAAGACATATTGTGCATTAAACAACTGAGCTATTTTGGCACCAATAAACACAAGCATTCACCGTATAGTAAGTATGACGTCGAGCATTGTGGAAAAGATAATCAACTACTATCAGAAACACCATAACACTATTCAATAGTGCAATGGGAGAGAGATACAAATGGAAAATGTTATTGTGTGAACATCAATTGAAAAAAAAGAGATCAGAATGATAACATAAAGAGAAATCTCGACACCTGAAAAAGATGAAACTGCGAGAAACGCCAAAATAAGCTACATTTTAAACCCCCAAACAAATTTATACAAACTGAGGTCAAGAAGTGGGGAAAATTTTCGCACCCTTCCACCAAATTTGGACATATTTATGTCCCTACAGAGGTCAACCCTTCCATCATTTTTGCACTTTTCCACGAATTTTCCTATAATTTGCAAGAAAAGGGGCGTGGTTTAGACACCCTTCCACCAAAGGTTTTGACATTTTTTCCACCAATTCGGGACTACCGAAAACACTTTTCACCACTTCTTGACCTATGACAAACTTTGGTTCATTGTTAAATTAATTAATCAATAAAAAGTTCCTCAATTACAAAAATCAATATCCCTAAACAGGCGTGAAGGACCAACAGGGAGCAGAAAGACACGCTTAAGCATAGATAGAGGGACAGGTTGAGAGAAAAAGTGAGAGAGACTGATAGACTTCAATAGAACGGCGAGACATAATCAGAACCTGTTTAGCTCACATGACCCAACTATGGGGGGATTTAAATCGAGAGTATTATCGCGCCGGCACAGTGCAAAGGGAAAGGCGAGAGCGAAAAGTTCACCACGCTTGGAAGCCCCAGTTTCCATTTCCAACGATCCAACGATTGAGCAAGGAACCACAATAGGGATAAGCTCCACGAGGCGAGGTCGAAGTTGATACATAATACGACCGAGGTAGAGTTATCAAATTCACAAGTCCAAAGACAAAATACCAAAACAGTACACAGTACGTATGATACCATTTTTCAATTTTCCCCCAAAAGGCTTATCTACATCGCTGGTATTAAAACTAATACGACCACTATAAATAAAATTCAAGGTCGACTCATTGCAAGTTCACAGTTTATCAAGTTCAGGTGTTCAGGGGGTGCCATAAAGGGTGCTCGAAGCCCAATTGCCAAATTAACCAGAATCACAAACCTATTGCTAAATGACAGAGTACAGAGGATACCAATGAAGACGTTTGCGAACGGGTAGCAAAGAAAGAGAAACAATTACCCTGATATACGAATCAACTGAACCTGAGCTAATTCAGCTAATCTAACGATTTCACTGAACACAAAACAAAACTCATTCGTTTGAACTGAGCAAAGAGAACCTAGATGATTCACATACGTGCACTAAATAAATTAAATAAACAAAAGACAGCCATCATTAGGCTATTACGCAAACATACTAATCGGGTGTTAATTCTTCTTGAAAAGGCGCGCTTTTTGCCCGGGAAATGAGAAAAATATGCAATTTCTCAGAGTATTATTTACCTACCTATGTCACTAGTCACTACACCAACAAACATCACGAGGGAGGGAGGCTATTCCCTCTCCCTCTCTTTCCCTGATAAAATACAAGAAGCTGCGCAGCTATGAGAGAGAGAGAGAGAGTCAGAAGAGCAAAGAAAGGGAGAACAGGATAAGCTTTAGAAATACCACCATACACAAAAATAATTTAACTGGAGAAAACAATGAGATCCACCACAGTTCAGTTCTCTTGAAAAGTCCACCACATTCCTACAACAAATATCATTCATAACTAAACCAACTGAGCAATTCGCGTATGAATTAGGAAAATTAACACCGTTAACTCAACACATTAAACACAAAAAGACATTAAACCATGTAAGTCTAAAGCCAGTAAGTCAATAAGTAGATAAAAGGAGAACAAGACGCCTTATCACATAATCCACAGGCATAAAACACGAGAAAAATCGATGGGAGGAAAATAAAGTACCATGTAAAAGACTGACAGATAGCTCTTCTATTTTTACTGTAAGTGAAACATGCGATATGAGATTTCAAAAAGGGTTTTCATTAAAAATCGCAGGTTCTGAGTTGCTCTTTAGTTTATGAAAGCTTCTATCCCAGGCGCGTAATTTTTGTTTCTACACCGCCATTTCAACAGACATCGCATAAGAATCTACAACATTATTTTGACATTTTCTGCGCACCAGAATACCATTTAACTTGCAAAACAACGGTGTCTCACAGCATTTGAAAACGACAATCAAACAAGGAGTGCAACGAAATACGAAAAGTAAACCACTGATCTGTTAGAGATGATAACAAGCATATTCGTCCATTATAAACTCAAATTCACATTTTCTTTCCATAGCTTTAATGTGAGTGTCACATGGAATCGACGGGCTCGTGCTGATTAAGCATCCTTTATAAGCCGACAAGTGGGTATTGGGTTGAAAAAAATGCCTACAGAGGAAAAGAGCGACTAGCAAAGGAGAGAGCAGACTGGGCACAGAGATATGGTAAGAGAAAGCGAGAGAGAGAGAGGAAGCAAAAAAGAGGGGAAAATAGAAAGAGAGAGTGTGACAGACATCAAAGAAACGAGGGAACTTTATTTGCTCCCACATATAGAATTACACGCATACGCTGATGCTCTCTATTTGAAGTTGAAAAAAAAACCACGCAAGCGAATCAAACAATTTAGTTTTCAAAAAATAGAGTTTCTTAAACTGCATCCCAAAAACATAAAATCTGCTGAGGCAAACATAGGCAGGACTGCTCATAGCTGCAAATCTAGCAATCAATACCTTAGAGTGTGGAGCAAAATCTCGCGATTCAGTAAAAAATAATCCCCCAGCTAAAGCGATTAAACCATAGAGAGCCGAGGGCCGACCGCGTTTCGCTACTTTCTCAGCCATGACAATAATCTAATTATGGGCAAGGAAACTAGGAAACCGCCAAGAAAAAAAACGAAGTAAAACTCGTTCACTCCCAAATGAAAAGAAACAAAAATTGAGAAAAGGAACAATAACAAAACAGGACTCAAAATGTATCAATGGACAAACGCAGAGTTCAATGTTGGCGGAAGAGACGCAAAATTATCACACGCAATTGTTCGTTCGGGTTCGCGATATTTATAAAACTAAAATCCTCAGGCTCAGGGCAAACTATCAGATATCATCAGATCAATATCTTGAAGGGATTAGGCCCACCACTTACGCTACATCTAACTATTTAGAGTTAATTTTCATCTTCCTCAATGAAATGAATGTATTTGCACTGTGTTTATTTCCGGGTGGCTGATATGGCAATTCTCCGAGTAGACTGGGTAACTCGCATAAATTGGATGGAAATTAAATGGGACAAAAAGGGGAAAGAAAGGGGAAGCGGCCAATTTAATGGTCATTACATTGACCAACACAATTCCACAGTGCAGTGCAAAAAAACACATAATCGCCATGAAGGGCAGAAACGGAAACTTGGCGCGATCGTGACCAAAAGAAACCAATTACTGACCAAAAAGTATGAAATCTAGGATAACAACTAGAAACACATATATGGGCTTACGACCAACAAGAAGAAACCCAGACAATCAACAGAGCGTAGATTAATTACAGAAAGAATTAGGTAGGCCGTAGGCCACCTAGGTCTCTCTCATCCTCATCTCTGATGCTTACGACGGTCACAAAGTTATGTGTGGGGGTGATATATACCACGCGTATGACCAAACAGACTGATCGTTCGCGGTCAGGTGTGTCCCACTACAACTAAAACACATTTGTAGGCTGAGCAAGCAACTGAATCGGATACAATTACATTACAATTAATTAAACCAAAAAGACCACAATTAGTTTTCATTCCGGTGTTCCGGCAGTCAAAATATACGAACAGAGACAGAGACATGTTCATTTAATTCAATGTGCTACATGCTAGAGCAGAGTACAATAAGGAAAAAATGCTACAAAAATATTGCAGTAGTGGGATGTTGAATACACCTAACCTAACACCTAACACCCAAACAGTTTAACAATCGAAAAACCCCTTTTGAACAAAAAATAACTAATCCTAAAAAGAATGTGCGGATGTGCGTGTGTTTAGAATTGCACAAGGGCTAATTACGATCGACTCACACTGATTTCTGTTTCCCTACAGAAATAACTCACTCGCGCTGATAAACACCAAGAACTGAAAATTGCAATAACAGATTTTCCCAAAAAAAAAAAAGATTCCAATTGGAAGCCTAAAAATACCATAGGAACGTTAACGTATAGCGCTGAAGGACTCTAAGTTTAAGCCTCTGCGCCGGAGTAAACTGAAGTGAAGATTTCCAGCTGCATTTAGGCAGAACCCAGAAACACATAAATCTCCAAATCATAACACACCAAACAGTGCAGATGAACAAATGTTCCAAAGTGAACCGAAGCCACGACCGCGCCGCCAATGACGTAAGGACAAGCGCAAACAATGAACGAAGTGAAGAGCAACCACGACAACCTCACCAACCAAGAACACTACTTTGACAACAAATTGCAAGGGCATAAATGCTTACTAGGGATATACTAAATTCATTGTCTAGTTCCATATATCCCATGCAAATCTCGAAGTGAAATCACTCATCACGACTGATTTGATTATAAGAAATTCAAAGTGAAATTAATAAGTTGATCTGTTGATCAAGTCTCGCTTATCCGACTGATCGATATCGGGTTAAACAAAGTGGATAAAGGATATATGGAGCAGGCAGTCCCATAATTAGATACAGTCCGGGTTAGGTTCTGGGTTCAAAAATGTCGAAACCGCCCCATGACATGCAGCATGCAAACCTACAAAACCGCAAGTCTCTGCTAAATCCACATGCGCGCACACTGTGTGCAGTTTGGTGTACGCTTGCGCGCAGCAACAAAAACAGGGTTGCGACAAAAAGAGAAAACCCAAAAGCGCACACCTGTGTCATGATGCACTATCATGAGCTGTGAGAAATTTCTTTAGCAGAAATAAAAAAGCGCAAGCTGCAAAGTACAAAATGGAAAAACATACAGGCGCATTCAACAGACGATTTTTTAAGCACAGATAAAAAAAGTAAAGATCAAAGGTTCGTACTAGGCTTTTCCTTCGAGTTGAGCAAACGAGGGAAACAAATCAGTCTTAAATTAGATTTGACCGCGTGGGCACCAGCAGTAAACACGGCAAGTCTAATGGCGAACAATCTTGAGTGCCGCCCCGTAGATATACGCTAATCTCACAAATAAACAATTAATAGACAAACGGTAAGTAACTATATTTAACCCCACCCCCAGGTTATGAAAGAAAAATAGAGATGTAACCAGGCCACTTTACTCGCTAGTAGGCTTCATAAATAAACCCTAAGAAACGCCAACTTAAAGAGGCGCAGCGACTGTTAGCGCAAGGTTGCACTCTCGAGTGAGTAAGCGGGGGAAAGATGCCAAATCTGCCTAGTACCCTACTAGCAGGGGAAACAGTAAAACGTTTACAATAAAAAGTCAAATCTAAACTCTCCGCCACCTAAATGAGGCCCTGAGGACGTCAAAAAGCACCTGTGTGGTTCATAAAGGATTCATGTTCCTTGTTAAAGAATGCATGTGACCGGAGACACACACCCACAAGCAAGAAGTATTCACGCTCAAACATATTGACACGAGTCGAGCAGAGAGAGGGAGAGAAAGAGGGAGAAGCAAAAAGAGTGGATAAAAAAAGGACAATCGATAGGAAGTGAGAGAGACAGAGATAGAGAGATAAAGAGAGAAAATGAAAAGAGAAAGTCGGCAAAAAGTAGGAAAAGAACACGTAAAAAGAATGAGTGACCGAAGGGAAGGAAAAGGGGGCAGGAAGCAGGAAAACGAAATAGAAGAAACATTTGAAACACGGACGCTGGCACTTCTTTTCCACCGCACCCAAGGTTCC
This sequence comes from Pelodera strongyloides, assembly GCA_036852015.1. Taxonomy (NCBI): domain Eukaryota; kingdom Metazoa; phylum Nematoda; class Chromadorea; order Rhabditida; family Rhabditidae; genus Pelodera; species Pelodera strongyloides. The sequence continues at coordinate 135,507 of JAANDG010000161.1, read as the reverse complement.
GAGGTGTCGGTGTCAAATTACAAAAATGAGCAATTATGCAAGCAGCAGGCACACAGAGTAACACGTAAAACCCGTTTACATGAAATGGAATTAGTTACTCAATGAACCTGTTTACTATTCATCTTACAAGTCACATGGCAATGAACTAAACTAAACCAAAAAGTGTGAATGGCATAAAATAGCACACTATTGTACCCCGTATTCTGAATAAAGCTTACAGAATCTCAACTAAGACGAAAACCCATGACGCCTACATATATAAGTTCCTCTGCATGCACTACTAAAACATGCAAGCAAGCACTTGCAAAGTGGTCGAATGAATAATTTCTCTACAAATAAAACATCTAGGGCTGGGCTTCCACTTCTATTAGTAAAGACAAGATTCATAACTACAAAAGAGGAAAATGTCCGTACAATGAATGGATTCGTGATTCAAAGAACACTGCACAAATGCATTGTGAATCACGCGTTGTAAAACTAAAACTCACACATAAGCAAAAGTAGCGGAAACGTAAAGGAAGGAACAAAACATGTACAATTACAATGCTAACACAAACACTATGCCTCAATTACAGGGTAAGCAAAGTCCTCGGGACTAACTAACTAAGTTTGACACATCGTAAAACTTTTGACACGTTTTGCGCACGCTGTAGAACCCAGTATCAAAATCCGTTATCGTTATGTTAAAGTGTTTTCTAATGGACACGTATTCATCCAAAAACCACAGTTACTTTCTAACTTTCCATGCTTAATGGGTGTAGTTTGGTAGTTTCACAAAAAGTGATCCCCAGTGACCAACCAAATCACAAAAATGGAACCCTCTTAACAAAAGGAAACAATAATCAATGCATTTTAAACCATCTTTCCTTCTTATTCCTCAAAATGAGTGTGGGTTAATGTCAACGGGAGATGATAAACATGTGACCACATAAGAAGGCTGCCCACTAAGCAACAACAATATAATATGCAAGCAAATGAGCATCTAATGCGCTCTTCGACGAGCTCAAGATTACACAAAAAGTATATTTTGAAAAGGCAAACTCATTACAACCCAAGATGAAAATGGGAAATCTCGCTTACGAAATATAATTAACAGTACAACAAAAGGGTTTTTAGAAAATTGGAAGGACAATATGAGCAGTACGAGTCAATTCTATGTGTCAAGTGACAAGTCACCTGACAACACTATCACGTCTGAGAAATGGGACAAAACTCATTAAGAACTACCAGATCAATGACACCCCCCAAGCGTTAATATTTTAGATGATACCAAAGATATTCAATTTCGCCAGACGTAATTGTATCACTTACACAAATTCCCACGATCAACCAGACTCACCCTACATGGGATAACACAATCCCGTATTAAATTACTTTACAATAACTACTTACGCGTTTACCACTACGCTAACAACACGATCAAAAATTATTATATATTTTATCCTCAGCTGTGCTCAGGAACATAGGAACGGAGGCAAAAGGCTAAGCTAAAAGTGTAAAATACATCCTTTTAGGTTAAAAAAAAAGATGCATGACCTGGCGGAGACGATTTCAAATAGCGTGCACAAACATCATTCAAGTGACAACAATCAATACTTTACGTAATCATTTCTCAAGCCTCCCGAGCCCAATCTATTTCCGGGCGCTCTGACGTAAACAAACGTGTATTGCTCAAAAACATGTAACGTTGGCTCCAATAAGAGATTTTCACAAGGTTCAAGTTGAAGCCTGAAGTGTAGAACGGAATGGGACAAAAAGGAACTCTTCTTAAGAAAAGAGGAAAGTTTTAGGAAATGAGAATTTTGTAAACTGTGGTCATGAGGAAGAAAAACACTCAAAAAAGTAAACTAGTTTCAGGTCAACAAACCGCACAACAACAATAACCACCAGTACAAAAGAAAGAAATTACTGCTCAAACTTGTTTCTGCAATACGTTGGTACAACACTTTCAACAAAAACTCGACAAGTTTGAAGTAGGGCAGAGTAGGCAGCAAACGGTGCTTGTTTGTGATATCATTCTTTTTTTAACACTGAATAAACTAATAAATGTAAATTCACCAACGTCGGGAAAATGCTCCCGCAATTATTTTTTATCCCTCTCCCACGAGGAACGGGAATCACAATTAGTCACCGGGAGAGTTTCCGACGTTGGGGAGGATGACATTTGAGTTCATTGTAAAATTACCGTACCTGTGTGGCCAAGCTGATCTGCTCCTTCTTGGACAGCAGGGTCTCAATCACCTTCTGTTTTCTCATATCGTTTGTACCGGCGAAGACGGCATCAATACCAAGGCGCGGGTTGTTCTGGGCAATTTGCTTGGCCTGGAAAAATGAATATTCATAAATTACGCAAACTAATCGAAATCTACCAACGTAGCCAATTGTAAGCCAAAAGGCTTGGCGAGTTGGCAAACACGTGTACATTTCGTTTTTCTTTTAACTGGGAAACTAATCCACGCACGGGACAAGCGCAGAGTTCAATTGTCACAATTTTCCTTACCAACGGTCCCTAAAACTTTGAATAAAGCCCTTACCTTCAAATCCGAAACAGCCTCAATAGGTCCAAGTCCCGAGTTCTCAGCCAAAGCCATTGGAATAGCCTCCAGGGCGTCGGCGAACGCGCGGAATGCATACTGCTCGATTCCCTCAATCTGAAAAGAGACAATCAGTATGGCATGGCATGCGGTTTTGGCTGCATTCCCACACACGATTTGAAAATTTCTCCCATCGGTGCGGACAGGGCACAAAATGGAACTCAGTTCTAATTCGTTCACAATTGTCACAGTCACACACAACCACCCACCGTGTCGGCCTCCTTGGCAACCGCAATCGCACAGGCAGTCTCGGCGGCTCCTCCTCCGTAGATGATCCTATTGTCCTTGATCAAGTTGCGGATCACACACTGGGCGTCATGAAGGGAACGTTTGGCCTCGTCGATGATCTAAACAAAAATCGTTCACGATCAAACGTAATACTTGCTAAAACCAAGGCTTCAAGCAAGGCCGTCAGTAATCATTTTTCATTTCAATATACAAACCAAAACGATGACCAGCTATTTGTACCCTCATTTTTTTTCCAGTGACCCTTGTATGCACTATTTATACGAAAACTTAAAACTTCTGTAGCCAAGCCGGCGCAGCAAAAACTATTAATGTTATCCTACCATCTTGTTGCCTCCTCTGATGAAGACGGTAACTGCCCGGTTGTTGGGACATTCCTGGACGGACAGCATACGGTCGCGGGCCGTACCGAACATGATCTCCTTGACCACGCCGGCTGTTCCAAGCTTCTGTGGGGTCAGTTCGCTGAATCTGAAAAAGACAAATGATGAACCTAAAAGCCGCACAAAGGATTTCTTGAACTCACTTCTCTCTCAAGCGGTAAGTGATGCAAACCCCGGTATACAACGGACGCACCAAGCACCAAAACACAGCACTTAAAAGTCCACTCTATATATTTAACACTTCCTTTTACGTTCAACTAACAGTCGACCGAATACCTTACCTGGGCACGATTCTACCGTTGGTGGCAATTGCGAGGAGCTCGACTTCGGGTCCTCCCACCCATCTCACGGCGGGCAGATTGTGGTGGTGCAGCAGATGGTTGGCCTCGTCGTCGAAACCCCACTGGCACAGCACAAGGGTGGCACCCGAATCCTTGACCTGAATCAAAGAATAAGATAAAAGCAATAACAATGCAAAGCCCCCACTACAGGCCATTCATACCCAAATTGAAAGGACCATATGATCCGGAAACAAACTCAGGTCTCCTACCTTTTACCACTATGACTGAGCATGATCAACGAATGTCAGAGAAGCACGCAGGTTAGATGCTCACAAAACAAACCTGTTTGATCATCGTCTCAAATGTCTCGCGCTCATACTTTCTCAGAGCCTCAAAGTCCTCAGTGGAGGTGATGTCAAGCTTATGCTTGGTCTTGGGCTTTGGGGGCTCGAACGGGCAGGTGAGGATGGCGATCTGAAGAATTTATTAATTATTATCTATTATATGAAACACCAAAAAAAAGCTTCATATCAATACCAAGTTCTTGTCAATACCGGGTTTCAAAACACCAGTATTCACCATTAGTAACATCGTTTTGGCAACTGAGACTGAGAAAGATACCGAATTCCAGAATACGCTGAAAGACAGGAAACTGAATTGAACGGTTTCCCACCTTGGCATTCTTGATCTCCTTAGGCATTTGCGGATGCGACATCGTCTTGTCGATAACGATACCCTTCACGAGGATTGTGTCCTCAAGGCGACCGCCAACCTAAAGTTGCCAGATAAACAAATGAGAATTTGAAGAAACCCACTACTGAGTGACCCGTTGGAAACGTCCGCGCATCGCAGTCAGCCGATGCGACTTCGAACCTAGCCACAGTGATTTTAAAATGAAACATTCAAACTACTCCACCTTTCCGTCAACCTTGATCAGTTCAAAGTTCACATCCTTGGTTTCAATGTCGGCGACGGAGAGCACAGAGTCGACAGCGATCTCGGCAAACTTGCGAATACATCTGTTCACACTGGAATAACAAGACTATAGTTGAAAGTTGTCTATGGTCCCATGAAACTATTCACCAACACTCAGATAAGTCAGTGAACTGCTGTCAGAAACAGAAACATGTTGCAGAAAAGTAATTGAATTTGATAAATGTCAAACGCACAAAGGACGAGACATAAAAAAACCCTATTCCCTAGAACGATCAAGATACACATGCCTGCCTCAGTAAATTACACAACAGCACGATCACAGAGGTGACCATCTGGAACGACCATCGGGCCTAAACCCCATCAAATCTCGGTTACAAAACCCACATCTTGCTTCCGAGCGAAGTCTCTGCAGTCTCGACAAGCCTTTCCCTATCAGCAACGGGGAAAGTGTCGGCGATTTTCTCGAGCGTGTCGAGGGCCTGGAAAACAAGAATAAGTTGAAATTCCGCAAGACCGTGCCAATTTACGCACAAGATTTTCATCCGGATTTTAGGTTAGAGAAACATAATGACTACAGCTCCATGCTCCACTAAACTGTTTCAACGTCCGTATAGATGACAACGACTAATCCAGTATCCCACACACGCTACTCACCTTCTTGCACGCCAAATCGAATCCATCTGCAATCTTCAATGGGTGGATTCCACGGTCGAGTAGACGTTCGGCTTCCTCCAAAAGAGCTCCGGCCAAAACTAAATTAATCTAGATGAAATAAAGTTGTCTGTTCAAACTTTCAAAGGTCAGTCAAATTGTGCGAAGGTTTTAAGACGTCCCTCGGCCGAGCAACCCAGTCGGGATCACCAACAGCATTAGATATGCATCAGTGGGCCGTGTGCGGGTCCAAATGCAAGAAATGCACACAAACGCACATACCCACTTCGGAGGGCCAGTCATGTCCCTCGTGTGTCCCAATGAAGAAAGGGGATATTAGAAGAAAGAGGCAGGTTAGGGGAGAAAATACTGGCAAGCAAGAAAAAGCCGAGTGTAGAAGCAGTAACTAAGCAACGTGAAACACACACCCACATAAACCGCTTGTTATAAAAAGGTCGCACAGAATTACGAATGAAATGCCTCAAAAAGGGATTGAAAGAATAAATCCTCAGGTTTAGATAGCAAGTGACTTATAAGCAAGACATGTGCACAACTGCAGAAACCAAATCTACAACCCAGTTTTATACGCGCCGTACAGAATAAGATGGATTAACTTATCAACTGTCAAAAAAAAAAACAATTAAAATTTGTGAAAAAAAATAATTGTTTTCAATGAATTTAATTAACATAAAAATTCTCCGAATCTCGAACAAATATGGAAATGTGATATTTCGAAAGACGAAGACTAATCGGATTTTCATCTGTTCAATTACATGAATGAATGCGCGCTTACGAAAAAGGAAGAAGAACCCAGTAACTGGGAATGCCCTAGAAAACACGACCAAGTAATGCAACCAACCAAGTGCTTATAAAAGCAACATCAGTTTTTTTGACGTTGACCTAACATTTAGTTTTCAGATTCAGTTACTAAGAAACGATAAACCAAAAAAAATGTCTAGGCGCAGTCGTGACGAGATTAGGCTATAAGATAAAAATCCAACTATAGTTTTTGGATTATACCGTATCCGAATTACGACTAGGATATATTACCAAAATGAGATACCATTAGAATAAAACATTTAGAATTCCAGGAAGACGGTGATTCTGAAATTTGAAATAGATATCATAGTAGTACCTATCTTCTATCATTAAAAGCCGGGAAGTAGTCAAGTAGTAGAAGTCTAATTAGAACCGGGACCAATTTAATTAGAAACCCCAAAAGAAGACTGGCACACAATCCATTGGGGCACAATGGCACAAAAAAGGGTAATTGGGATAATTCAAAACGGGAGCGGAAATTTGGAGGGAAAGGCACATAAAGGGTCATCAGGAGGCGCAAAGGATTAGAGTATGCAAATTTGTAAGCCTTCTAAATTCTCAATGTAAAGACAAATGGGAAAACAAATATTCCTAACTCACAATGGATTGATAATTACAATGTGTACTGATAGCGAGAAGCTACAATTGGACACAACCGTGCACGATTTTTTTTTACAATAACACATCTTAACGAGTCTGTTTGTTTAAAGAAACCAAGATTATTTCTTTTCCCTATAGAATGAAAGACTCCTAATTGGCAGTTGATCCTATCCAAATAATCCAAACCAAACCCACGTTCTTTTGGGAACAATTACACATAATGAACACCATAGTTATTTGGTCATATACCTTACAGCGTCATCTGTTTAGAATGGCTAATCAACTTTGTTTTATTCATTATCAAAATATAAGACAGTTGCCATCCCATCTAGAAAATTGGTTCAATATTGTCAGGGCACATTAAGCCGATTAGCTTCATATAAACTCATGTCCAGAAGAAAACGGGGCCTGTCATGAGCGCTTGGGCAATCGCGGGCAAAAAAGGAACCGGGCCCCAGGGCTTGGGGCCCCAACGGCCCATAACTGCCCTCTTGCGAAACATCGATTTAGAAATTGAGAAACAAGTACCAACATTTTTGAGGGAAAGTTCTCGGGAAAAAAACCAAGCAGGCAAAGTTAACTAATGGAGATAAGTAGTTAAACAACACTTTAACTTTTACACGCTTTCACGACGCTCTTATTATAATCTTTTTTTACAAATAATCTAAATCCCCAAGCACAAGAAAGCAATGCCCAGTTAGATCTGTTTTTCATAAAAGAAAATAATCGTTCTGGATAGTATTCAGATTAAGTAGGCCACTGATACACACTACACCATCTTTGGAAAAGATGAGATATTATACAAATGAGTAACGATTTCCAATTTCCAACAAAACTCACCAACAACTCCGGTGGTTCCGTCTCCGATCTCTTGATCTTGAGACTTGCTCAGTTCGACCATAAGCTTAGCGACATGGTGCTGCACATCCATTTTCTCCATGATCGTGGCTCCGTCATTGGTGACGCACACCTCGCCATCGGGCGAAACCTGAAAGGGTTTACATAACAGAGAATACTCAAAACTTGAGACAATAAATAAAGGTGACATGTGGGATAAGGAACCCTTCCTATGGTAGTGAGCAAATACTTACGCTCATGAAAAGTTAATACTTAATACCAGCCAGTCAAATAAAAGTAATAAAAGGCACTAGTGACTGTAGTGACACACTGAATAAAAAACGCCCTACTCTTCAAACCCTACGTTTACATTAAGTACACTATCATTAACAAGTACATTAAGTACAGTAACAGTTGCAAGTTGTCTAACAAAAAGCAGTACAGTCTATCTGAATCTGAACAAAGAGGAAGCGAAACCAACCAGCATTTTGTCCAATCCACGGGGTCCAAGAGACGTTTTTAGAGTGTTAGCAATCGAACGTGCGGCCAGAATGTGACTCTAAAATGAAAAACATAATTTCACATTCGCATGTAATTCCGATCTTTTCACCAATGCTATGTAAACTTCTGCACCCTTCTGAGCAATTCCAGCATCCAGCACATAATGAAACACGTTTCACTATGAAAAAACCACGTGTCATACCGCTTTAAACAATACCAACCTTGAGCGCCTCCAATCCAGTGAGTCGCTTCTGTTTGTCGGCATCGCGCATCACAATGAACGGTTGCCCAAACTCATCGAAGATGAGCTGCGCCATAGAGCCCATGTTGAGCTACCACTGAAAAAACCACAATGACTTTTATTATAGAGGAAGCACATAATAACAGCAAAACAAAACTAGCGACGAAAAAGGATAACAACAATAACAATCAATATGTACACGCAACTTGACCAGCACTGGATGAGAGAGAAAACGTTTAAAAAACAAGGCACGACAGTTGAGAAGAGAATTCTTCAGAACTTCAGGAATTAGTTAGATAAGAAAACCAAGGACCTACAGAGTTAGGCCACTTAACATACTAATTCATATAGGGCAACAATAGCTCTTTATCAAGACAATGGTCTCGAAGTTTGTGCTGCCTGAATTGATTTACAAATAATTTTGCAGCACGATCAAAGTCCCATCGTTCTGAGTATCCTTCTTTTCCTACTAGAAGTCGTTTCCGAAGATCCTGAGCTTGACAAAGCCGAAGTAGCACTTTATCAATCTCATCACACGGACCTCCAGCTATTCCAAGTGAGTCAACGTACGAAAGGTCTCCGGTTCGATTAAGCCAGTACAATAAATAGTCCGCAACGTAACGGGGCTGAGTGGCACTTTCCAGTACCAAATCACAGAGGGCTAGCTTCATAGCTTGTTCCCCTCCCTCTTGATGGGGCGCTAGTACTCCCGGGGTGTCCAGAATATAGACTGGAGGCCGGTCCAGTATTCGTACTCGGTTCTGCACCCTGACAGTAACGCCAGGCCGCGCACCCTCGGTCACAGCACTCCGCTTAATTCCCAGATTTGTAGAACGCAATGAGTTGATCAGGGAGGATTTGCCCACGTTAGGGATACCGACGACCATCACCTAAAATGAGGGAATATTTAGGTTATTATTTATTATTACAAATTTAATAACGCATCTAACTTTCGCTTTTGTTCTTTTCAGAATAAAGTATTCAATATATAACGCACAGTAAACCGCACGACTATTCTAAGTGCGTTGCAGTGGTTAATCACAGCTAAATGAATTGGCACAATATATTTCACATCTTTTAACAAATTAAAATAAGAAACCATACAACTAGTATAATTGATACTATGGAGAGAAAAATGAACACACACCTGATATTCGGTCTTCACATTCCGATTGTATCGGGGTTCGCTCCTCAGAAGGTCGACCATGGTTTCCCTCAGATCAGTTATGGCTTTGCTCAATCGTCTCTTACAATCGGTCCACAGGATTCGTTGGACGCCTTGCCCGAAATAGTAGTCCTCGATGGGTTGCCGATATCTCTTCATATCAATCAAATCCATCTTATTCATAACAAGAATATGAGGACGGACGGCGTATAATTGTTTGAAGAACTGGGGATTACGGCCCGTGATGGGAATTCGAGCATCGTGCACCTAAAATTCCGAATTCAACGAGGAAGTAACTCGAATAGTCCAATATTTTCTTTGCAACTATAAGGTGTGTGCATAAATGTCCTATGTACCCCACTGAAATTACATACGATATAATGATGCCACGATATAATCTCGATCGAGGCGCATAGTAAATAACAAAAAAATGAAGGACACAAGCGCAAAAGTAACATCAGCACAAAAATCACCTCAACTATAAGATCCACAGTGCGAAGTTTGCCTTCCATCTTCTGCAGTTGCACTGACATGTGCATGGGAAACCAAACACGAAAATCAAAGGAAGGAGGGAGAATGAATTCATTCCGGAAAGCCGGATTTGGAACACTGGCAGAAACAGAACTACTACATGCTCGGAAACAATCAGCCGCTTTCAAAGTACTCTGAGTCAAAATATAGAGACGATTTCTTAACATATCTGAAACGAGGTTAAAATTTAACCAATTTGGTCCAGCAGACGCCAGCTCAAGGCAACGAATGGGGGTCAATGGTACACAACCGAAGCATTATTACGATAAAAACTTGAATACAAAACAACTTATTAATACAATAATATAAAAGAAGTTGCGAACGAATCAAATTTGCTTCGCTTCTCGAAATTCCGTGGGAAATAGCCACAAATAGTGTAGTTGTACGTTTACAGTCAGGGTCATCGTTTCGGGACTCCAAATGCGTTGTAAAATGCGAAGAAAATGCGCGCTAATTAGCATACGAATTAGCATATTCCCTGCAGACATGCAAATTCTTTTTGGTGGAGTTTTTGTTTATTTTTAGTCATCATTCGGATCTGCTCTTATTGTGTTTTGGTTGGATTATTTATTGTCTTTTTCTTTCTTTTTATTCTTACATAACTGATATTTCTCATTTTTTTTCCTTTTACTTACGAATTATTCAACGTGTTTTTGGTCTATATTTAGAAACTACCTTGATTTTAATTTTTTTTAAACGTTTATGTTTGTTTTCCAGGAATGTTGTGACGCCATCGAAGGCGCACGCAGATCCTACCGTAAGAAATACCGTAATTAAGTGGGGGCAAATCAATGAAGCGAAGGAGGGCAGGTAAGTACCCAGGTAAGTTTACCCTGGCTGTGGTGACTTTTCCAAACCCAAAAAGAGTATGGTCGAACTCTGGAGCGTCGGTCTAAATCGGGGCTCCTCTGGGAGTTGCACTCCCTCGGGGTGCGGGTTGGGGGAGGGAGGTCCAGACCCCCGGGAGTCCGGTGTTGGACCTCTCCCTACCCAAGGGAACATCGACTAAAGGTGGAGAGCCGAGGACCGACACGCTGATGGATGCGGAGGGAGCGTGGTGAAAGCGGAAGGAGCGGAGGGCCAACTGAACGGTTGGATCGGGTGAGCTGAGAATTTGATGGATGTACATAAGCACTCATTTTTTGGATTTACATTGTGTCTTGTGTTCATCCATCAAATTCTCTTTGTACATAGTCTCTGTAAATAGTCCTCTGTAAATACTCTCTGTATATGCACACTGTAATAATCTTGCAATATGCTGGTTATTCAAAACCTCTCTGCCAGTCCCTCCCTGTGAATTCTTGTAAATATTTGATATACGCTTGACACTACTAGTCATTTGCCTTATGTTCACCGCTCTTGTGTATCGGTTATCGTTGTTGAATAAATATATGATATAATGTTTTTATTTATTGTTTGATTGTATATGTGTATTGTATATGCTTGGTAATTCAATGTTAATGTAAAGATAACTTTCGTGCGTAATCGGTTATTTTTATTATAAATCTGCGTAGTATAAAGGTTTATGTTTACTGAAACAATCACTAGACAAAAATAGGCGAGATGTATATACTTTACGAAGCTCAATCACGACTTAGATACGGAGTTGAGAACTTTACATTCTGTTGGTACATAAATAACTACAGAACCCGAGAGAAACCCATTTTACGTTTGGAAGCACGTAAGGAAATTACAATTCTACAAGCAAAAATATGACTAATATGCCAACTTAGTGTTGGAAAACATTGCTACAAGAGAATTTTACATAGGACGCAAAATCTACAGAATCTACCATCTACTCATTTACATAAAACGTACAGCGAGATTCTTGGGCACTTCTTATTGTTAGCATTGACATTACAGTGTACGAGTTGAGAGTGCTAACTTCTCTTTGATTACTACGTAATTATCAAGCATGGTAATTATATTTCACTATGTTTAATCACTTCTAATTGCATTTTGTAGTACTGTAACTGTGGAATTGATGTAGACAATCATTTCCCAGAAGGTACTGTAGATGTTGATATCGAGTGATGCGCAGTTTGAGAGAAGTGTGTCGATGTACTTCTGGAAAGGTAGTTACGTAGTATCAAAGTAATTATCCAGGTAATTGTAAAAAATTGCAATTTAATTATCCGTAACTTTTTTGACAAAACTATTCATTGTCAGTAATATCCCAAAACAAACAATTGTGTCCTCGGATGCACACCTTTTAGTGTATTTAATAAATAAATAAATAAAAATGTGTCAGTAACTGCAAACTCCACAGCAAATTTGTCAAGTCAAAATCAAGGAAAATATGTACTCTCTTTTTGATGTTAAATGTTTTGTCCGTACCAGTCCTTCCTCGATTGCCTTCCGAACTTGAGTCCAATATTTATTTTCTGCATGTCTGTTCATATACAGCCATCCCGAACCATGTTCAATCAATAGGAGGATCTGAAGGAAATCGATAAATCAATTGAGACCAACCTTGAATATTCTTGTGGTTACAGTAGTCACTTCGCTCGTTAGAACTTGTAGTTTGTACAAGGGTATTTGAAAGCTCACGTACCATCTTAATTCGATCCGCTTCACCCAAGTGCCATTGTCTATCCAAGCCAAGAGCCGCAAATTCGTGCTTGAGATATCCGCCGCGGCAGAAGTCTTCGCGCATCTTTCGCGCACAAACTGCCATCTGGAAAGAAATTGTTTTAGCAATATCCACAGGATGCCTTACTGGAAGTGTCCCCATGTTGAGTTTTCTGTTGTCTGGAGTTAGAGTTGGCCTAGTATTCATTCCTAAATACATGTTGCCATGCCAGGAAAATTACACGTATATCAATCACAAATTGCAAAAAGTTCCGCTCACCTCTGCAAATTCTCGGGCGATTCTCGGTTTGAGATCAATGTTTTCGATGTGGACATCCTTCATTCGAAACTTCTGAAATGGCTTAGGATTACTCAGTTAATGTTAATTCGCTGTAGTTTATTACGCGTGCAGAAAAACAGGGTAATCACATCAAAGGCCGTTGGATTTCCATACACAATCCAAGTTTTATTCGAGTTTATCTTCGTACCATGCAATCAGAGTAACTCACATATCTGAGCTCTGTAATTGTTAATCAAGGAATTTGTGACCTATTAGATGACTCTATTTGATATTGCCTAGCCATTGCGTCATAATCTACAGTAACTACAACTCACAGGCTTCAAAGATACTCTCCATTTCCTGAAGCGGTCTCCCTCGTTGAAGACCGCAATTCTGTGTCTGAAGCGAAGTTTGTCCGTTGGATCGTATCGACGACGACACCCGGGACACACAACGGCCTTGATTACGTCGCCGGCCTGAAGGTAGACAATTTGTGTGGATAGATAAACACTAATCTAGCTTATTTCTCAAATCGTACATTAATATTTTGTGTAGTTTCTCTAAGTAATACACTGAACGTTACCTCAAAGACGCTACCACATGGGCAAGTGATTCTTCTGAGGGAAGCTTCGATTTTGTTTGTTGAAAGGGCGTCTGAAAATAGTATTTACGTAATACTACTTATTGAGTAGAGGGTTTGGGTCATAAGGCCGAGAAACCGCACAGTCGCCGCGCAAGGATGGCTGACCCCTACTGGAAAAGCTGGGGAGTGTGAAAAATACGTAATTTTTGAATTGCCCCTGTAAGCCGCACTTGCGCCATCGCCCGCTGTGGCGGGATTGTGCAACGTTTTGCGTTGTACATACGTACATGGATATAAGTTGGCCCTTGGGTGAAAATAGCTATAAAAACAGAAGCAAACTCACATTGAATGTCAAACTTCTTCGCCCATTTCTCAAATTCTTCACAATTCATTGGGAAATGGGGCTCCTTTAGGCAGTGCGGACAGAAATGAATCAGACATTTGGGACAGATCACGTTGAATGGGTCTTAAAAACCAGAAATAATTTAAATTTGGAGAGCCTGGCCATTTAAGCCGATTCCCTTAGTATAAATGTATGTGTGTTCGTGCGCTACACCTACCACTGCCGTACGATGCCAGTACTATCATAATCATAGTACAGGAGAAACACCGTTTGATTAAAAGAAAAAAATATTTAAAAAAACCAGCTTATACCTGGTCCATCCATGTCTGTAAGTTTCTGGGGGAAATCCAGAATAGAACAGCACCGTGGACAAGACACAGAATTTTCCGTGGGCTAAAATAGCTGGATTTTTCAAAAGTTCATAATAACACAATAGTGCGACTATTTGAGTATTCTTGTTTGCTGATGAGAGCACTTACGCCATTTTACTACTGAGCATATTGGATGAGGTTGTGATATGTATATACAAGGGCTATAATTTAACTATAATGCACCTCATCTACAGCCTTCCCCCTTAGCGAATGGAGTTCGGTGTTCATTTTCGGATCGAACAATCGTGGGCCGGTCCTGCAGCGATCTCGGCTTACGGTAATATTCTGGGCTGAAAGCCAGCGACGGTCCACGAAAACGAGCTTGTCGTTGTGGCTAAAATGAAGTATTTATTTGAAATCCTTTTAAAAGCGTCTAAGATAAGGTAAGGCGATAGAGACTATGAAAAAGGGAACTAATGAAGAGTAGGAAATGTTTTCGGGTAGAAAAAGAATAAGAACCTGGTGTTGGACCTGAGGCCGTATTCACCAACACACAGGGAGCCCTCCCTAGGGTCACGAGGGCTCTGAACCTTCTGCTCCCGCACTCTCTACGCATGCTTTAGCTCCATGGGGAGGCCAGGGAGGGCTCCATGCGTGTTGGTGAATATGGCCTCAGTACCAAGAATGAGAGCCAGAAGCAATAAAGAAAGAAGAAGTACCTTTTAACGTCATTCACAATGTCGAATGACGTAGAAGATGCAGAACTCATGCACTGGCAATCATCCAAGTCAACCAGCTAAATATGAAGTTATCAAATCATAGCATTACAGATTGCAAACGTCTGTTTAATTCCTTTTCCACAATTCGAAATGAATAAAGCATTCACTGATTAAAATGCCGTGGTAGCGGAATATTTTACGGAGTGGATTGGGACACATGCGGCGCGTTTAAAGGGTTGCGGCAAACGCGACATCCGAAATTGGATCTTTCGCGCCCCACTGGCGCGCAACCCGCTCAGCCAAAAAAAGTGTACCTCAAACTCTCCATCAGATGTATTCAAGCAATCAATATCCTTGGTCACATTTGTCGACTTTCTTCTACGACGAGTTGAATCCGGACGAAGGAATTCAAGAAGATCAGCCCTGAAACAAATACTTGTTATCGTTTATCTACAATAAATTTGTTTTTTTTTATAGGTCTGCCCGACCAATATAACAATGCGCTAAAGGTTAAAGCGAAATGCTAGCTCCTTTGGAAAATTTGCATATGATAAGCAAATCCTATGTATCCTATGCTGATTTTGTACGATCGTCCACGGCAATCGTACAAAATTAGCATAGGATACATAGGATTTGCTTATCATATGCAAATTTTCTAAAGGGGCTAGCATTTCGCTTTAAGTATAAGTGACTATCAAAGCACGGCTAAATATGGACTTACTTGAGTTCGGTATGCTTGTGTTCATTTTCAATTGTGCCGTCGTTACCGCAAGCTGAATTACAGCAATCCATATGAGTATCCAAGTCACAGTGGGGATCAAAAGCAAGCTCCTCGGGCTTAACCTAAATCAACAAAAATTTATATAAGCAAAAAATACTAGACCATAGAGAAGTCACAATACCTACTAGAAATGGCCGATTTGAGAAAAACACTACCTTGTACACCGAGGGAGCCAGATATTCATCCTTCCATCTACCTGAAAATAATAGTTCATAATAAATAATAGTTTATTTATGATAAGAAAACAAACAAGTTAACTTTACAACGCAGCATACCAAAGGCCCTAAGTGAAATGTTGTTCAAATTGCCGTAACCGCTAGCTTCCTTATGTGGTTGCATTCAAGTTTGCAGCAAATCAAACACGGCTGACGTCTTCACATCATAATGTACAATCTATACTGCTTATGAACTTACCATTTCCGCTCCGACTGATGTGGCATCTTTTGTAAATATGCGCATCGGGATTTGGCTCGTAGATTGTATAAGTTATGCGGAGCTTTCCATTTTCGTCTAGTGGGGTTTCCTGGAACAATTAGCATTATTTATGACTTACATTAGCTCAATACACGAAAACAAAAAAAAATGCGCAAAGAAATGGAAAATGGTTTGTTAAATTTTCTTGTAGCACGACCCTTTGACAGTCTTGCAATACCACCACGAATCATACCGCCTTATAGTTTGTGAGATATCTAACAACAAACCAGTTGTTTGATATAAAAACCGAACAAAAAGGAACCTTCTTTTCCCTATTCCAATACGGCATTTCCTTCATTGTCCTGGGCTTCATACCACTTGCATTTGCTACAAGATGGACAGTCTGAAGAATAAAATCGTGGAAAAATAGTGGTCTTTGTGAAAACATATAGATAGATACGGGAGAGTGTGGAGGCATGAGGCATGATGCAACCGGATACTCTCAAATAATTATCGCAATTACTCTACCATTTTTTCAATTGCGCTTCGGCTTCAGGTCGAATATGTAAATCAGTAAATACGGTTTTTTTCAGGCATCTTAACCGCGCCCAAATTGATTCCCAGTTAAGAGCGCTTTCTATTTATAATTTTTTTTATCTATGTATTTTTAATATGTATTTTACCTTGGAATGAGCGCATTTGCCTTTTACTGTATTAATAGTCGTGTCGGGGTTGAGCCAATGGACTGCGCTTCCAGATCTGACACCTAAAGTAATTTACTTATTATCATAAGAAAACACCCAGCGGCGTGTACACGGCATGTCGCTATCATTTGGCAAACAAATTGTTTCATGACGTACCTGAGCCCCAGCAGCTAGAGTTGAGATATTCACTGACCACACAAAAATTGGCCTTTTCTGTATCACAATCAGCAAGGAGACTGTCAGGAGTGATAAGCTATAAGAAATGGAATATAAAAGAGGAAGAGTACACATGAAAAAAATACGAATTGGTAGCAGAACTTTTGAGGTCAAATTTGTATAATGTCAGAGAACGACTGACAATTTTTTGAATGAATTACATTTATTGGGTACTAGCAAAGGAGTTTTTATTTTTTGTTCTTATTTAAAGCTATATATATGAGAAATGCTGATTTAAAGGGAATATAACAAAAAGTTTCAACTAACCTCCCATCTCTTGTGTTTGTCCATTGAATATTCAGTGTTGAAACTAACAGAATCGCGGAATCTTTCCCCGAAACGAATCTTTTTCGCCTGAAAATTTATTGATTTAAGTTTATTTTTATTTAATTTCTGTTCTTCAGTATTTTTTGATTGCTTTCTCTAAAAGGCAGAAAACGTCTTTTACATGGCCCTTTAAAGTATATTTAATTTGTTTACCGTAGACATGGCCCTCCATGGAAATCCCTCGACATCTTTGGTGAAAGAACGTGCAATGAGTGTTTCCTTGTACAATTTATCCACTGATTTGTAGATACGACGGCTGTCGGGGCGACGGCGCGACTTGTACGCGATGTACTCGCTGTCGCGCATTGTTGCGACTTGCGAATCTGGTCGCGCAGTTACCTTACCTTCTAAATAAACTGAATAAATATAGTGTTTCTTTTCAGCATAAAATTTACAATTACACATACTAATGTATCTATAAGCTGTATATAAAAGAGTAAGCAAAACCCAGCATGTTCAATCCATATAATATTTATTCATTCAAAAATCACGAGCGCCTACTAAATACTAGTCCACAAGAAGTTACTGCAGCCTATAACTAAAAAACAATATTACAAAATATTGCGCAATATTTCGTCATGTACCACAAGATATGGCTTCAATTTGCACCTGGGCTTGTGAACTTGAAAATATTATTAAAAATAAGAGAAAACTGTAAAATATGTATATTAAAGGTTTGCATCTCTAGGGAAAGTCTTATATATGAGCCTTTTACTATGGCTGGCCCCGCCCTACCAACGAAATTGTGCAATGTTGACACCACAGACGTGCACTTCAGTGAGTCACACAAGATAAAAAAAAACAATAAAAATGCATCCAGGTTTTATCTTGTTTAGGGTTTTATATAGCAAAATGATGCCAGATTCCTGATAAAACTTTTATTTTACAAACCACAACTGAATTGAATTTATGATTCACATTTTTCTTGTGAAAAATATCAAAGGTTCCCTATCTTCTGAGAATTGTAAGTTTTCATTGTACTCAGTTCCGTGATTGTGCGTTGGATTATTTCCATACTAAATATTGCCATATATGAATTCGGTTGTGCTATATAAACTTGGACAAACCACTGTATGTAACAATATTTATTGCTGTATCAACATCGCACATCCAATATAGATCCTCTGATTTATTTGAACAAAAGGCAACGTGATATAAAATTAAAAAGAAACATTTAAAGGGATCGGCTCACCTCAAATCGTGTCTGTTTTTTCTGTTTCTTTATATTCTATAGGGGATAATAAAAATTTGGAATACAAAAAGTAGTGTTATATTTCAATACTCACGAAGATATTAGGTGATAAAGTGGTGGATCGATCGGCCCGAAATGAAAAAGGGTTAATTGTCCCATACAAACAAGGCAGGACAAGTACACTTTTTCATTTCGGGCCGATCGATCCACCAAGAGTAATCGCAGGTGATACAATTCAAGAATTAGAATATCGCGAACATCTTACAGTCTTCGTGGGATTATTCGGTTATCAATGTGGGATTATTATCAATCATAACAAAATTCGATGTAAACACACATTGGGAAAGAAAAGAGAAATAAACAACACGGTTCCGTGCCCGGAAGGTGCAGTCCGCTTCCGCTTCAAAGCGTTGATCTTACACGATGCCGTCGACATACTGTAAGAAAAGAACATAGTGTTATAATATGGAATCGCTAATCTCACATATTATTGAAGTTGCTGTCGTGTCGTATATATGGTACGGTAGAATGAAAAACAATGGTGTGTGTAACGTTTATTACATGCCAGTTGGAATCGGCACACACACACTGAGGTTGCAAAGCTATTCCTTTTATACTAGTAAATCCGTCACTCTACTCGAGCAAAAACCAGTAACTTGTTCTTGTGAAACTGCATGGCAGTTTCACCAGAAAATACATTTACTAATGAGCAACAGATACAGGTTACATCCTCGTTCCCTAACTAGCACGGTCCCCGTGCTTATGTTAAAAACAATAGAATAAACATACTGTATCGTAAATAAAACCGTAAATGCGTATCGTAATTATCGTCGTATCGTTGAAATAGTAAATTTTAAACGAACTAGAAAAGTTAACTATGCAAATGTCCTATGTCCTCAGTGTGCAAACACAAAAATGCAAAATTCTACCGTGTGTTTAGTTGACAAATTACATACGACAATTAAATCATGTACCAATAATCTCAATTAAAATCAAACATTGCATTAACTAATACTCTCATCGTGTTACTTGCATACAATACAAATCAATCGCTCAACATTCGAAATCTAGCTTCATCAATAATTCAACGTAGCATATAACTTCAACAAATTATCACGTCTCGTAAATAAGTTCCCTATATTAGGTCAGTCACTCTTCCATTCCAACCATCCGGTGCTGCCTTTTATTTGCGTATTTTATATTATACGGGACAAAACTTATTATTTGGGCTCTATGGCAATGAAGAACTCACGTTTGTGGCTGCGAACAACTTTCAATGAGCGATGAAGTAAAAATATGGAGTTAACCGATTAGATGGGAGTTACTAACAACAGACTTCCTATGAACCCAATACGTAGAAAAACAAGGCGGTGTCCAGTTCAGCTTTTGGGACACCTTTACACTATTACCCTGCTGAATTATGTGTTTGCCGTTTTGGGTGCTGTTGTGGCGGGTAGACGTAGACTGAAGAATCGTAAGTTATCGTAGTTTTTGAATAAGTGAAATAGTGCGTGATTAGATGAGATGAAAGGTACAGAATAGAATAGACCCACTGTTTTCGTAACAGTGCTAGCGATTGGTCAGCAGAAGATGGAGGTTCGGCCCTGGTTCGGGAATAGTGAACCAGGTACCGCGGTCGCCATGTTATAATATGATACGCTAGTCTCACATATTGTTGAAGTTGCTGTCGTGTCGTATATATGGTACGGTAGAATGAAAAACAATGGTGTGTGTAACGTTTATTACATGCCAGTTGGAATCGGCACACACAGACACACACAGACACACACACTGAGGTTGCAAAGCTATTCCTTTTATACTAGTAAATCCGTCACACTACTCGAGAAAAACCAGTAACTTGTCCTTGTGAAACTGCATGGCAGTTTCACGAGAAAAGACATTTACTAATGAGAAATACATACAGGTTACACTATATTAATTTTTACAGATATTATTAGTTTGGCAGATATTATTTTTCAGAAGTTATTAAGTTATATAATAATGAAAACATTAATACTAATATTACTAATAAGAATAAGTTATCAACTTATTACATTCCCCAAAACCAAACAAGGAAAATTTAAGCGATTCGTCTAATACCTAACCTGGGAAGGAATAACAGCAATACGTAGTTGATATTATCCCAAAAACTAACAACAACGTGTACTAAAATTATTACAAACACACGTAGGTAACCCTCTCCCCCTAACCTAAACAACTAAGGTAATATAATCTCAAAAAAACAAACAACAAGCAACAATGTTTTTTTAGTATTACAAAAATACCATGAAAAGTTAACAACAATGTGGATTAAATTATTACCAATACCCTCTCACCCTAAAAAACAAAGGCCGACAAAAACGACGAAGAAAAAAAATACACAAATACGATTAAAAACGGTAGGTTAACTACAAAGGTGGAGAAGTAAGGACAAGGAAAGAATGTGAATATCAACTTAATTATGCCTTTAGAAGTAAAGTAAGTTAAATTAAAAGTAATGTGTTAAATAAATCGGGGGTAACCCCGATTCGGGGATAACCCCGAAAGCGGACCTGTAGGTGAGGCGATGTCTATGAGGTCCGATGTCATTCTGAAATAGGGGAGAAACGAAGAGGAAAATTGTGAAAAGACGGCTAATTGTACAATGCACCGCATTGCCGCATTGCCACATTGCCGCACAGTGACCGCAAAAGGTGCCGCTGGAGGGCTGGACGGCAATAGTGTCCAACAATGACGTATGCAAAGTAGTGTGGGGCCAAAAAGTAATATGGAACAAAAACGTACGTGTAGCTGCATGTCCGTGGGTATCCGATGGAAATAGTTATATCAGGTTGTCATGTCTGTTTATGTGTCCGGTGCAGTTTTTTTTTTTTTTTTTTTTTTTTTTTTTTTTTTTTTTTTTTTTTTTTTTTTGGTTTTTTTTTTTTTTTTTTTTCAGTTCTTGTCGTCCGGAGAAATAATTGCGCAGTGGAAAGAATACCAAGAAGATTGCAGGACAGATACATAGATTATGAGGGGGGAAACAACTGTCTGGAAAAAAAAAACAGCATGAAAAATAGCAGCGGAAGGCGGAGGTCAGATCCGCGCGGTCGCCATATTGTAAAAAAGAAGTTTATTAACCGGCATCCCATAAACCGACAACCAATATGATTTTCAACGAGCTTATATATTTATTCCTTTCATGTTTCGTCGCTGACCTTTTTCTTTTTCAAGAAAGACGTCCAACGGTAATATCATTATTATTCTGCATATTTTAACGGGAACATCCATTATTAGTTTTCCAATTGAAGAAGTTACGTGTCATACAAAGAAACAATAATAATAAGTTAGTAAATAAATGAAAAAAATAAAAAAATAAATACAGTTCTAAATGAGGTGTATTATCTTCGTGTGTCGGAACTTCGTGTGTCGCTCCAACCTCCTTCCTCGGCTGGGCATAGCCTGAAGTCTGAAGATCTCGAAGAATTTATCATGACTCGCCGACTGCTGCTGCTCAGGACCTATGCGGAAGAAGTCATCAGTGTGGAATACTGAGTTAAAAAAACACCCATGCCCCATGTTTGATTTGAATAATACAGAGAATATTTATTAACTGCATTGAATGATAGAACACATATTAATGTATGGTTTGCATTGCCTATGTCAAGCAAGCATGTTTCCCATCATAAGATACTCCATCTGCGGACGTTACATTTTCTACATTAATATTACCTTTGTACAGCAAAGGGCAAACATAATTATTGCCGAACCCACAGAAAAAACCTTTTGTATGCCGATCACCAAATGAATTTCACTGAAAAAACCGTTTGGTGACCAGTCACCGATGATTTAGTGGCAATTGATAAGATGTTGATCAGTGAGGACAGCACTTGAGAAAAGTCACTAAAAACTCGCGTCTTAGTGGCCAACGAAGGAATCTTGGACCATCATCACAACGCGAAACTTTGGCCGGTGCGCGGCCGGCGGCCGGCATATGGCTGGTGCGCGGCCTACAAAAAATGGGTGGGCCCCCCCCACAGCGGCCCACCCTTTGCGGGCCCAGTGTAGGCCGCGCACCGGCCAAGTTTCCTCAGTGAAATAGTAGGTTCCTCCGAAGTTTAAACAGTTAACCACCATCTCTGCATACTGGCCTAAACAAAATGCCTGTGTGTGCACAATCTTCTGTACAAATTGCATGTAAGCAGTGGTGCATAAAATAAATAATAGTTTTTGAATTGAATGCGCTTTTCTGTACGAAAAGTACTGTTTTAGTTCTATTTTAACATTGTTGGCCGTGTGCTTTGAAAACCCATTTGTGCGTTCTTTGGTCAAACAAGTAAAAGTGCCAATGATAGGGAGCTAACTTTTGTAACACAGACAAAAGGAATGTATACGCTCTGCTCTACTCTTCGTACATTAGCTAAATGAATAAACAAGTCAATAATTAAGATTCTAGGTGTTATAACTTACAAATTCAAATAAACCGGTCGGTCATTTTGTTCGCTATGCTGGAGAAAACTTACATGTAAATAACTTATGAAAAAAGTATTACAATTATTAGATTTAAAAATACAGTTTAATACTAAACCGTTATATTCTTCCTTCCTTACAGTTCCTCATTTCTTTATGTTATTTCCTTTTTGCATGTAATGGTTACAAGTTCTTTGCTCGTGTTATGATTATTGCGTGAAACGTATCCCGCAGCCAAACATGTATTGCAAAGACACCCCTGCCCCGACCGGAAATGCTCGTATGCAGACATGCTAATTTGTGGAAACAATATCAGCCAGACATGCTAATTTATTTTTAATGAAACTTTTCGATCATGTTGCAAATGTGTTAATATTTATATTACTTTACTTTATTACTTTACTTTATTTATCCTTTTCACATGTGTATTATGTTAACAATTGAGCAATCTATCGATTTTTATTGTTCTACTTTTGTGTACTTGCAAGAAAATAAGAATTTTCAACCAAAATGATGATTTCTAGTATATTTTCTTTTGTTAATTAATTAGTAGCGTGTTTTCTATTGCCTGTGAGCTTACCGCAAGTTTATTTTTATTTAAACTTTTGGATCGGTATTTTTCTATTAATTTACTATTGCTATACTTTATTACTTTACTTTATTGATTCTTTTCATGTGCATTATGAATTGAGCCATCTATCTATTTTTTCTTGTTCTACTCTTGTTTTTTTTCTTGAATTTGCAAGTAAATAAGAAATACCAACAAAAACGATGATTTCTAGCATATTTTCTTTTGTTAATACATTAGTAGTGTGTTTTAATACTGTGAGTTTATTATGCAATTCAGAAAAATGATTAAACAAAACTCAAATGGTGTATTTAGGAGATTATCAACCCCGAATCTCCATGAACATTTTTTTTGAGCAATTCCTCTCTTTCTTCTCCTACAAAAGTGATTCTGAAGGCCTTTCGCTCAACGCTACATTCTTGTGGCCATTGCTTACACTCCTTTTCTTCACTACTATATTTATACCATCTTCACTACTTATATTTTCTTTTTTTATTTACTTTGCAAGTATTGACAGTGTACTTACGTCGCCGTCACTTAATTCAATGAAAAATTGTTTTATTTTTAGAAAGTGGTGATTTGGGCCTATCCGCCCACTTTATTCTTGTCGATGGCAGATGAAGAAAGTTTCCTGCTTTTCCCCATGAGTCGTCTGATTAGGTAAGTTTCAATTTGTGCAAAATGTGGTGCTATGTAGTGCATTCCACCGAGCAACAGGGTGCGAGCATCCTTTTTTTGTGCGGCACTTGCGCCGGGCCTCATCAGTACGAGTACCACCGCCATAAAACAACTTTCGTAAATAGTGAAACATTGTGGTTGAACGGGGCACACGTTTTCCTCAATAATGGTGCACAAAACATCAAGATTGTTTGTTAATTACTTTGATTTCAGTGCATCTTTCTCGTCGTCCGCAATGGTATGCTGAAGATGGCGCATGGAAAGGAGGAATTGCTTCGAATGTGAAGCGAAACCGATAAAAGCTGAAAAATGTAAGTTAGTCATTTTTGTGGTATACAGTATTCTAAATGATGAGATCACACTTGATGGTTTTCCTGGTTGAATGTGTACAAAACCTATAGATGTGAACTTTCCAGAGTAAAAAAATAAAATTTATTAGAGCGAAAAACCAGCCCATTTTATTTTATAACTTTCCAACTTGTTGTTGTTAGTTATTTGATTGTAATGCATAACTATAACATATATAACCTGTTAGTATTTCAATAATATTTCTTGATTATTATCAACGTATGTGTTCTTTCAGACGAAAGGGTGGTTTCAACCCTGCTGCGATGTGGAAGCTGGATGGCGTTGCTTGTTGATGCCACGAAAGAAGCACCTAGTGGCCATCAGTTTCTGATGAGGTCTCAACCACGCTTATGCAATGGGATCCTGAAGGACTACTGACGGATATAAGGTATTCGAATAAAATATGAACTTTTCGTCTATATCTTTATAAATTAGACTAATAAAGCTAAAGCGTTAGTAAAGCTGGTGTACCAAACTGGTGCGCTCCAGAGATATAGGCTATATTTGATTACGGAAGGGGTGGTCAGCCCTTATCTAAGAAAGCTTCCCATGTTTCATCTGGTACTATTTTACCACCCGCAACCAGCCGCGTGCATGAATTGAACCCCCGTTACGTGAGTTGCATCGCTAGCCACGTCACCACGGGCTGGCTAATTAGACTAATATCATAATACAATATTTTGTTTAGGCAAATCACCTACCTCTGGAGAAAGTTTCCAGCGTCTGGAGCTCTTTCCCCTGTGCCTTACGTCCGAGGAAAGGAAGGTCGATCAAGACTGTCGTGCGATCGCTCTACGTTACGCAAAGTGGATTGCTGTAAGTTATTAATTATTTCACTGATGAAAGTTTGCACGTTCGACGCGCGCTCATTCTATAGGGTGCTGGAAAAGGTAGTTGGCGTACATCCGGCGTACTTTTGTAGATGTCACTTATGAGCATGACTGGTGCGCCACACATGCGCCGCTGCTGCGCCAACTAGGTGCTGTGCCTTTTTCGCATCCTTGGAGCCTGAGCTTGAAAATTTTCGTCAGATGTTGCGTTTTGTTTACTTATTTGCATAATGAAATTATTAGGCTCCGTATGATCAACGCTCGGAGGGGCCGCTGCGTAACGACTGCATCGGACGGGCGCGGCACCATTCTTGCCCACACAACAAGAATGCCCTTCTTGGAAGATGTGATATGAGGTACATTTATGCTTGTATGTATGTTTTTATTGTGGTTTTTGTCTTTTCGGACAAATTGAACATTTTTGCGGCCACTTCTAAAAATGCCCACTGCAGCTGCAGCCCCAGCTGGAATTGTACATGTTCTTGCGCAAATCTGGCAGAAAACTCTCACGTGCGCGTGGTTGTACGAAGCATTAGCTGCCTCAAATGTCAGTACTGTTGATACATAGATAAAAAACAATTCCAATATTCCAAAATTAAATATTTCCTTGCGTTATGTGTTACGCTGGTTGGGTTGGGATTACGCGGTACCTCTATGTCTCGGCGCGGTAGCATATAGTACATTCTCTGCGCACCCGCCGCATGCCCCGGGCACGGACGCGAACATTCATAGCATGCGCATCGCAACAGTTTGGCTAGTACTTGTTCATTGTAACCACTAGCATTAGCTTTTTATCTATCATAACATTTTTAGTGCTTTTCCACACGTCTTGAATGGGCGGGCGCTTCTCAACTTGTACGGCCTCTCGGCGACATTCTAGCGAATAAATGGCGCTCTTTTTTGAGAGGTAAGCTTATGTAACCTCAGTCTCAGTCACTAGTCTAAACATTGATAGACTCTCTTGTTTATAAATATGGTGACACAATCACATCCCAAGGGTTCGAATTTTCTAACATTGTGCTTTTCAGATTAGCCCATTTCAAGTGCCACTAAATGGTTGGTGGGAGTCTTTCGTCTCCATTCCATCCAAAATGGGAATGGAATTTATTGGAAGACACGAAATGAGGTAAATCTATGTTTTTTAGGGCTTTACTGTTTATTATAGATGGCGGGGACGGTTGGATTGTTGTTGAAAATTGATCTATAAATATTAACATATTACCATTTTAGAACGGCTTTGTCGTGGGAATTTCTACTGAAGAAATGAATCTTCTCATCATCTACTGGGGTGCGGCAATCTCGCTAATAAGAAGTCGCTAAATTGGCGCGGGAGACATACTGAGGTAAACATATGCATTTGGCACCAGATATCAATCGATTTGCTATGGATTTATCGGTTGTGAAATTACCTGATATTATCTAGGTGTCTTTTTTCGTACCAATAAACTGTGCGTGGCATACGTTCTTTTCCATCATCTAGCGGGCAAGCGCGTGCTTGGCGCAGCTTGCGTTTTGTTATTTGTTTAATTATATAATGAAATATTTAGCACTCCGCATGAACTCAACCTCGTGAGGAGCCGCCGTGAAGCTGAAATCTGCCGCGCCATTCCTACCACACTATGAATGGAATTCATAGGGGAAGTGATATGAGGTACTTATTTTACCTTTTTACGTTGGCTCTGAATTTTTCGGATACAATGTACTTGTTGTTCCAAACCCGAGGCAATTATGGCCAATGTAGAGCGCAAGAACAAATTGGCGGCGCTATTGCACTGCGACATGCACATATATGGCGCACTCTGAGTACCAATGGCACACATTTGGCACTTTGGCGGCGGAAAATATTAGCGCAACTGTGGTTGCTGGACACTCCCCTCTAAAAAGTGAAACATTTGCGCCAACTGCATTTTCACACTTTTTTGTGTATCCATGGCTCACCCACACCACACTTTTTTAACAACCTTTTAACGCGCGGCGTGTGTGCGCGCCGCGCCATACGGTACAGTTGTAATTGCAAGCGACTGCTGATCTATTATTCTCAATGAAACATTATCCCAGTTCGCGCTAAATATTTTACTAATGTCGGTTGGAATTCGTTTGTTTTGGGCCGTTAACAGGCAAAAGCACCCAAAGGCTTACTGATCATTAAGACCCGGCTAATCCGAGAACAATCTAATTGTAAGCCATGCATGTGGTCCTTACGCTTTCAATATAATTCGCCTTTTAGTACTCTTCACCACTTCACGTTTATAAGGAAGGATCCAAGAAACTGCCATGTTCTACCTATAACATCCCCGCAGCCGCAAGTTCGCCGCAAACAAATGGCTGTCAACTGTGTGATGTACATCGCGGTAAGCTCATAACTTTTGAATTAGGCTAGATATCTCCATTTGCTTGTTATCATGCAGTTAATATTGGCTTGTTAGACAAGTTACAAAACAACCTCATAAAATTGGTATTTTTCAGGTTGCTAGCCGCTTTTCAAGTTCCAAAGCTAACTGGAATTGGACCCGCAAATACTCCCTGCGTTGACCCGCAAGTACTCCCTGACTTCTGGCCGAATTGATCAATAAGGTTTGCATTTTCTCTTTTGCTTCAGGAAAAATTCACATTGACTGTGCTCTCATATTTATTAAGATTCATGTGAAAAACAGGTTGAACTAAATTGTTCTAATTTAGATAATCTAAGTCGAGGCATTTTACTGAGGCTCATCAAGGAATAGCGGATAATACAACTTCCTTCCCGCGTGCGACTCTTTCCCGCCATGTGGATAACTGTAAGTTAGTATTATATTACTGATGATGGCGCCGCGCGCATAAAAACGAATCCACCATATGGCGGGTATTTTTGGAGGAATCGCAGCATACATACTGTTACTGTTGGTGCGCCAGAAGTGCGCCAGAAGTGCGCCAACCAGAATTCAAGCCTTTAGAGCAACGGGGCGCAACCGCCGTGCACCCTGTGGTGCGTGCGCTGTCTCGCGCTGGCACCCACTTTGTTTTACACTGTACAAGTGGTTTGCACTTTTGACTTACTTTAGCAAGTGTAAACGCTTGACGTTTTCAGAGATGCCCAATTCTTCTCTGTGGCATCCGAAGGCGACTTATCTGCTGTGAAGTCGCCATAAAATCCTTCATCCTGCATATGAGATACTGGAGCAAAGTGTTTACATAAAAGTTGGCCGTCATAAACGAATATAATTTAATCATCGAATCTAGTCAACCCCTAATATAGTTTCATACATATCGTAAC
The DNA here is from genome assembly GCA_036852015.1 of Pelodera strongyloides. NCBI lineage: Eukaryota > Metazoa > Nematoda > Chromadorea > Rhabditida > Rhabditidae > Pelodera > Pelodera strongyloides. Next base: position 107,155 of record JAANDG010000161.1, on the reverse strand, counting down.
CTTGTTGTTTCCCAGGTAGATTTAAGTTTAAGTCCCCTGCAACCGAATTTATTTTGTTTTCATCCGGGTTGCGCCAACTGTTTCCGACCAATGCCTAATATGGTTATGATGATACAAAGAGTTCTCCGAAAGTGTTTGAAGTGACGATGACTGTATTGAAAGTTTTAGATTGAAAGTTGTAGTGATACTTATACAACTTATACTTCTCGGAAATGTTGGTGAACCCGGGCCAACGTGACCTATAGAGTTTTTAAACGGATATCTTGTAATATTTTATACTTTGTTATACTAGTTTGCACTACGAGCGACACTTGCAATACTTTTTGCTATAGGTTTCACTTTGAGCTATTTTGAAGTATTTTTTCACTTTTGTAATACCACTTTGCAATACCTTTTACTTGCCATAGTTTTTGTTACATTTGCGATCCTTTGTGATACTTTGCACTAGTCTTCTCCTCTTGTAAATAGCCAAAAGAAAAAAAAAGTGGTTCGGTCTAACGAAGGAAGGGTGGGTGGGTTAGACCGGATCACAGCCGCTAGGGGAAGCCCTCCGTTGCTGCCCATGATTTATTGATTAATTCACATGCGCGACCCAAAGTGGTCCCAGTGGGACGGTCCAAGGTGATCTACCTAAGTCGGTGTTACCTTGGGTAGGGAGAGGTTCAGCACTGGACTCCCGGGGGTCTGGGCCCCCTCTCCCAACCCGTACCCTGAGGGGGTGCAACTCTCAGGGGAGCTCTGATTTAGGTCGACGTCTCTGGGGGGAGATCATACTCACCCTTTAGAAAACATATAAAAGTCACCACAGCCAGATTTATTTTTATTTATTTAATAATATATTTCAGGTTTTTCTAATCAATTTCAGATTTCCTTTTTTATTACGCTTTTCAGGTTGGAACATTTCACTACTCTATTAATTTGTTATTTTCAGGTTCTGTTACTTCAAGATTAGTTAGGCTCTCAGACAGTGGTGAAGGGTTGAATAAGACACTGTTCGAGGACGACGAATGGTTCATGGAAATGGTATACAAGTCGAACCTACTGCCACGAATTGGTATATGTGGGTTCGTTTCAGCAGGATGTAAATAAGAGATGGAATATGAAATTCAACTTTTTAATAGTATGTGTAAGGCAAAGGAGTGTTGCCACCTTAGTTATTTAGCTCTACCCGAAATAATTGAACCCCTGTAGCTAGGCTCGTTAGTCATAACTTAGTCTACTAAAATGGGTTCGGTTTAGCATTAGCCTGATCATGGGATTTAAGTTCTGCTTTCACTTATCGAACTTATGCGTTTAAAGTTGGAATTCGTGCTGGGCTCGCGTGTTGGGAAGGTGTGGACGCTCTGGACGATTGGAGCCTCGACCTCATCCATGTTGCTGTGTAGCAGGGTACGTTTCCTCTCAAACTTTGCGGCGTACATGCGTCGCTGAAAAAAGTGGCACGCCGTTGTAAAATGTTTGCTCACGGCGTGCGCGCTAAGTTTCATCAGTGTTTTCAGATATTGTGTTTAAAATCTAGAATTCCAAACATAGGTTTACATCCGTATTCCGAGAATAAGTTGTGTTAACTTTGAAAATATTTGTGTTTTCTCTCACAAGCAGATATTTGGCACATGAAATACATGACTATTGGGATTAATTTCTTCCATTCAGCGATTTTGAACCATTGACGTTCACCCCGGTTTTGAAGGTGAGCATTACGTTTTGAAACTTGCTTGTTGACAAGGTAAAAATACCGTTTTCAACCGCTTTGCGTATGTAGCAGAATTCGGAGAGTAGTTTGCCAATACCTAAAAGGAGCTACATAAGAATGTATTTTCTGGCCAAAAGCGTTTTATTTCTGCATTCGCCCAATAACATATTGTCACTCACTCAAATACTACCTAGGTTTCTACATGCAATGAAGCTTATTGCGCAAAGCTATTTTGCAGATTTTAGTACGGTAGCTGTATGACGGCAACATCCTAGCACTTACCGCGGTTTTTAGTGTGCAATTTCTTCATAACAAGAGCCTGGACCAAAAGCAAGAAAATACGTCCGAAACCTCCGAAAAATGATTACCGACTAGTTAGTTACAGGTAGTGTATATTGGTCGAAAAATTTCCGCATGTTAATTTCTTATGAGTTTCTTGTGTAAAGGAGAAGACTTAGACTTCTTGTGAAATTTTTCGCTTTTGTATTTTAGGTTTCGTGCGGATTGATTTGCTATTTCCAGAACTGACTTTTATTTCAAATATTCACTGCATTATTCTATTTCAAGCGCACCTGACGAGCAAGGACGCTTTGGAAATAGGCAGTATTTGTGGCCTCCAGGAAACACCTTCATGAAAAGCATAGGCCTCGACCTCGAGCTATCCACTAGGAGTAACTACTTTCATCACGGTGGGTTTACATAAAAGATAATAGATAACGTTTAGTGGCGGCACAAATTCGTATGGATTGACGCCTTCCAGAGTTCGCTATATGTATTTTGCAGTGTGGCCGAAGCTTTTGACTATTCCCTTAGTGAGACCACTACAGTAATGCAATTCTTGTGCGCGGGTAATGATAATCTATTAAAACTTTATTTATGTTTTATGATCAACTAATTGTAGGCAGGATGCTAGTGTTTGTTGATGTTCGCATCCTATTGCTTCATTTGCTGCACGTTCTTCTACTTCATGTTGTTCGAAGGAAACATGCAAGCTGGACGCAAAATGTAGGACAAGCACGTTTGGTAGGATGTCTTATTTTTTTGAAATCCTCGCCAGGTTCCCTAGGTCACCGATTGTCCTTTTGCGAGAACATAGCGAAAATAAACGAAGTCGTCGCTCACCTTTTTATGTGCTGCTGCGAAGCGCTAGGCCCTCACCGCCGCCACACGACTTTTATCACTGTAAACAAGTTATAATCCATTTGATTTTCCAGTTCCTCGCGTGGTGCTCCTTAGGCCAAGAAAGAGCACCATAAACCTCGGAATCCCCGGCCCATTCCCCGGTCAGTACTCGTCCGATGCCTTCACTCCAGTCAGGGATCCCTCATCGTCCTCGTGGCTGAACTCGTCCATCTCGGATCCCGACTTCCTCAAGAACTACATTGCTGGACTCGGAGTCGACTCCAATGATGAAGAGGTACGGTGGAGGTTACAGACACCAAAGTACAGTACAGTAATGAAATCAATGTCGGGGTGTACGATAAGTGAGATTGAGGGGAGCGAATTGGGTTTACGGTAGGTAGATACTGAGGGCCTTGGCTTGGGTTACTGTAGTTAAGCACAGTAATCAAATATTCCTTGAGACTACAGTAGAAACTCATAAACTTTAATGACTTTTGATTAAATTACTGTAGTGTCTAAGAGAAAACGCAACACATACTTTTCTGTTGCCTCTGCTGCAAGTCTGCAACTGCAAGCCTTTTTTTGTCATGAAGTGGCCAAGCCTTGTACTTTGTAGCTTGAAAGTGGCCAAGCCTTGTACTTTCTAGCTTGAAATCAAGGCGATTTACTCAAATGAAGTACGCATCTGTGTATGAATTCTCCGCTTCCAGAACTCTTCACACCGAGGAAGGATTCACCATTCCGGTGACTGTACCAGTAATGATCACCTTACCGACATCGGTTACCGTAGTGATGCCACTGTGTGATGGATTCCGAGCTAACCTCATCCCAGTTAGAAGACGTTCGATCGCCAGATGGGTGTACTGTAAGTTCCTGCAGTTTGATACAGTAGTCTTAGCAGAATTTTCTTTGGAGATTAGCCAAAATTTGGAGATTATTGGGTATTGGATATATGTATGTAACAGGCGAAACATACGCTTTTTTTGACTACGATATGTTCGTGCCGGGCGTTTTTGTCAAATAACTCGCCTATTTAACGTTTCACGCGATACGGTTTTACGTGATTACGTTCGCATAATCTGAGTATTTTCAAACCAAATGACTTTATTACAGAGCCTAAGCCTAAGCCATGCAACTATCTTATTATATAAAAGAGTAACTGTAGCCTAATTTGCATACCGATGTGCGTTACGAAATGCAAATTTCCTGTTCAGGTATAAAAAGAGTTTCGCAGCTCAATATCTATGCATATGCAATTGTTTCCTATTAAGTGAATTTCTTATGATACGTTTGAAACTTTGTATATAAGAATGTCCATGCTAAACCAATCATATTTCCATGTAAGTCGCCTCAGGCGGCGATAGCCGTCTGGTAATATAATAAACCACATCGGGGCCTCTACTCCACTTATTGTTAGTTCCAGATGTCTATTTACGGTAGCTTGTAACGTAAGTGTATGAGCAAGATAAGCCGACGGTAATTTTCAGAATTGTCCTTGTGAATTATTTATTTTAGTGGATCTCTCCTGAAGGATTCGAACCTGCTCATGCACAAGGCCTTCAGTGATCTTCTATTCGATTCTTCACAGACAATGTTGCCTTTTAGAGAGAGAAGAGGTTTGCGTTGCACTCAGCGTAGGCCCAGACTTACAATGAGACGTATGCTAGATATCTTTAGGGTTCGGTTTGGTCCTGGACATCTTACGTAGGCGTAGATTTTTTTGCTTTTTTCGAATAGTAAAGGCTCAGGCTCTCTGAGAAAGTCACTTGGCTTGAAGATACTCAGATTATGCGGTTGAACGTTGAACTATGCGAAACGTAATCACGTAAAGCGGCATTGCATAAAATGTAAAATCGAGTTATTTGGCAAAAACGCCCGGCAAGAACATATCGTCGCATAGAAAGGCATATGTTTCGCCTTTTACATACATATATCCAATATGCAATCATCTCCAAATTGTGTCTGGTAGTTTTTTCCAAATAACTCGTTTAGTTTTTAATTTCTGGAAATGGGGTTTTCACAATTGAAATCGCAGAGTTTTTGTGCATAATACAAGAAATTTTCCAGCATCACTGTTTGTGTGAGCGTGACCCTATGAAAACGCAATGTTTCAGAAAAGCTACAAAAAATTTGATTTTCACCTTAAATTTTAGTCTGATCAACAATAAAATAGGTATAGTAAAAAAACAATAAAATACTAGTGATTATTTGCTGGAGGGACACTTTCCTTGTTTTTACGCGGTGCAAGGTTTCTTTTTTTTTCTGGAATTTATTATAGCTTAGATATTGATTCCTTCTAGGTCATATGGAAGATCTACCCAAGATCCCGCCCACCCTCCCTTCACAAGAAGTTATCGATTGCTGTAATGGGGTATGGTTGATTTAAAGCGAAATACCGGCCGGTTCTTGCAACACATCGAGTACAGCAGCAGTCTCATTCAACTTGTGCAAATGAACTAAATTATAATAGAAAATCGAGCTAAATTCGAGTAAATTAGCATAAATACGTAGGAATTAGATTGGCAACGATGCGTTTCAAAAACCCGCCGGTATTTCGCTTTAAAGCGAAATGCTAGCCCCGTTGGAAAATTTGCATATGATAAGCAAATCCTATAGATCCTATGCTAATTTTGTACGATCGTCCACGGCAATCGTACAAAATTAGCATAGGATACATAGGATTTGCTTATCATATGCAAATTTTCTAAAGAGACTAGCATTTCGCTTTAACAAGAAAAATGCGAGTAGAAAAACAAGATATATGAGCAAATCATTGCACAGCTACTTGCTACTTCCGTAGATCATAAAAATAGTCGGAAAACAACATAGGACGAAGTGAATAAGCTACAGTAGTGAACAATGCGCGGCCAAAAAAACAGGTGTGCCAACCGCTCGCCGCTCATCACGCCTTTTTTTGCCAGACCTTGCCAGATTCTCATTTGTTCAGTGAGTGTCCTTTTGCGAGAATCTAGAGAAGACTGGCGAAGCCGCCGCGCACCTTTTTATCGGCTACTGCACCACGCAGTCTCGTCCTCCGCTACCCGACTTTTATCAGTGTAACTAAGTTATAATCCATTTGATTTTTCAGTTCGTCGCTTGGTGCTCCGCCGGCCAAGAACGAGTACCAGTATAAACCTCGGAATCCCCGGCCCGTCGCGCCTGAGTACTCGTCTGATGCCTCCACTCCCGTGAGAGATCTCTCATCGTCCTCGTGGCTGAACTCGTCCATCTCGGATCCCGACTTCCTCAAGAACTACATTGCTGGACTCGGAGTCGACTCCAATGATGGGGAGGTACAGTGGATAGATATTCTGGTAGCTATAGAACAGCACTAATGCGACTCTGACTCTCCCTCTCTTTCTTATGTTGCTGTCTAGCACACCGTGTGTACCGTGTACATAGTTGATTTTCTAATGCATATGTACCGTACAATCCGTATAAGGGTATAAGTATGTAAAAGCACTCAGGCGTGTAGATCTAGTCTGCCCAAGAGTCCCCGTTTCTTACTGTATAACTTGCCGTTTCTCAGAGTCCAACGATGAGGGAAAACGCTGCGAGATGCTTCGCAACACATCATATGCAGTGCGCAGATTCATCGAGAGAGGTGGGTTACCGTAGATTTGGGGATTTTTTACTTATAGTGCTTTAATCCCACTTGTAGCTCTAGGACGACTTTTGGTAAGGGAGTTTTCACATTAGAGGTTTTTTCCGCACCGTAAAATTCAGGAAAACTTTCCGTGTGCCCGGCCTTTGATTGGAAAACAACTACTGACTCGGTGATTTCCTTTGTTAGGTATTAGGTTTACGGTATCATCGTTTATTTTGTCGGAACTCTAATTGTAGGCAATTAACATTTGTAATTTCATCATCACTTTAGCTCACGGTGCATGCCCTCCAAAGAACCGAGCCGGATCCACACCGCTTTCCAGGATGTTCTGGGTCAGTGAACTGAGCTGGGTTACACAATGTTCATAATGTGCATAATGTGTATGCTGTTTTTTTTGTTATCGCGCCTGTGCTCCTATGATCCAATACGTGCGCAAAACACTAATTTAGTCTGAAGTCTTTTGTTGTTTTTCCCTAAAACTCGTGGGGGAGGCTGGTGGCCCTGGCTTGGGTTACTGTAACCACTTACTGCAGTCTAATGTCCCTTTGGATTATGGCCTTCTGGGTATGGCAGAAAACCATGGCTTGAAGACTTTCAATGGCACTACTGTAAGATCGAGGAATAGTAGTGCAGTGTCCCTAACTAACTACAAGTGTTTGTTGAGGTTCTTGTTTGTAAATATTACTATACATAGATAAGTTCAACGGGTTTCTTCTGTAAAACGTTGCAGCTAGACCTAGTTCTATCAGTTGATTATGGACGAGTTTTGGCGTCTTCATAACCTTGTTCAGCTTGAACTAAAAGTTATTAATAAAAGTGAATTAATACCAAATTTCCTCTTATTCTAGAACTCTTCTAACACATTCCGGTGACTGTACCAGTGAAGATCACCTTACCGACATCTGGTACCATAGTGTTGCCCCTGTGCGATGGATTCAGGGCTAATCTCATCCCCGTTAGAAGACGTTCGATCGCCAGATGGGTGTACTGTAAGTTAATCGGAACTCTGGATACAGTAGTCTTGGCGGGGGGTCTATTCTATTTCATAGTTAATTATATTTCCTACTGTAAAACAGACAGTACTGTGGTTGCAGTGTTATTTATTGGAAAGGGAGGTTTTCTGGAGCCTATGTACTATGCATAGAGCTTCACGGGTTCTCCAGTCAGTTATCTCTTGAGGTTTTATGGGTAAACTTGAAGAATATTACCCCACTGAAGAATACTACCCAAATTTGAAATATACTACCCCAAATGTATATGGGTAGCATTTTGTAACATGCAATGTACTTGTACTACCCCACCATTGAAGAACACTACCCCTTTTGACATTTTGTCATCCCAGTCAAGGGGGTAGTAAATTGTCAGAAAGAGGTAGTGTTCTTCAATGGTGGGGTAGTGTTCTTCTATAGGGGGGTAGTGTTCTTCAATGGTGGGGTAGTGGTCTTCAAACCCTAGGTAATCTTGAATTAACTCTTGAATGCTACCCCCTACATGTGAAAATACTACCCCCTTCTTACAAAATATTACCCCCACCCATTGGGTTTTACCACCCCGTATGAAAAATTACAAAATACTACCCCCACCAATTGAATATGACTACCCCACCATTGAATATCACTACCCCACCATTGAATATGACTACCCCACCATTGAATATGACTACCCCACCATTGAATATGACTACCCCACCATTGAATATGACTACCCCACCATTGAATATGACTACCCCACCATTGAATATGACTACCCCACCAATTGAATAACAGTACCCCACTAGAAATGTATTTTGTATTTTGTACATGTATTTTGTAAAGACATGGGGTTTGTAAAATGGGGATATTTTTTTGCATGGGGTAATATTTTTCAAAAAGGGGTAGTGTTCTTCAATCCAGGGGCAGTGTTCTTCAATTCTACTGGTTTTATGTGCACTGCAGCTTATGTGATCAACACAACATGGCAGGCCTACGATAACTTCCCGAAGTACATTGAATGTATTTTAGTGTTTCTGAAGGATGCGAACCTGTTCGTGCACAAGGCCTTCAACGGTCTTCTATTCGATTATTCGCAGACAGTGATGTTGCCATTAGAGAGAGAAGAGGTTTGTGTTGATAAGAGGCTTGGGTTTAGGCCTACCTTACTGTTTTGCTGCTAACCCACTAACGGCGCTAACGCACATTCATAGTGATTACGGTAGTCTATGGCGTGGGCTTAGGATTCACATTGAACAATTAGAATAGATGTTTTGCTATTTCTCTAGCGCGTAGAAACACGTAGAAACTAATTAGCTTTTTTTCTAGCAAACGCAATGTTACAGAATTTACTAATATGGTGAATGTCACCTTAAACTTTACTCGGGTGTTCTGTCATTTCATTGTTTTACACTTTGCCGTGCAAGTGTTACTTTTCATAAAATTGATTGATAATGTATGATTATTGATTGATTCTAGGTAATTCCTCTGGGCGATCTGCCCAGGATCCCGCTCACTCGTCCCTCACAAGAAGTTATCGATTTCTGTAATGAGGTATGCTAATTAGACCAATTAGAAGATAATTAGTCCTACCCAGTAATGAAAGTTAGGAAGTAAACAAAAATATGACTGTTTAGGGCTACTTCTGAAACGCGTGAACTAGACGTTTTTTTCCCGGGCTTGTTCTACATGTGATTACTGTTGGCAATATTATTGCTTATTATTGTTATAATCATCGTTTCCAGATCACCGTGCGTGGTGCTCCTCCGGCCAAGAAAGAGTACCAGTATAAACCTTGGAATCCCCGGCCCGTCCCGCCTGAGTACTCGTCCGATGCCTCCACACCAGTCAGAGATCTCTCATCGTCCTCGTGGCTGAACTCGTCCATCTCGGATCCCGACTTCCTCAAGAACTACATTGCTGGACTCGGAGTCGACTCCAATGATGAAGAGGTACAGTATATTATGGTACATACAGTAGTATTATAATGTACTCTCGCAGAGTCTAACACCCTGTCTCTCACTCTAACTAGGTTCTACTGTAGCTTAGCTTTCATTGGGCGTCGCTGTAGTGTCGCATTTGTCGTAAAAGGACATTGCGGGATGTTGCCTAGTTGTGTGTGAGAGATGATATTGGAATCATATCAGCCATGTCACATTTTCCCAATAACTAAATGATATCACTTAGTTTTGAAACGCATCCTGAAATTGCGTGTCGATGGAGAGCAGGATGAACATCTCGGCGCATGTTTGAACCTGTTTCGTCGCACGCTTTCTATTTTGGTGAGGGTTTCATAATCGTTTTTTTTAAGATCTCTACTCCAAAATGTTGTGTTATAATTTTGAACATATACAGTTGTGTGTATTTGTGATACATACACTTATGACCGAAGTTGAACTCTTTTTGTTTCAGTTCCCTGACGTGGTCGAGGGCATCTTCAGCTCTATCGATGCGATTTCGCGAGAAGCGGCCAAGATCCTGCACAGACAAGATAACGGGGAAGAGGACGGAGCGAGCACTGGGAAACATCTCACCGAGAATGGGGGATGCTCGGAGAATGAACATCACTACTTGCAGGTTCGTGATCACCTTATCGTTTATGCGGGGGCGCGGGGCGACACACTTCAAGGATACGCAAATTCCAAGCGTACCCGTAACGCACCCGATGTACACATTTGTGCGCCGCGGGAGCGCCAACTGGAATATATCCCCTTCCGCGCAAGCTAGAGGATCACGCCGCCGTGCTGTTTCGGCTCCTTTTTGGTGCCCGGTGATGGCGCGGAGTTTCATCAACATCTCGAATGGTTACGCTTAAAGGGAGAGACCCATGAGAAAACAGTTTTCCTCCATTTACTTGCACAGAATGTCCGGAACCTCAGGAATATTTCTGTGAAAACCGCATATATTTGCATCGTGAACTCGCAGAGATATTCTATGCTAAACAGTTCGGCCAGGCACCGTAGTCAGAAAGACTAAAATACCTTTTTATAGTTTATATCCGTCCATTAGCATTCTTTCTCTATATACTAATTGTTAAACAAATGAAGAACATTACTACCATTATAACAAAGCGTTTCCAATACTGTAATGCCATAAAAGAGCAAAAATTGTTTCAGACTACGGTGCCTGTCCGAACTGATTAGCATAGCATATATCTGCGAGGTCTAGACGTAAAGAGATGCGGTTTTCACAGCAATTTTTCTGAGATTCCGGACATTCTGTGCAAATAAATTGAGTAAATCTTTTTTCTCGTGAGCCTCTCCCTTTAAACCTAAGTCTAACATTCTTAATCACTGGGGATATATCTCATAACTTTCTCAGACGGAAGCTGATTTGCAAACACCAAATGTTGTATTGCACTTAGTTATTTTGCCGCATCATGCGCGTTGAATTTGGAGATTTTGACGGTAAATTGAATTCCAATCAGATATTTATACAGTATACAAAATTTCTATAGTTTCACAGAAAAAATTCACCTCCCAAAAAATAAAATTTCGAATAAGTCTTTAGGAAGTAACAACTGTCGATCAACAAATCGTCATTCTACCGTGTGCTTCAACCGCTGAGGCTCCGGATCTGATGAAGAAAACCTCCGTGCTCGGCATATGTAACTGGTAAGTATTACTTGTTTCATAAGAAATGCAGTTCCTGACGGACCAACTTTAACAAAATATGAATAAAATGCGGCGTTTCATGAAAAAATGATCAAAATATTTTTATCGCTATCATTTATACACTTATGAATTCATGAAAACAAGGAGATAGATCCGAGCAGAAAAATTGACAAATAACCGGCACAAGAACGAGTTTCATATAACGAAATTTTTTTCAGAAAAAAATCATGAAACCTAATCAGTAGTTATCTAAAGGGTCATGCTTAGTTCTTAAGATAAGCATGATGCAGATCCAAGCGTGAGTCTTTCGGGTAGAGCGTCATCACATCATCACCATAAAATGGAGCTGAATAACGCCTCAAAACCTTCTAAGCCACACGCTTGGTAATAACGCACTAAATTTAGGACAACTACAACATCGCGTTGACTACGCCATCCGCAGAAGAAGCAAAACAATCAGGATCAGAGATTTTCGTAGCAGACTACGAGCGACCTTCCACTGAATGAAAATGCGCCACATATAAAGTTAGTTAATATTTATCCACTATTTCTCCATGGCTCAAATATACACCTTTACGGATGATTCATTTTTTGAGGACGTAACTGTTTTTCTATGCTTCCGTCAATCACAATGTACTGTTTGACAGCACTAGTAGTAAAACAAAGAAACCCATAAAATCCACATATTTGTTAGAACTAGGTAATTTGTCTCGTACGATTCTCCTCTTTAGGACTCGAACAATTCGGTAAAGCCGTTCGCGATTGGTGCGCGGATATTGAAACGCGGATATTGGTACGCGGATATTGAAACGCGGATGCGTGCGCTGGTCTTTTTACTTGGGTGAGTGTTTTTTTCTGTAAAAGTTGGCAGCACGAAGAGCGGAGAAGCCGTTAAGTCTCCTCAGAACATACATTCACTGAAAAAGGTGCGCCTACACCTTGCCAATCATATGCAAAGTGACTCGCGTGTCACACAAAAGGTGGGCCGCTTGTGCGCATGATGTGGGCCCGGTGTAGGCCAGGTGCAGAAATTCACACGCAAGTTGATGTTCGCCCCACAGCCCCCACATCGGCCAATTGTACAACGAACAGCAAAACAGCACGACCGCATGGACCGCATGCAAACCGCACTCGAACAGCACGCGAACCGCGTCCGAACAGCATATATTTTGCACCGCCCATCCGAACCGCGCGTAAACCGCATACTATTTGTCCATATATGTATGACAAACAGCATCCAAACCGCGGCATCTCTATTGTAAAAAGGGTTACTGTATTTAATTAAAAAACGTCTTTTTGGTTCTGTGGAAATACACAAAAAGAGTGCGGGTCAATGACAATGACGTGTCAAAAAGAGTATAATTCATATTTTAATATCTTTCTGCAGCCATTGTAAGCATAATAACTTCTATCAGGCAGAAGTTTTCACGAGGTAATATTTTTTTTTAACCTTGTCTAACCCCGATAATGTCTAAGCCCAATCGTTTCTTGATTCTTAAATTCTTATTGTTGGTTTAAGTTACTGTCCCGTAAATATCTTTTTTTTTTTTAAATTTTCAACGAAGAATCTTGGCCAATAACATCATGCGGTTTGGATAAAGATTATGCTGTCTGGGCGCGGTGCGGGTGGGCGGAGCAAAAATTATGCTGTTCGGACGCGGTTCGTGTGCTGTTCAGTGCGGTTTGCGTACGGTTTCAAACCGCATGCTGTTTATGCGGTCGTGCTGTTTTGCGGCTCCGGTGCGCCGCTTACACTAGGCTCGAAATAGGTGGGCCGCCACACCTGGGCTCACCTGTTCCCTGGCCGCACACCTGCAAAAGTTTCACGTCGTTGCTGTTTTTCAGGAGCATCACGAATACGAACGACAATACACACATGAGGACAAACGATTCATTCAAATTCAGATTTTCGCTTCGCTTATTATTCCGATTTTATTTTGCATTTGATTGCATACCTTGATTGTTTATGTAACTTTTCCATGGCGCAAAGGAAAAGCCATATTGTGCATGCTTTGATTGTTTTTCTTACTGTCCGTTTAATTTATTTGTTTTGTTTGTCCCCTGAGCGGTGTCGACCCGGAGGAGAACCGGGACAGCCACCAGGAGCACAAGGATCTGGAGGGGAACCGGGACAGCCACCAGGAGCACAAGGATCTGCAAGGAAACGAAGGATGCGGTTGGCACAATATTTTATCAATTAATACAAATAATTAAACATAATAAAAATACTAATAAAAATACGTTCCAAAATTTGAATGCTCGTCGAAAAGATCAACATTATTCTTAAATCATAAATAAGAATAAAAAACCCATACCGTTACGGGATGCTCCACGCTCAATTTTAAATAAAAATGCGCGCCGCAAGATTCTCACACAGAATACTGCGACACGCATTTTAAATTAAAATGTGTGTGCGCCATACCGTTAACGGGATGCGACACGCTCAATTTTAAATTAAAAATGCTCGCCGCAACATTCTCACACAGAATACTGCGACGCGCATTTCAAATTAAAATTTGTGTGCGCCATACCGTACCGGTATGCGACACGCTCAATCTTAAAGAAAAATGCGCGCCGCAAGATTCTCACACAGAATACTGCGACGCGCATTTTAAATTTAAAGCGAAATGCTAGCCGCTTTGGAAAATTTGCATATGATAAGCAAATCCTATGTATCCTATGATAATTTTGTACGATCGTCCACGGCAATCGTACAAAATTAGCATAGGATACATAGTATTTGCTTATCATATGCAAATTTTCCAAAGCGGCTAGCATTTCGCTTTAAATTGAAAATGCGCGCCGCAGCGTTCACACAACACACACAACACTGCGACGCGCATTTTTTATTTAATCTGAGGGTGTGCTATACCGTAACGGGATGCGACACGCTCAATTTTATATAAAATGTGCGCCGCAATATTCTCACACAGAATACTCGACGCGCATTTTAAATTAAACTAAGGGTGCGCCATACCGTGACGGTGTGCGCCACGCTGAATTTTAAATTGAAAATGCGCGCCGCAACATTCTGAACACATGAATACTGCGACACGCATTTTAAATTAAAATGTGTGTGCGCCATACCGTAACGGGATGAGACACGCTCAATCTTAAATAAAATGCGTGCCGCAAGATTCTCACACAGAATACTGCGACGCGCATTTCAAATTAAAATTTGTGTGCGCCATACCGTACCGGTATGCGACACGCTCAATCTTAAAGAAAAATGCGCGCCGCAAGATTCTCACACAGAATACTGCGACGCGCATTTTAAATTAAAGGAGGAGGCTCACGAGAATGAAGTGCTCGAATGGTTTCCTTTTATCGAAAGATGATGGTATGAAGTTCCGAAAGACATGCTTTACAATGCAAAAGCTTTTAACTGGAAGGAGTAAATCAATATAAAACTATGAATTCTATCAAAATTTTGGATCGTAAAAAATAGTTGATTTCCATAGTGGGCATGCAAATTTTGTGCTGGCTTGCAAAATGACTTGTAAATTTGCATGTTTATCTTTGAAGTCTACCTTGCATTATTTTATTTGACTTCGAGTTCTTAGATTAATTAATTCCTCCAAACTAAAGCGCTGAACCTTATAACACTTGTTTTTTGGAAGATAAACCCATTATCCTTCGATAAAAGGAAACCATTTGAGCGCTTCATTCTCGTGAGCCTCCTCCTTTAAAATGTGTGTGTGCGCCATACCGTAACGGTACGTGCCACGCTCAATTTTAAATTGAAAATGCGCGCCGCAACATTCTCACACAGAATACTGCCTCGCGCATTTTTATTTAAAATAAGGGTGCGCCATACCGTAACGGTGTGCGCCACGCTCAATTTTAAATTGAAAACGCGCGCAGCAAGTTTCTCGCACATAATACTGCGGCGCGCATTTTAAATTAAAATGTGTGTGCGCCATACCGTAACGGGATGCGACACGCTCAATTTTATATAAAATGTCCGCCGCAATATTCTCACGGAGAATACTGCGAAGCGCCTTTTAAATTAATATGCGTGTGGGCCATACCGTAACGGGATGCGACACGCCAAATTTTAAATTCAAAATGCGCGCCGCAAGATTCTCACACAGAATACTGCGACGCGCATTATAAATTGTGTGTGCGCCATGCCGTGACGGGAATGCGACACGCTCAATTCTAAATTGAAAACGCGCGCCGCAAGGTTCTCATAAAGAATGCTGCGGCGCGTGTTTTAAATTAAAATGTGTGTGAGCCGTACCGTAAGACACGCACAATTTTAAATAAAAATGCGCGCCGCAAGATTCTCACACAGAATACTGCGACGCGCATTTTAAATTAAAATGTGTGTGCGCCATACCGTGACCGGGATGCGACACGCTCAATTCTAAATTGAAAACGCGCGCCGCAAGATTCTCACACAGAATACTGCGACGCACATTTTAAATTAAAATGTGTGTGAGCCGTACCGTAAGACACGCACAATTTTAAATAAAAATGCGCGCCGCAAGATTCTCACAGAGAATACTGCGACGCGCATTTTAAATTAAAATGTGTGTGCGGCATACCGTGACGGAATGCGACACGCTCAATTCTAAATTGAAAACGCGCGCCGCAAGGTTCTCATAAAGAATGCTGCGGCGCGTGTTTTAAATTAAAATGTGTGTGAGCCGTACCGTAACGGATTGCGACACGCTCAATTTTAATAAAATGCGCGCCGCAAGGTTCTCATAAAGAATGCTGCGGCGCGTGTTTTAAATTAAAATGTGTGTGAGCCGTACCGTAACGGATTGCGACACGCTCAATTCTAAATTGAAAACGCGCGCCGCAAGATTCTCACACAGAATACTGCGACGCACATTTTAAATTAAAATGTGTGTGCGACATACCGTTACGGGATGCGACACGCTCAATTTTAAATTGAAAACGCGCACCGCAAGATTCTCACACAGAATACTGCGACGCGCATTTTAAATTAAAATGTGTGTGCGCCATACCGTGACGGGATGCGACACGCTCAATTCTAAATTGAAAACGCGCGCCGCAAGGTTCTCATAAAGAATACTGCGGCGCGTGTTTTAAATTAAAATGTGTGTGAGACGTACCGTAACGGATTGCGACACGCTCCATTTTAAATAAAATGCGCGCCGCAAGATTCTCACACAGAATACTGCGACGCGCATTTTAAATTAAAATGTGTGTGCGGCATCCGTAACGGGATGTCCACGCTCAATTTTAAATAAAAATACGCGCCGCAAGATTCTCACAGAGAATACTGCGGCGCGCATTTTAAATTAAAATGTGTGTGCGCCATACCGTGACGGGATGCGGACACGCTCAATTCTAAATTGAAAACGCGCGCCGCAAGGTTCTCATAAAGAATGCTGCGGCGCGTGTTTTAAATTAAAATGTGTGTGAGCCGTACCGTAACGGATTGCGACACGCTCAATTTTAAATAAAATGCGCGCCGCAAGATTCTCACACAGAATACTGCGACGCGCATTTTAAATTAAAATGTGTGTGCGCCATACCGTGACCAGATGCGACACGCTCAATTCTAAATTGAAAACACGCGCCGCAAGATTCTCACACAGAATACTGCGACGCACATTTTAAATTAAAATGTGTGTGCGACATACCGTTACGGGATGCGACACGCTCAATTTTAAATTGAAAACGCGCACCGCAAGATTCTCACACAGAATACTGCGACGCGCATTTTAAATTAAAATGTGTGTGCGCCATACCGTTACGGGATGCGACACGCTCAATTCTAAATTGAAAACGCGCGCCGCAAGGTTCTCATAAAGAATACTGCGGCGCGTGTTTTAAATTAAAATGTGTGTGAGCCGTACCGTAACGGATTGCGACACGCTCAATTTTAAATAAAATGCGCGCCGCAAGATTCTCACACAGAATACTGCGACGCGCATTTTAAATTAAAATGTGTGTGCGACATACCGTTACGGGACGCGGCACCCTCAATTTTAAATTAAAAATGCTCGCCGCAACATTCTCACACAGAATACTGCGACGCGCATTTTAAATTAAAATGTGTGTGAGCCGTACCGTAAGACACGCACAATTTTAAATAAAAATGCGCGCCGCAAGATTCTCACAGAGAATACTGCGGCGCGCATTTTAAATTAAAATGTGTGTGCGCCATACCGTGACGGGATGCGACACGCTCAATTCTAAATTGAAAACGCGCGCCGCAAGGTTCTCATAAAGAATGCTGCGGCGCGTGTTTTAAATTAAAATGTGTGTGAGCCGTACCGTAACGGATTGCGACACGCTCAATTTTAAATAAAATGCGCGCCGCAAGATTCTCACACAGAACACTGCGACGCGCATTTTAAATTAAAATGTGTGTGCGCCATACCGTGACCAGATGCGACACGCTCAATTCTAAATTGAAAACGCGCGCCGCAAGATTCTCACACAGAATACTGCGACGCGCATTTTAAATTAAAATGTGTGTGCGACATACCGTTACGGGATGCGACACGCTCAATTTTAAATTGAAAACGCGCACCGCAAGATTCTCACACAGAATACTGCGACGCGCATTTTAAATTAAAATGTGTGTGCGCCATACCGTGACGGGATGCGACACGCTCAATTCTAAATTGAAAACGCGCGCCGCAAGGTTCTCATAAAGAATACTGCGGCGCGTGTTTTAAATTAAAATGTGTGTGCGCCATACCGTAACGGGATGCGACACGCTCAATTTTAAAATTGAAAGATGCGCGCCGCAAGATTCTCACACAGAATACTGCGACGCGCATTTTAAATTAAAATGTGTGTGCGCCATACCGTAACGGGATGCGACACGCTCAATTTTAAATTGAAAATGCGCGCCGCAAGATTCTCACACAGAATACTGCGACGCGCATTTTAAATTAAAATGTGTGTGCGCCATACCGTAACGGGATGCGACACGCTCAATTTTAAATTGAAAACGCGCGCCGCAAGGATTCTCACACAGAATACTGCGGCGCGCATTTTAAATTAAAATGTATGTGCGCCATACCGTAACGGGGTGCGACACGCTCAATTTTATAAAAAAAGTGCGCCGCAATATTCTCACAGAGAATACAGCGACGCGCATTTTAAATTAAAATATGTGTGCGCCATACCGTAGCGGTATGCGACACGCTCAATTTTAAATTGAAAATGCGCGCCGCAAGATTCTCACACAGTATAATGCGACGCGCATTTTAAATTAAAATGTGTGTGCGCCATTCCGGTACGGGATGCGACACGCTCAATTTTATATAAAATGTGCGCCGCAATATTTTCACAGAGAATACTGCGACGCGCATTTTAAATTAAAATATGTGTGCGCCATACCGTAACGGGATGCGACACGCTCAATTTTAAATTGAAAATGCGCGCCGCAAGATTCTCACACAGAATACTGCGACGCGCATTTTAAATTAAAATATGTGTGCGCCATACCGTAACGGGATGCGACACGCTCAATTTTATATAAAATGTCCGCCGCAATATTCTCACGGAGAATACTGCGACGCGCATTTTAAATTAAAATATGTGTGCGCGATACCGAAACGGGATGCGACACGCTCAATTTTATATAAAATGTGCGCCGCAATATTCTCACAGAAAATACTGCGACGCGCATTTTAAATTAAAATATGTGTGCGCCATAGCGTAACGGGATGCGACACGCTCAATTTTATATAAAATGTGCGCCGCAATATTCTCACACAGAATACTGCAACGCGCATTTTAAATTAAACTAAGGGTGCGCCATACCGTGACGGTGTGCGCCACGC
This sequence comes from Pelodera strongyloides, assembly GCA_036852015.1. NCBI lineage: Eukaryota > Metazoa > Nematoda > Chromadorea > Rhabditida > Rhabditidae > Pelodera > Pelodera strongyloides. The sequence goes on along the minus strand of JAANDG010000161.1, from coordinate 88,370 downwards.
TCAATTTTAAATTGAAAATGCGCCCCCGCAAGATTCTGACACTGCGATGCGCATTTTATATTAAAATGTGCGTGTGTGCGCCATACCGTAATGGAACGTGCCACACTCTACTTTAAACTGAAAATGTGCACCGCAGCACTCTCACACAGAATACTGCGCCGCGAGGTTTGATTTGGTATATGGTGTGCCATACAGTAACGGGATGTGTCACGCCCGTTTTTCAATTTAACATACGTGCCGCAGCATTGTCACACCGAACTGAGGCGTTCATTTCACATTAAAATATTGGTGCGCCATACGGTAAAAAATGTGTTAACATCTTTTTTTTTAAATTTAGTATGCGTGCCACGGCATCCTGGCACCGGCACTGCCACTTGAATTATTTCAAATATTGGTGTGCCATACCGTAATGGGATGTACCGCGCTCTATTTTGAATAAACATGCACGCCGCAGCACTTTCACACCGAATACAGCGACGTGCATTTTACTTTAAAATATAGGTGCGCCGTACAATAACCGGATGAGTCACCATTTTAACTGAAAATTGGTACGCCGTAACCCTATTTGCCGCGCTCAATGTTAAACAAGAATACACCCCGCTGCGGTGTCACACAGAAAACTGCGACGCGCGTTTTTGGGTTTGGCGCTATAAATTGCGGAAAGTGTCACCTTATATATTTAGTTGCAAAGCCTTCCTTCTCTACACCACAATGCTGTGGCGCTCAACCGGAGTACGGTATGGCCGGTATGGCGTCCCAACATTTTTAAGAAAATGCGCGCCACAATATTGAGTGTGAGAATGCTGCGGCGCATCATTTAAATTTAATTAGAGGGTGGAGGTATAACACCCAATATTCAAGTAAAATGCACGCCACAGTATTCAGTGTGAGAATGTTGCGGCGCGCAATTTTTTTAGAGCTTCAGCTGGAGTGTTGTCAAGTTAGACTTCACATTTTGAATTATAGACATTTTGTTATTTTATTTTTAAAAACGCGAATAAAATTATGTACCGACCGTGTCCTTATTGTTTGTTTCATCCGTTCCTTTGCTTTTCATTGAATGTCCTTCCGTTGTCCCATACGTGGACCGATACGCAATACATCAAGATAGCATCAAGATACTTCAAGGTACACCAAATCACATTAAACTGGCTTTTCCTTTGTGCCATGAAAAAAGGACGAAAAAAAATGAACGACAACGACAGCTCATGACAAAAAACAATCAGAACAATAGAAAAAATGCATGACGGCCACAAATTAGAAGTTTTCATGTGAGTGCTTGGTCCGTCGGTATTGTTGTGGAACCTGAAATTTAAAACAAATTATCATGTTTTTTGACATTATAGGTGATAGGTACGTGATACGCAACGGTTACGTTTGCGCGAAACTCAAATAAATGGCAGGACTATACGGCATTTTCCTTGATTTAAAAACGTGCGGCCTTGAAGGTCAGTCACGGAGTGGACGAAACCCAATGCGGGCAGTGCACTCCAAGCTAGCGCACGCTATTTTTGCGCCGCACAACCGCGGAAGGAAAATTCATTTGACGCGCATAATGGGTGCCGTCAATTTTTAATAATTTCACGTCTTGCAAAAACACCCGTGTATAGTAAACGCTAATGAAAATTACCCAGTAAACTTACTTAAATTTTTTAATTAGTATAATTAGGGCATTACCTGTTGGTCTTGGATGGCATCTGAGTGAAGTTTGTGGAATTATGCCTGATTGTGCAACATCTTTTGCATCCAAGTTCATCTTCCTCCCATGGCCAGCTCTTTGTCATCCGTCTGATTCACTCCATGACGATGATGTTCCCGAGCTTGCCCGATCTTGTACGCCTTCTCATTCTGAAGATTATATTGTCGCGTATGTATCTTTACTATGTGAATATCGTACTGTATTTGTAGTGTGCATCAAAAATGTAGTTCTCGGGAATTCCATTAGCACAAAATACTTCTACACCAACCTTTGGTTGTTCGATTAGGTGAAAGGCTGCCTCCATTCAAATCTGTGCTATGATGCATAGTTACCCCGCACTTTTTAGAAGCAGAAAATCGCACTATTCTACAATTTCCTCGAGCATGCTTGATTCCAATTTGCGCTCACCACTTTATAGAACACTGAGGGGGCCGATGACTCCTTGTTGGTTCATCATATTGCGCTTTCTTCAGCTGATAGTTGAATCTATTTCAATCACATTCAAGAAATGAAGGAGGTACAGTGTCATCCCACATGAGGTACCAGCACTCCTAAAGCAAAATAAATTCTTATTTGCGAAGAGTAGATTGCCTTTTCAATTTTACGCGAATTTGTAACTACAGTGAGTACTTGAACACATATACATATTTTTTGCAGAATACTCTTTCATAAACAAGTAAGGAAGCAAATACAATTTGGACGGACCTATATAAATTAATCGTAGGGAAATTGTAGCGAACCTACCGTGCCGTCTGATTTGAATCATTTGAATCCCAATCCACGATATTCGGCTGCAGAAGAAGATAACGTGCATATTCAGCTACAGATGCCTCCTTGGTGACCTATCGATAGTTTCCTTTATCAGAAAGCGCTGAAAATCTGAAAATATAGTGTGATATGATAGGAACATAAAATGGAGCTGCTCTTGCAATGATAATTATGCGGGCACCGCCTCCTCCTCGCGGTGAAAAAAGAAATGGCCAATAATTGCGAATAGGCGCGATAAATATGCGCAGCATGTCGGGAAACTTTACGCTACCAAAGTTTATAGGCAATTTTGCAACAAGCAGGTCGATTGACCTGTGCATACAACTTCCGCGGATGGCTTAAATAAAAGACCTAACTGCGCATAAAAAATATTTACTGTTTTCCCTAAGCCCTAAATTTACCTAACACTTTATTTGTTATTTTCGCAGGTGACGACCTCCAAACTCCACTCCGGATATCGACTTCCGCCATCACATCAGGAGATAAACTGAAATTTGAATTTGGCGTACCATCGTAAATCTAAACAAAGTTACGCATGACGAAATCACAATCTACCGTTTGCTTGTAAATTAAAATTTAGAGGCAATCACACGATTGATTTTGTTGATCCACCATAAAATCACTTTCGGACTCTTATACTGAACGGTCTTCGACTCGATTTGGCCTGTTTTTTCGGCATTATGAACGCGTCCTGGCTCACCGGATATGGTCTTAGTTACATCATTTAAAGGTCGCTAACCATATTCAGATGTACCCTACCAAAATGAAAAGTAGCAGATGCAATTGTACTGGAATCTGCACTCGTATTTCCACCGTTTTTTGCAATGCCTCCGAATGTTGTCCTGAAGCAAAGGCGTCAGTACAAAGTCCATAACATAATATCCTACACAATGAAAAAACATACCAGCTAAACTATTGAACTCATTAGGCGTAAATTACACACGACACGTGAAATATGGCAAATCAACACGGTCAATACTTCGAAAACAAATAAATACTAAAAATTCAACGCTAAGAATTAGTTCTTCAGATAAGAAGCGCCCCTCAACATAGAAGTTCACCCACAACAGCAAGGAATACAATGTCTCGTCCGGTCCGAAAGCAGTCGTGCATATGAGCTCCCAGAAAGGCATCACCAAGGGTTGAAGAACGGTGGTTTGAAACTAAAATTGATGATTTTATCTTTATTAAAATCAGGGTGTCGACGCAAAAATGTCGTCAAGGCGTGCAACTAGTTGTCGCGATGGCACTAGTTTCGGACAACGTTTGTTATGTACAGAAGTACATCTCTCGCTGAAAAGCACTTGTCAGTAAAAAATTAACGCTGTATATTCTTCGTATTTAGTTCAGGCACTGTTCAGTCACGCGGGCGACAAGTTGTGCTTTGTTTCTCTAGATTATTTACATGGTTGCAAAGATCGTGGTAACTGTGAGACTAGAAAAGATCTCAAGGAGACACAAATATTTCCATTTTTGCCCAACCGGTCTACCAGAGAAAACACCCAACCAAACTACACTGATGAAACTCCGGCAATTGCCGCGCAAAAAAAGGATCTGCCGAAGGGGGGGGGGGGGGGCGCATCACGTCTAGCGTGCGCGGGTCTATGTCACAGGTGTGCCGAACGGTGTTTAATTTCAGTTGGAGCGGTCACAGTTGGCGTGTTTTAGAGAAGCGCCAATTGTTTGCATTGGTATTGCGTTGCGTTTGAGCGCCAATTGGTATTGCGCGCGTTTCGCGCCCCCAATACATTCTAGAAGTAGTGCGCGGTGCGCGGCTCCGTTATGGCGAATTTACTTTCTTCGAAATTCGCGTTGTTGAGAGAATTCCCTTACTTGTAAACATTTCACTTACAGTCTCCGGACGGATAGTTGAATCGCTCCCGACGATTGTGAAGATATCCCAGTTAAGCCGGTGTAGATCCTCTAAGCTGGAAGTAGCTGTTATTGGCACCGCAACTCTAAAACTGTTCTGTATATTTTCAAAATGTCACATTCAAAAAAAATTGTTTTAAATGTGTGCGAGGATGGAAATGGAAAGAACAAAAAAAATATGCAGTTAGCGTATACTTAAATAACCTACATATCAGCTACGAATCCTTCTGTACTCGAGATTGCATGCGTGTTCTCTTTTGCATTCTTCTTTGATATCACACCCACATCCGTAGGCAGATCCAGAATCTGCAACAAAGTACTGAATTAGCAGAACAAACCCATGATTCGTCAAACAATCAAATGGTCTCACATAAAAACCATGACGGTATCAAAAACTGTAAGAGACAGAAATACTATAAAATTATCGACAACAATTTGATAGCTAATATAGGTGCATCAACACTAACGCTGGATAGAATGGACGTCCGACAAAGAAGTTTCTCACGCCATTGAGCGTTCATCCGAATTTCGTCGACCCATGCTGTCAGCTCTCACGACATCCGCGGCTGAATGCTGAACAGAACTTTTAATCTCATTAGAAAACTAGCCTGAACACTTCCAAACGAATATGAATCTATGAACAGGAATGATGATTATGCCCAAGAGGAACCACACGACAACGCACGAACAAAAGCATTCCATGTTCCCCTTATACGATATAATAACGCTTCCGTAGCCCCAATTCTTTCAACACAGTGCGGAAGTGGGCTATGTAAACATCTGGCACTTATTTTCGGAAGTGAAATGCGGCCTACTATATTTTCTGCTCCACGAGATGCACACTCTGTACTCGCATTCCCGTTTTCTCAGATATTTCTTTATCCGTCGGTTTCAAGCGAAGTGTTCATGCGAAATCTGTAACAAGCACCGTATACGGAAATAGCAGGCCAACCCCAACCTGCATTCGTTAGAAACACAAATACTAAGACTTACAAAACATGACCAAATAAAGCGTGTAAAAGAGAACAAAGAGAAGTTATGGATCTAACCTAACTAGTTACCTCCAAAAAACGCTGTATCGAACAAAATACTATATTGTCTCTGTTGAGTTGGGAGAGCTCAATTCCTAGGCCGTTGTCGTCAATCATATCTTTGCGAACGCTGTCGACCTCGGGGATTTAATTTTGACGGTTGGCTGAAATTCATTACTCAATGCATAATCAATTCATAAATAAGGTACAGCACCTGTAATATATTGCCAACAAACATGTTTCAGTTAGTCCCCAGTACTTCACATAATTACTACACTATAAGACGACCGTTTAATTTTCCTAATACACAAATTGAGCAGGCGGGCAAAACACACTATTGTGCTCGTTAGCTTGAGTCAAACCTGATCGAATTCTAACTTCGCAAAAATCGGGAAAATATTGCACAATTCTAAACCCAGTAGAAGTAGAGCCCTATTATGTTATGATGTGTCCCACCAAACCGATAAATCGTGTTATGCTGCACAGGACTTTGTTCACTCCAAACCACATTCCCAATGGTGCATATGCACAGTCTTCCGTGCCTCTCCATCCATAAGTCAGAAAGTGAGGTGCTAAATTCTGTGGTATAATAAAGACAGTATCACATACAGGTGACAGACATATAATCAAACTCTTCAAACCATGGCAGACATATAATCAACTCTTCAAAACCATGTCAACATGACAGGGTGAGTTGCGAGAAAACATGGGAAACCCTATTAAACCCTGCCCCCAAGCTCAAATAAAAGTTCCACAAAAGTAGTAATAATTACAATGTTGGGTAGGGGGAAGTCATCGTCTTTGAGAGCTCAGTTACGAGCCGTCGAGCTCTTATTAGCTGCTTGCTCATGACATCTAAGGGTGAAGGCGATAACTGAAATTCATGATTATCTTCACAAAGTAACTTCAACCCTTATGTAAGAAAGCTATTCTAGTTAAAGTTAAAACACAACGTTCGCGGGTCTTTATAGTAATACAGTAAGCACTGTAAGCAATCGAAATGCATATAATCATGGGCTGCTCGATAATGTGGAAAATTTCACAGTTGAATCGTTATGAGTTTTGGGCCCATGAGATGGTCTTCTTTAGTAGATTAACGTACTACACACACGCGGCTAATTGCGAATTATTTCAACACTATTTTTTCACAAAGTAGGAACGACACTTGTACTACATGATTATTAATGTTAGTATTGCGCGAAACCTCCAGTTGAAACATACAACATACTCGATTGGACATAAAACTGCGTCGCGCATTTTGATTTAAAATGTTGTTGCGCCTTAAACCTATTTGTCGCGCTCAATTTTAAACTAGTGTGCACCCTGCTGCAGTGTCACACAGAAAAAAAACTCAAAAATGCGGCGCGCGTTTTGGAGGTTGCCGCGATGAATTGCGGAACGTGTCACCTTCGATATTCGATATCATCCGGAATACGGTACGACGCACCAACATTGTAAAGAAAATGCGCGCCACAGTATTCGGTGTGAGAATACTGCGGCGCGCCACATTAATTTAATTTAGGCAGCGTCACACATCGTTAATTCATAGCTACCAATATATAAAGTAAAACGTAATTTTAATTTAATGTAGACCTTCAGCTAGCGTGTTGCTTAGTTAGACTTTAAATTTTAAATTTTTGAATATTTTTTTATATTAATTCGAATAAAATTATTCACCGACCGTGTCCTTATTGTTTGTTTCATCCGTTCCTTTCCTTTTCGTTGAATGTCCTTTCGATGTCCCGTACAAGATACTTCAAGGTACATCAAATCACAATAACCCGGCTTTTCTTTTGTGCCATGAAAAAAGGACGGAAAAAATGAACGACAACAACAGATCACGACCAACAATCAGAATAATAGAAAAAATGCATGACGGCCATAAATTAAAAGTTTTCATGTGAGTCCTTGGTCCCTCGGTATTGTTGTTGACGCTGAAATATAAATAAATTATCATCCGTTTTGACGTATTAGGTACGTGATAGGCAACGTTTCACTTTTGCGCGAAAGTCAAATAAATGACAAGACTATACGGCATTTTCATTGATTTACTTAAAATTTGGTAGAGGTAAGTCACGGAGTAGACGAAACCCAATGCGGGCTGTGCACTCCTAGCTAGCGCACCTATTGTTGCGCCGCACAACCGCGGAGGGAAAATTAATTTGAGGCGCATGATGGGTACTGTCGATTTTTTGTAATATTCATTACCGCGTGAATGATGACTTTCCCGACTTGCAAAAACACCCCTGTATAATAAACGCTAATGAAAATTACCCAGTAAACGTACTTAAATTTTTAAATTAGTGTAATTAGGGCATTACCTGGATGGCATCTGAGCGAAGTTTGCTGAATTTTGCGCGGCTTGCGCAGCACATTTTGCATCCAAGTTCATCTTCCTCCCACGGTCAGCTCTTTGTCATCCGTGTGATTCACTCCAAGACGTTGATGTTCCCGAGCTTGCCCGCTCTTGTACGCCTTCTCTTTCTAAAGATTACATTGTCACTTTTGTATCTTTACTGTGTGACTATCGTACTGTATTTGTAATGTGTACCAAAAATGTAGTTCTCGGGAAGTCCATTAACAAAGTTGTTTCAAATAGTACTACACTAACTTTTGGTTCTTCGATTAAGTGATCTGCCTCTATGATCTGCTGCGTCTATGCTATGATGCATAATTACCCCGCACTTTTTGGGATCTAAAATCGCCCTATTATACAATTTCTTCGAATATGCTGGATTCCAATTTGCGCTTACCACTTTAGAGAACACTAAGGGTCGGTTCATCACACTGCACTTTCTTCCACTGATAGTTGAATATCTTCCACTTTCAAGAAAGGAAGGACGGGGTCCAATTCCGCGAGGTGCAGCACTCCTAAACTAAGCGATTTCTTATTTGCGAAAAGTACAGTGCCCTCTAAATTTACAGTGCCCTCTCTAGATTTACAAAAGTTGACAATTGAACACATATTTTTTGTCGAATACTCTTTCATAAACAAGCAAAGAAGCGAATACAATTTGGACAGACCTATAAAGAATTTTTAGCGAACCTACCGTGTCGCCTGATTTGAATCATTTGGATCGCAATCCACTATATTCAGCTGCGGAAGAAGATAACGCGCACATTCAGCTACAGATGCGTCCAATTGGTGGACAATCGATCGTTTCCTTTATCAGAAAGCGCTGAAAATATAGTGTGTACGATATGATAGGAAAATAGAGCTGATCTTGCGCATGATAATTATGCGGTGCCGTCTCCTCCTCGCTGGAAAAAAAAAGAAATGGCAAATAATTCAGCGCCTTAGTTTCTCTGCGAATAGGAGCGATAAATATGGGCAGAATGTGGAGAAACTTTACGCTACCAAACTTTATCGGCAAGCAATTTGCACTGTCTATGTGACTTTTGCTGCCGGTCTAAATAGTAGAGCTAACGGTGCATAAAACATATTTACTAGTTTGCCCTAAATGTCACTTACACTTTTCTTTGTGATATTTCGCAGGTGACGACCTACAAGCGTTTGTGAGAATGCTCCAATCCCGGGTATCGACTTCCCCACCACATCAGCTGATAACCTGGAAATTGTATTTTGGCGTACTATCGTAATCCTAAACAAAGCTAAGCATGACGAAACGCAATCTACCGTTTCCTTGTGAAATTGAAATTTAGAGTCAAAATTACACGGTTCATTGACTTGGTTGTTTCACGTTAAAATTACTTTCGGACTCTTGTACTGAACGGTCTTCGACTGTATTTCGCCTCTTTTTTCGGCATTATGAACGCTTCCTGTCACCGGATATGATATGGTGCTTAGTTATACCATTTAAAGGGTCGCTAGCCATATTCAAAGGTACCCTACAATGTGAACAGTAGCAGTTTCTGCTGTATTTGAAGAGCAGCACTCGCATTTCCATCATTTTTTGCCCTGCCTCCAAACGTTGTACTAAAGCCTAAAGCAAAGGCGTCAGTAAAAAGTCCATAATATTCTGCAATTCTGCACAATGAAAAACATACCAGCTAAACTATTGAACTCATTAGGCGTTAATTATACACGACACGTGAAACATGGCACATCAACACCGCCAATACTGCGAAAACAAGAAATAATAGAAATTCAACGCTAAGAATTAGTTCTTCAGACAAGTAGCCCATCCCCTCAACATAGAATTTCACCCACACCAGCAAGGAATACAATTTCTCGTCCTGTCCGAAAGCAGTCGTGCATATGAGCTCCCAGCTGGGCTTTCAATGCTGATTACCATCACCAAGTATGGTTGAAGAATGGTGGTTTGAAACTAAAATTGATGATTTTATCTTTATTAAAATAAAAGCGTCGCCGCAAAAGTGTCGTCAGTCCACCTCTCGCTCAAAAGTACTTGTCAGTAAAAAATTAACGCTGTATATTCTTCGTATTTAGTTCAGGCACTGTTCACTCGCACGCCGATGACGCTACTGCCAAAAGTCAATGATGCAAGTTGTGCTTAGCTTCTCTAGATTATTTACATGGTTTTGGAGTGATACCTCAGGGGGAGATACAAATATTGTCTACCAGAGGAAACCCCCAAACAACCCACACTGATCAAACTCCGGCTATTGCTATTGCCGCCCAAAAAAAAAAATAGGTTCCGCCTGAGCGGGGCGGCTTATCATTCTAGCGTGCGCGGGTGTATGCTACAGCTGTGCCGAAGTGCGATCAATTTCAGTTGGCCCCGGCGCGCTTTTTAGAGGAGCACGGCACATAGAAGCGCCGTTTGCACCTCAGATGCGCCGTTTGTGCGCCAAATGGTATTGCACTCTTTTCGCGCACCCCCAGTACATTATAGAAGAAGTGCGCGGTGCGCGGCCCCGTTATGGCGAATTTACTTTCTTCGAAATTTGCGTTGTTGAGAGAATTCCCTTACTTGTAAACATTTCACTTAAGTCTCCGGACGGATAGTTGAATCGCTCCCGACGATTGTGAAGATATCCCAAATAAGCCGGTGTAGATCCTCTAAGCTGGAAGTAGCTGTTATTGGCACCGCAACTCTAAAACTACTATGCAGATTTTCAAAATGTCACATTCAAAAAGAAGTGTTTTCAGGATGGAAACGGAAAGAGAGAAAAAAACGTGAAAATAAGCAGATAGCGTATACTTAGATAACCTACCATATCAGCTACGAATTCTTCTGTACTCGAGATTGCATGCGTGCTCTCTTTCACATGCATACTTCTTTGATGTCACACCCACATCCGTAGGCAGATCCAGAATCTGCAGCAAAGTACTGAAGCATACTAATCCTATGATCCGTCAAACAATCAAATGGTCTCACATAAAAACCATGACGGTATCAAGAACTGTAAGAGACAGAAATACTATAAAATTATCGATAACAATTTCATAGCTAATATAGGTGCATCAACACTAACGCTGGATAGAATGGACGTCCAGCAAAGAAGTTCCTCACATCATTGAACGTTCATCCAAATTTCGTCGATCAATGTTGTTAGCTCTCACGACATCCGCCGCTGTTGTTGGCTGAATATGACTTTTATAATCTCATTAGAAAACTAGCCTGTACACATCCAAACGAAATGAATGATGATTATGCCCAAGAGGGACCACACAACGCACAAACAAAAGTATTCCTTGGTCCCCTTATACGAGACCATAGCGCACCCGTAGCCCTAAGTGGGTCGACACAGTGCGCGGAAGTGGCCTACGTAAACATCTTGCACTTATTTTCGGAAATTAAATGCAGCCTACTATATTTTCTGCTCCACGAAATGCACACTCTGTACTCGCATTCCCGTTTTCTCTGATATTTCTTTATCCGTTGGCTTCAAGCCAAGTGTTCATGCGAAATCTGTAACAAGTACCGTATACGAAATCAGCAGGCCAACCCCAACTTGCATTCGTTAGAAACACAAATAATAAGACTTACAAAACATGACCAAATAAAGCGTGTGTTGCAAAAAGAGAACAAAGAGAAGTTATGGATCGAACCTAACTAGTTACCTCCAAAAAACGATGTATAGAACAAAATACCATATTGTCTCTGTTGAGTCGGCAGAGCTCAATCCCTACTATATTGCCAAAAGACATGTTCAAGTTAGTCCCCAGTGCTTAATATAATTACGACGCTATAAGACGCTCTAATTTTCCTGAGTATAGAAACAAGCTAAATAGGAGGGCAAAACACACTATTGTGCTCGTTAGCTTGAGTCAAACCTCATCCAATTCTAACTTGGCAAAAATTGAGAAAACACAATTGTACTATTTAAACCCAGTAGAAGTAGAGCCCACTTATGTATTGAGGTATCCCACCAAATCGATAAATAGTGTTCTGCTGCACATGTTCGATGTTCCCTCCAAACCACATTCCCAATGGTGTTCAGTGTACCGTGCCTCTATCCGTCGTCAGAGAGCGAGGTGCTAAATTCTGTGGTATAATAAAGACAGTATCACATACAGGTGACAGACATATAATCAAACTCTTCAAACCATGGCTATCTCAACATGACAGAGTGAGTGGCGCGAAAACACGAAAAAATAAGCGCTGCCCCCAAGCCAAAATAAAAGTCCCACAAAAGTAGCAATAATTACAATGTTGGGTAGGGGAACTCGTCTTTGAGAGCTCAGTTACGAGAAGTCGAGCTCTTATTAGCTGCTTGCTCATGACGTCTACGGTTGAATGTGGTAACTGAAATTCACGACTTTCTTCACAAACTAACGTCAACCCTTATGCAAGAAAGCTATTTTAGTTAAAGCTAAAACAAAACGTTACCAACACTTTTAATACAGTAAACAGTGTAAGCAATCGAAATGCATATCAAATCATAAACTACTCGATAATGTGGAATTTTTCACATTTGCATCATCAAAGATTTTGGGTCAATATATTATTTATTAGTATATATTAGTATGTATTAGTATTTATTAGTTATTTATTAGTACTACCGACACGCGGCTAATTATGAATTATTTCAAAACGAACGAAACTTGTACTCCAGTGAAAACGGACTTGTTTGGACATACATTTACGTCAGTTGTAGATAGTAGACTCCACGCACCTCTAAATTGATTTCGGCTTTCCAGCATCAATAGTACTTCTGCTTTCCCTCGAATATATCTTACGCCTGAGCTTGCACCAAGGCCTTTCAACGCTCAACTGTAACATGATTACTAGAATTCAATATAATTCATCTTGTCACTATGAAAGTGCGAGTGCGTGGCGAAAAATGTGTGCGCACATTTTTATCTGTCCCTGCATCACTTTTCGCATTTTCGTACAGTGTCTTAAGCAAGTTATTCTCACACTCTTTTATTACGCCAGGTTCTCGCGGCGCACCACGCGAGTTTTAACAGTGTTGTATTCGAAGGTAACGCTTTGGCACATTCACACTATTTATTTCGATTCCGTATATACTATTACCAGACGGCTATCGCCGCCTGAGGCGTCTTCAGGCGATACCCTACGAATAATTGGCATACTTATATGAAACGCCTAAAGCGTAATTTTCAAAGTTTATATGATAAGAAGAACACTCTATTATGCTTTTTTTGAAGAGTTGCTGGCTAAAAGTTGGCATGCTTATACCAAATGCCTGAAACGTAGGAAGATTTTCGTTGCGTTCACACGCGGCTTCAAACAAAAAAGTAAACTCTTTTCCTTTCTATAATAAGATAGGTATATACAGAATCAAAATATATACCATACTTACCAAACCGCCAGAAGTTGATCCCGCAGCAGTCGAAGACGACTTCGTAAGCCCAGCGTCACGATTATCCGCACTCGTCCTCTGAAACCCACGTTTTCAATCCAGAAAGCCTAGCATCACAAGTAGAACAAACTGAGGCTAGAAGTGTGTAGAGATACGTGACAGCCTGATTATTGAACCCGCAAACCTCAAATCAACTACACTTTTAGCTACATGGAAACCGACTATTACAAGTTACATTCCTAAGCCCAATTGCCCAACTAGTCCGCTTTGTCACAACAATTTCACCAATACCACATCTAATTGTCTTGCTCGATGGAGAAGCCCCTTCATTTAATTGAGCAGAAGCGCGTCGTCCATTGTGAATGGCTGCGTACTGAAATAAGTTCAGTTTAATTTTTACATAACAGTGTGAACTACACTAGCATTCACGGGATGTCGGAATGAAACACATTAAAAATAAGGAAACGAGAGAAAGAAAGAGTCTTATGCTGCATTTTCGTACTGAATTTTTTTGAGACAACGTACCGTACGTAGTTACATTATCTGTCCTGTCTGCCGCACCAACGTTGATTTTCTATTCGTGTTGATTTATGATTCGTCATTCGAGCAAAAGAAGCCACATCTCGACGCGCAATCCAGAAAGAACCTATAACATGTCCATACCGTACCAAATAGAAGAACAAAATCCCTTGGCTATATCAGAGAAACAAGATGTTAAGAGAAAACTCATTATCAGACAGAATAGATTCCAGGCTCCCAAGTTCCCAAGTCAAAACCTCATGGAAATCGTCTCCGTTTGCGGCTACACCCGTACTGAAATAATATCTCATTTTCAACTCTAAACATAGAGATTATTTGATGATGCGATCTGTTTGCCTTAAACTAAAAATTCTGAAATAAAAAATATAAACCTCTTACTCCTTTTGTTTCTCTGCCAGATTTCAGCCAGACAAAAGGCTCCCTCGGAATTGGTGAATGCGAATTTCCTTATAAAACTAAGTAGAGCTACTTATATCTTTTGAGCTAACCTACCCTATTTCTTGTTGTGCAGTCGTCAACTGTCTAGAAGGTGAGTTCCAAATTCCATTTTAGTTGCCGCTTCCGCGATGCAATGTGCGTGTCGCACAAGAACCGCACGTCGTCGCGCACTGCAGAACCTGTAACTTTTCCGCATAACCGAGATACTAAGATAATAGCTAATTGCGCTTTGCTCATCACGCCTGCAAAGATTATGCAAAACTCTTGCGGCACAAGAACAAAATGCCGTATTCATAAATTATCTCCTCCCCTGCCAATTTGTTGGTCTTTATAATTATCAGAACTAATCCAATGAGTATGAGACGTTTTTCAGGATTTCGTCTAATATATTATGTGTCAATGACATCCAAGAATACGGTAATGTTGACGTCAAACATCTACGGTAGTTTCCGTGAAATGAATCGCAATATCGTTGCACGGACGTGGATTTATGCACACCCATATAATACCAAGTTGACAATGAATCCTAGAATTCCAAGTTGGAACAACACGTACTTTTCTAACCATTAGCGAGTCCTGCCGCGAATCCCAAAACAGGCGCTGCGAGCGCAGACTCCCTGTCCTATGTCGGAAACTTCGTGCATGGAGGCAGTTATCGGATGGATTCGTCTTGAACTTGAACCCTAAAAAGTAGAAATTACTTGAAGTGGCCTGCCCTCCATTCCTGATAGCAGCATTCCAAAAGGCACTCTCTTAATCTTATTCTTCAGAGATCAGCCAGACAAAAAGACGCAATCGAAATTGTTTCCATATAAGCTCAAACGTACATACTTATACCAACACGCAGCTATGTTATTTTGGCCGTCGAGAAGTTGACTCGTCGTCCCAGGGTAGCGGTGCTTCTCTCCCTCTCTCGATTATCCCACAACAAAAGTACAGGACACTGCAGAACCTGTAACTAATATTAATTGTCGAGAATATGCGCCGACGCCAGGCGGATAATCTTAAACCCAAATTCCCCTCAATATCAGTAATACATTGCGCTACAACAACAAAAAAAACGGAGAAATTCTTGAGTCCCGGCGCGCAGGATCATTCTCAAATCATGTACATTTCTCGTAAATCTACGGTACATATTCAATGAGTTTACGCTAATTTTTCAAAATGTAGGGATAAGGAGCAAAAAGCGTATATCTTGTAATGACTTAATATGAATATGACTATGACTAAATCAACTGGTCATTACCACAACTGCGATGCTCGGTGGGAAAGTAGTCGTGTCATTGGGTTTCGTTCAGAAGCAGGAGCTCCCTGCGGACGCAGACTGGTGGCGACCACATTGAGCTCTTGAGCAAGCTGGAAATAATTAACTACTGATTCTTGTCGAGTACGTTTCAAACAAATACAAACTGAGAAGGTTAAGAATTAATCATAATATTGTTAGAAAAATGTAAAATAGTTATCAAATTATTGTCTGTAAAATACCGTACCATTCCAAGGGTTTCCGGCCGCAAACTTGCAAACCCATAGGAAGTTGGGCAAGGGCAGAGTTGGATAAGATCTCGTATAACCTAGCGGTTTCCCAGTATATTCCAGATGATTTCCTATGAAAGGTAAAGTCATTTTGTGAATAATAGTGTTAACTTTCTACAGCAAACTTCACATCTCCGTACTTTCTAAATAAAAGAGTGGGCGATTATATTATAAAGTTGCTTTTCAATTAGTAGGAATTCGAGCTTCGAGCATACCTGAATAGAGTACCACACATTTCATTTCATCTGAAGAAGATTCCGCGGTTCTTTTCTTCGCCCCACACGATGTGAAAGCCGTTGCCGATGCGCTGCCGTTTGTACCTGCATTTTCCTAAATAATAATGTTATGTTGATTCCATAGTATATAGAGACACACATATTTAAATGGTTACCCCAGCACGATTCTGCCTTACTTTTTTTCGCGATGCGCGACAGTAGTCAGCAAGCCAATCAAAAGTTTCGTGCCATATCTCAGTGGACATACTTGGATATATTACGAGCTTGTCAAACAACATCAATTTGAAGCAGGCCTTCTTGAACGCAACCATCTCCTTATTTGATGAACCTCGGATGTCACGGAGCCTAACCTTGACATAAAGAGCGTCTGTAAATACAAAATTAATAGAGTAGTGAAACCGTGAAACATCGAAACCCGAAACCCCCAATAAATAAAAAAACCCTGAAATTGATTAGTAAACTAGACAAAAAACCTGAAATTGATTAGTAAATAAATAAAATAAATCTGGCTGTGGTGACTTTTATGTTTTCTAAAGGGTGAGTATGATCTCCCCCCAGAGACGTCGACCTAAATCAGAGCTCCCCTGAGAGTTGCACCCCCTCAGGGTACGGGTTGGGAGAGGGGGCCCAGACCCCCGGGAGTCCAGTGCTGGACCTCTCCCTACCCAAGGTAACACCGACTACGGTAGATCACCTTGGACCGTCCCACTGGGACCACTTTGGGTCGCGCATGTGAATTAATCAATAAATCTTGGGCAGCAACGGAGGACTTCCCCTAGCGGCTGTGATCCGGTCTAACCCACCCACCCTTCCTTCGTTAGACCGAACCACTATTTTCTTTTTTTGGGTATTTACAAGATACGAAAGCTATTACAAAGTATCGCAAAGTATACAGGGTACATGAGTTTCACAAGTGTGTCACTAAAAATATCCAATCAAGGATATCTACTTAAATTAACGTAAATTAATCAGTGGGTATTTACAACCTATGACTTAAATCTTATTAATTCTTAGAATTAGATGCTTATGGGCGAGGTAGAAGTAGAAGAGTTGCCGACGTTGTTGGTTCAGTCAGCGAGACGGCCAAGAAGTACTCTGAAAAAATATGTTTAGACAGACGTCGCATTTGGTGAAATATTACGTATTTTGGCCGAGCTTTGTTTGCTACTATGGAACATGTGGACGAGAGTGTTTACATCTCACGGAAGAAAGAGATTGGAGAAACACAAGCATTTTCGACCTGTACAAGCAATCCATAAACTAACCTAATATGGCCAAGAGTTGTTCCGAAGTTATGGCGAGAAAGATACAATTGATTAATGAATGAAATTGAACAATCCACCAACCTATTGACGATGATGTGCAGGAGGTAGGGCCCAATGTAGAACGGGCCCCGCAAGTAAACCTTCGGCCCTCGTAGCGGCCGTGTTTCACGTTGAGGCCCATCAGACTGGAGAATCAGCAGATAAAGTTGCTATTGCAGAAGTTTCTCGACTTTTTATATACAAGTTAGTACAGAAACTGGTTATTTTGCTGGGAAATGCAGCGTCTACTGTACGCACGATTTTTTTTTATCGAACCGTTTGCTGTGAATTGAATAATGTATTTAAGTTTAAGTATACCTCAAGTCACAGTCTGGACTCGTGCCCGGCAGTATTCCGGGCGTCATCCAAGGTTGCGCGGCTTGATCAACTCGGCAGAATGATTGAATCTTCACGTCGCAGGTTGTACACTAAACATTCACCAATAGTGTAAACGAATCTAATTGTAATTCCTTGACCTAACGGCGTCGGCTAACGGTGAATAGAAAATAAACTTGGATTTAATTCAATAACTAACCGCTTCCGTTTTTCCGGATACTTCGTCAGAAGAACTGTCCTGACGTGAACAAGCCAATTTTGGATTCGATGTTTGCGATCTAGATACGAAAAAAATAAGGTTTACCCCAATAAATTTGCTTCTGCTTAGAAACATTACGAGAAAACACCACAACTAACAAGTCTTACACTGATAAAGATCCGCACAAGCGCCCGCGCAACACCGCGCACCTTAGACGATATTTCTCCAGTTGGCGCACTTGTGGCGCGAAAAATTAGATGAACTAACCGGAAACATAACGTTCTTGTGACGTGCGGCAGAGGAAGTTGATCTGCCAGCACATTTTCCTCCCTGCCATTAGATGGCAATCAAAAGGCCTGCCGCGACGTAGAACGAAACTTTCTAAATATGAATGCATTATACCGGTTGCAGATTGAATGCAAAAGTTTACTCTATGTCTTGAGTCACCAGGGATATCTTAGATACCCCTCAATGGCTGAACCTAGGGCGTATTCACAACGATGAAAATACATTTATTTTGAAGGCACGCGGCAGACGCGCCACTTGCGCGCCGCATGTGCGCCGGGAGTTCGCAACCTATGCGCCACCTGGAATAGCACAACCACTACGCATAGTTTTGGTTGAAAAACAGGATTAAAATTAAATGTACCTCTAGTAAACAGCCACATTCAATAGTGCCCCAAGTCTTCAAGAGCTTCCATCCGTGATCGTATCGAAACAATTCCTCATTCACAAGGCAGCGGTACGTGCTAAAAATCAATCGATAAATACCTGTTAAGACGTGAAAAGAGTATATCTTAAGAAGTGATACAGCAAAGCCCCATTAGAAAAAGAGTTGATATAAATGCAACAACAAACCTTATAAATTAACCACTGTTGTGGTTTGTCCCAATATTCAGCATTTGGGCGGGGGAACGGGGAACGCGGGAGGCGAGAAGCCCAACCAGAAGAAACATCCATTTCGATCAAAATGCTGAAAAAAAATAAGTTTATTCCGATAATTGTATTAAACGTTTATTCGGGAAACATTCGCGCGTCAGAGATTCCAATGGGCGCGGGTTTGGCACAATCGTGGCACGCCTATTTGCGCGCAGTTTTGTGGAGTCTTTCAACTTATGCTTATGAACAGAGGAGAACAATTACTTAAACTAACCATATAGAGTTTGTCCTGGGCACGCCGGCAGCAGAAGTTGAGCCGGAAAAATACTTCAATAAGTATTCAGCTTCGACGCCAGGTGGACATCATTTGGGCGTTGCGCATCAATTAACGAAACATTGGTCCTGGGCCGCATCTGGGGACCTTCGTGTCCAGTATCAGACGACCTAAAGGAACGAACAATATTTTGTGGCAAATGAATCACTATTCTATAATCATTCTACATCTTTCATCGTGAAGTTTTCACATTTTTATCAATTGAATTAGTACCAATTGTATTTCAGAAAAATGCCAAGGAGATAACGTAAAAAAGAACCGACCCTTTCCAACAGATGCTTCACTGTAAACGATGAATTCTATCGTTTTCCATAATTGCTACAAG
Source organism: Pelodera strongyloides (assembly GCA_036852015.1). Taxonomy (NCBI): domain Eukaryota; kingdom Metazoa; phylum Nematoda; class Chromadorea; order Rhabditida; family Rhabditidae; genus Pelodera; species Pelodera strongyloides. The sequence continues at coordinate 69,181 of JAANDG010000161.1, read as the reverse complement.
CAAGCGTACGGTAGCAATCGAACCCGGCAGAAAAAGGCGCGAATCGATTTCTATAAATTAGCCAATTAAGCTTTGATTTAAACAGCTGAATGCTCGAAGTTTAATTGAATGAGCATTATCGAAAAGGAGCTCGCTCCCCGCTGCTCCGGAAAGAAACAGTAACCATTTGCAGGATGCATAACGTATAGGGAATGATAATAAGGAAGGATAAACAAGACATGTGAGCTGAAGGAACATGACCGAGGATCGAGAAATGGCTGCGAAATACATTAAAACGAAATACCGGCCTGTTTTTGAAACACATCGAGGGCACCTGCAATACTATGCAGCTTATGTAAATGAACATAAATGATAATAAAAAATCGAGCTAAGTTAGAGTAACTTAGCATAAATACGTAAGAATTCAGTTCTCCACGATGCGTTTCAAAAACCGGCCGGTATTTCGCTTCCCGAAACAAAATGATACACATATTTGAAGTAAATATTATATCCTTATTACGTATTAATTACTTTATTTTATTAATGAGCATATGTAAAATAAATTGAAATCAAATCAAAAATATATTTGCATGCCAATTATTTAAATGTGCCTAATTAGCATGGGTTGCAAATTAGCATAAACGCGGCATGCATAGTAGTGTGTACTGTGTACTACAGAGCACTAGAGTAATTATCTTGAAATATTGATCGAGTGCACAAGAAAATATAAATTCTAAGTATATATGCTTACGAGGTTCTATGTGCACCTAAATTAAAAACATTGGTCGGAAGGTGGACCAGCAAATATTTCGAGAGAAATAGAGAGAGAGAGAGAGAGAGAGAGAGAGAGAGAGAGAGAGAGAGAGAGAGAGAAGAGAGAAATAGAGAGAGATAGGGAGAGAGAAAGAGAGAAATAGCGAGAGAGAGAGAGAATATCTATTCGTAAGTTCAAAAGCTACCTGCGGATACTTCTCCATTAAGCAACGTCCGTGTCGAAGTACGTTTGTTTCCCGTTACCAATCCGATTGTTCGGTCTTCATTTGTCCACAAATGAGACAGTAAACTGAAATGTCCACATATTTGTCTATTACAATATCCGAAGAGCTGAGTAGGGTAGGCACGACTAATGTGAAGCATTTCATGGGAGAGGTGCGTATCCGGCTCACATGTGACCGCTTGAGCCGCAAGCGCAATCAACGCTGCGCAAAATGTAGATCGGTTAGCGTGCTTCTCATCCAAGCAAGGTTCGCGCAGTTAGCGCAATTTCTGGCGCACTTATCGCGCACTCATCGCTCACTCGTCGCGCACAGGTGCTGCGATGGTCGCGTGCCAGATTGCACCGCGCTTTCATGACACATTTTCAAAAAGTATGCACAGCCGAGCGATCCATAATCTAAAATTTAAACTGTGTGTTTCACGAAAAGACGATCGCAGCTGAAGTGTGTTGTACTGATCAATCCTAGAAAAAACGCATGAACAAAAACCACCAACCTGAACAGTGAAGAATCCAGATGGGGACTTTCTTTAGACAAAGTTCTAGAAGAACATCTCTAAAAGTTACAGTTTAAGTTACCAAAGATAAAATATTAACAGCAGCTTTGAAAACGAATTTTGCGAAGAAAATGAAGACGATTTGCAAACACACAAATGGAAAAATGTACAAAATACAAGCTATCTCAGAGTAACGTATTATTAATAATTTAAACTTTTATAATGAAATGAAATTAGCATGCGAAAATATTTACATGCACGAAATTAGAATATGATACCAAATTAGCATGCGAATGGTTCCTTAGGAGGCAACTCGCTTTTGGCAATAAAATACGGACGGAATACGTTTCATGACTTACCATCGAAACCACAAAAAGTACTAATCTTGCTAAATCAATTAGAAAGTTAGATAACATAGGAAGCAGCTCGTTGAAAACATACCTTTTTACATATGTCGACAGAATTCTTTGCGGCGTATATAGTGGGTTCCTAGGGTTCACGGATCAGAGAACACACAAGGACGCCCGTGCGTTGGTCTTGTTGCACTATTTCATGGATCTGCAAACGTTTTTTAAACATGAAAGATAGCTACAAATCGATATATATAAGTGGAACAGGCATCATTCAATAAATTTTTACAATGTATCAAATATCAAATACTCAGTAAATAAATTGCAACGCGAGCGCTATCAACGGTGTGCATACAGAGAGAAGTAAAAGTGTTTGTTGGCATCAGCAAAGACATACTAAAACAAAAAATTAGGTTAGGAAACCTTTTTCTAATAATGCAGTCGCATGTATTTTTGTAGCATAATGACACTCATATATGCATAGACGAAAGTATATTGATATGGGTACACGGAGTTCTCGCTATATTTTTAGCGTAAAGTGTAATTGCCTAACCGAAGTCATCTGGCCGATTCGTTTTTCCACGCCGTTGCTCGAAGTCCCAAGTTTTCAACAAAATTCATCAAAATACAATTGAGAGCTCTCTTCGTCGCTTGCGGTGACACTTCATATAGAAACCAAAGGTATGGCTAAAAGTAAGGAAATCAATCATGACCTGCAATGGGACCGGTAAATGTCCTATACTCATGGACGGAATTCCGCGCTTGTTCCGCGAAATCATGGCAGAAGATGGGGCAATGAAAACACGACGCATCGGTTGTTCAGTTTTTCTACTATCTCGAAAGGAAATAGGCTTTTAGCTATAAGGGCGCGGCAGGTGTGCGAGAAGTTCGCCAATGAAATGATTGTTGTGCCAACTGCAGAATCACATCTGTCGCGCTCCTCTTGCACCATAATAATGAAATATAAGTTATGTCTAACCGAAACCGAAGTGTGCCCATCCGTCCAAGGCTTATGGTGCCTCCGTAGGAGTGTTGCCCTCAACTAACATGCAAACGGCGCACTGAAGAAAGTTCGCATCCTGTAAATTCGGTTTCTTATAGTTTTAGTAAGTCTGATACTTTTAGCTTAGCTAAAAATATTAAACACTTACAATTTAGCTGAAATGAAGAGAAGTGATTTTCGTGTTAATGCTGTTAATAATAATTGTAAGTCGAATATCAAACCTGACATGACAAATTCAGCGCCTTGCAACCAATTTTCCAAAGCCTCCATCCTCAACACGGACCCACGAAGTTTCGTATATCTTTTTTTCTGACTCAGACCTTTTGTTTATCCCGTAATAAGGGAACTACATATTGACCTCCCATTGGAGGTCAAATGTTTTTATATTTATGATCATCATGGTCAGCATAAAAAGAATACTCGACATTCGTGAAAACCTGAACAACAAAGAGGAGTTAATCTTTTCAATTCTCTACAATTTGTATGGTACATCTATACTTTTTCTCAGCTGACAAACAAACAAAAAACTCCCCGAGTCAAATACACACCCTCAGAATCCTAGTATGCAATAAGTCATCAAAATGAGACGCCTTCTTTCAATTGTCTAGCTGAGCGGTAATTAACCCATTAGCCTACCCCTAATCAAATAAGGACATACCATGCAGAAGACTTCTGAAAATCGCGTCCCCGGTGTGCACATGGAAAGTCGGTAGCAAAAAGTATCCAGAATACGTGGAGGATAATGTCGCAAATAGAAGTTCTTCGGACAAAAGGCCACAAGCGCGGTTGACCAGCAGAAATATAAGACCTAAAAATAAATGCAATTATTTACGCCGTAATTATTTTAGAAAACTCGCTCGTAGCAATTAACTCACAGTAATCATAGGACCGAACAATTCTAGGATTAATTACTATAAAACGGAATATAGGCAATCACCCACCTTGATTGAAGAGCCGGTCTTCAGTTGACGAAAAAAATAAATAAACAAAATGACACCAATTAAAACAAAATACATGCGAGTTGGTTTTTTTCTCGCTCTTTTGTACGAGCTTTCATTTTTTTCTCGTTGTTTTTCATGCGAGTTCTTTTTTTTCGCGCAATAATTTATTCACTCCAATGACGAAGAACAAGAAGGGCGAGTGGAGCATCCTGAAATTATTTGATATAATAAAACTTTCGTAAGATTGGGTAACATATGCAAACGTTTACAGAGATTACATGAAAATACGAACTCTTTATTTGAAGTGGAATAAGTAAACAGATCACCTAAAGAAAATGTGCCAAAGGATTTAATTAAGTGAAACGGTCTACCTCAGAAAGAAGCTGATCAAAAGTTTGCGAGTCCATCCGTGATTTGTGTACACAAAGTGATGGGACATGTATTCGTATGCTTTCTTCGTGCTTCAGAACAATGCCATTAATCTAAAAGTTCACAAAATAGGACCAAGGATGTCGGAACAGGAACGTTTGGTTACCATAAGATCGCGCAAGAGGGAAAACAAGTTTAGTCGCGCACATTCGGCATGCTTTTGGCGCACCACCGATATTCTGTCTTTCATCTGTGATTCGACACGAGTGCGCAGCACACAGGTTCAATTGCTGAACACTCAGAACGTGGTAAATTATTATTCAAGAATTGAGTAAGTATTACCTACCAAACTTTGCATTCAATTATTGTAGATCATTGTCAGAAAACAGTGCGAAACTTTGACGAAGAGTCGACCGAAGAAAATCAATTTTTCGAGATCCGTAGGCGCAACGAAGGCCAGAAATCGTTCGGGATCCTAAAATAAATAAACAAATAAATATGCGACGTATTTTTTGCAGTACTTCAATAATTTAAACAGTTCATGCACTAACCTCAAAAGTGAAGTCCTTGTGTTGAGGTTGAGAGGCAAAGCGAGCGGCGAAAGAGTTGAGAAACCCCTCGAATGATGCGATAATTCAATTGCGTCTCCACCAGTGAACAACAATCTGAAAAGTGAAAATACGACTTAAAAGGAAGTGAGAAGGTGCCGACAGCACATATTTTCTGCCTGCGTAAAAATAAACTGTGCGATGAGTGCGCGGCGGCCTCGCATAGTAACTTCTTCCCAAAAATTGGGCATTACCTATTACCTACCAAGCGTCATATTCAGTTCGCGAAGACCACATACAATTTGGAGTAGCTGCAAGATGGTACTACCTACGAGTACGCGCACCTGAAAACATATCAATGCAATTTGATAACTATCATAATATTAGTTTATTAGTTTATTAATTCTTGCCGTTTAACTTGGCTCCAAACATATGCAAACCTCAAAATAGAAGTCCATCATCGTCTGTTGCTGGAGAAAGAGTTCGCGTGATCAAGTATCAGAATCCATTGGGTGCGATCCTTCAATAGCGTCTCGTATCGCGCGTAGAGCCGGGCGAATCGACGCGAACAAGTGGTTCAGCGCAGTTTACGCTCATTTGTGGATCTGGAAAAAACATAGATATGTAATTGTTTTTAATTACCGTAGTCCAATCACTCCATGAAGCATCACTGTTCAAGTCGCTCACAAACACACAAACCTCAACAATATCCGTTCTTCTATTACACAACAAGGTTAGTTCGCCCTCAGAATCATACAATTCGTGCGGCGCTTCAATTATGTCTCACGCAATGGTCATCTGTAAAATGTACATAATAATTTAAGAAATGCCTCGCGCTGTTTAGTTTAACACCAATAATTTCAGCACTGGTCCATAGTATTGTACTATCGAATGATATTTTTCCAGCACATTTTTTACCGCCAGATTGAAATGCCCACCGAGTTTGCGGTGAGGAGTCGAATGATGTAAGACGACGCATACATATATTCCAGCGGACAAAGATATACATTGAAAATGTTTAGAAGAGTGTGGGTGCCATGATTTGAAAACACATGCCCATGCGTGCTGATTTTTGCCAAAAAAAGTGAACGAACCTAAAATTTGATGATATCAAAGGATACTGGTGTTGTTATAGTGGGCCGCGGATGAAACACAGGCTCGCGCAAGGGAAAATTTTTGTTCGCACACCTGTCGCACACATGTTCTGGTGTGCGCGTCACACTCGAGGTTCTCATGTATTGTATGTTAATTTATTTCCCAGCATGTCTGACTTACCAAGCGTCAGCGTCAATTTCCGAGAATCACAGCCAGAATGTGGGATTAGCGACTTGTGATGGTTCAAACAATTGAGGTATTCCTATATCTCATAGCTCTTGCACAATAGTGTACAACGCCAGCCACGTGGGAGCATAATGCCAGGAAGTGTACATGTGGCAGTGCAACTTCGCAACCTAAAGTAAATCCTTCTTTGTAAACATTATAGTTGAAAATGCGAAAGACTAATATTTGTTTCTTTCTAATTTCAAAATAACGATATAAATAACTGAAATTGATACCGTCAGCAAATGCTCCCGAAGCGAAGAATTTTCTGTGAAAATATCCCATTATAAGTGATTTGGGTTCCAGATAATTGCGCACAATTTTGTACAAAATTTAGCCACGCGAGCATATCGCCAGGAAGTATACAGGTGGGACTGCAACTCCACAACCTAAAGTTAAGCTTTCATGTTTTTTTTTGAGAGCACAATAAAGTTATCATTGTTCGTTTGTTTGAAGTTCGTAAATAAAAGAAAATCGAATGTGTACCGTCGGCATATGCTCGAGAGAACGTCAGGTGACGACATCCAACAAAGTAGGAAAATATGTTGGAAAACTGAAACACATATTTTTTATCTAAACTAACACGTTAATAAATTATCTTCCTTGTTAGAGATATACAGTACAACTAAGTACAATTAAGGGTATAATAGCCCGTATTCTCGGGTCGACGGGAATATTCCGTTTGGGAGCTCATTCGTATGCAAATTTTTCCTCCAGCTAGTCTAGATAGTCGAGAAATTTGCATACAAAGGATTACCCAAACGGAACGTTTCCGTCGACCCGAGAATACGGGCTAATATGTCGAGAGCATACCCCTTCTCTGTCCATTAAACTTTGTAAGACGTTGAGGCGTAGCGACTCAGAGCGAGATTAGAATCAGCTTTCGGATCCACGAATTGGGGTCGCAAATTCCAGACGAAAAGATGCAAAAGAGCTCCTAAACAGATCTCCCAGTAATCTAGATACTTGATATTCATCTCATAAAACGTATTTTTATTACATTCACGCACTAAAACTAAAACAGATCGAAAGCTAATTTACCTCCTAACAGTCCTAACAAACAAATGCAACAAATGCATATTGAGTACATTGAGTACAATCTATTGAGCAGCTGCAAATGCACAGTAAACATTGTTGACTAATTTAGGTAATTAAAAAGGTAAACGGTTGCGCTTTGTTTATAATACTTACTTATTCGAGTGAGATAAGTAAACGATGGTGCATACGGCGTCAGTCTTCATCCTGATTCCGAAAATTCTAGTCGGGAGTGCGCGCTCAATACTGAAAACGTATTTTTTATGATACGTGACTGCAAAAAAAACTTTTACCCTAATCCTAATAATTTCAAAACCTCGTTTACAAAAAAAAAGGCTCACCGAGAGATAATACAAAATTCCGAATGAAGATACTAGTGGTATTCTTCATACTCCATATTCTTGTTCAAACGTAAATATTCCATCAATTTCAACTCGGAGAGGATGATATCCAGTGATTGTGTGCAACTTGGCGAGTATTCTCCAACCGGCAAGAATCTTGTCCTCTGGACTACGTGAAGCTCCTGACTTCAGCCAACAGCTAATGTCAAATTCGAACAGGCGAACGGACCAAATCTAATCGTTCCTAAAAAAAAACAGTAAACATACTAAGAGAGATATGCACATACAAAATGGGAAACAAAAAAATACACAATTTAAAACACAATTATACAGGGCAATGACTTACATCTCCCAAAGGAGCTTCATCAGCGGTCTTCCCGCACTTCCAGTTTCCAGTAGACACGGGATGGTGCGTGAAGAACCTAGCCAACCACAGGCAGACCACCACAGGCGATGCTCACGATGCTCACGTCATTCAAAATAGCAGGACAACGTGAATCTTATGATAAGACCCTACAATTAGAAAACATGGGATTTGACAACGTGAATACTGTATGATAGAACCCTACAATTAGGAAAAAACATGGGATTTCTGGATTTCAAGTATTTCTTGAAACCGAGGTCAAGAAGCAAGAGACCATAGCACTTGAGACCAGAGAGATGAATGAAATAACTGACCATACACATCAGTGGGCGGAAAACGTCCAATCGGAACAATCTCGTCCTGTGGACTAAATGAAGCTCCAGACGTCTACCGGAACTTCCGAAGCCTATTTTATTTCATACTTGCGAAGGGACGAATGACAGGTTCCTAAACAAAAACAATAAATATACAATAATTAGAGAGAAAATCAATAAGAATAAGCATAGGTAACGTGAGAGACGTAAATAACACAAAAACAATAAAGGACAAGTTAATGACTTACATCCACTTACGGAGCTCCATCGGCGGTCTTTCCGCTCTGCCAGACTTCGAGTAGAAGAAAGGACTCTCGCGTGGAAGAACCTACACCGTCACCACCAAGCCGCAGTCGGTCAGCTGCGCGGCATTCTAAATAACATAACACATTATAAAACTGTAATACTTTAAATCAGTAAATCTTTATTGAGTGGTCGATGAATGAGGCAAAGAAAAGTGAGACAAAAACGTGAATTTTGTAAAGACCAAAAGGAACCCTAAAATGTCAGTGCAGTAAGGACACCAACATACTAACTTTTAAAAGTATCGAACCATGGACGAAGTGTGTGTATAGTCACGCAACAAAGCAAGCAAAGTAACCAAGGACTTTACTAAACTAACCAGAAAAGCGTGTGGGAAGGGCAACGATGGATCCTTGAGATAGAGACATCTCCATTAGGGAACGTCTTCACAACGGGGAAACGGATAGAGAACAAGGGACCAGCAACTCCTGAGAAAGAAACTGATTTTCTTCTTTTTTCACCTGATATTCCGAGAAAGAATTGAACCACCTTGAAATCAGGAATGCAAATGTTAGAAATGAAAGGGTACATCGAGAGCAACTTTAATGTACCTCTAAAGTGTGGATTCCTACAATCAACATCAACACCAATTCATAAGGTATTCCTGTAGAAAGGTTCGATCAGAGATCGCTTTCCTGAACAATACTGTAATCAGTAAACTCTTGGAAAATGGCTGATTTGCTCTCATTGTTTTAAGTAGCATTGGATAATTGATACATACCACAGACAAGAAATAGTCGACATGGCGAGTATTGTCCACTTGCGTAAAAAACGACATTCATGGAGACGAGCAGCACCGTCCTGGATAGAATTATTCCACAGTATATACTCTGCATCCGGCCAATCGCCACATCCCGCATCTTGAGTACGGCCTGGCGATTACCTAAATATACCATGTGAATATAATTATTTTCGAGTTCGATAATTAGACGATTAGGACTTCGTGAATTAGAGACAACTAAAGTAACTTTCCTACCTTCTGTAGAAGATCTCCAGCAAAATTCTCACTATGATAGTTCTACTCATTGTTATATTAAATTCATACCTAACCAAATATCCGAGTCCAAAGACAAAATCTGCCGTTTTGGAACACACTGTTCAAACATTCTTCAGGGCAATTGCGACTTCCATCTGTAAAAATCATTGTCATTAGCCAGATGCTAGGTGTTAATTGGATCTCGGCGATTTAGTGGAATACTGGCGTTATTAGGTTTTCTGCTGCCATCCACTCAACAAAAGTTCCCAATTCAATGTCTAATGCCTCATATCCACTTACAATATTTACAATTCTATATTTCCAAATATAGGGCTTTTCGATCCTCAAAAAAAATCAGTCCAATTTTCGATGTGTTCTTCAGACTTCAGCAGTGTGCAGGAAAATTCAGTCACATAGAATCAGAAGCAGATCTGAAGGAAAAGCAATGATACAATTACACAACGTATTTCGGGTATTATCCGGCACGTAATAGTGGCATAATATTCATATGGTACAAGGTGGAACTTGTTAGGTGAAGGCTGACCGAAACTCTCTCATAGTGGTGTGGAGTGGTGCTTGTGGAACGTAGTGGCGTTGTCCTCGATAACACAAATAATAATAATACAATAATACAAAGTGAAGTCGTCCAGCTGAAAAGATGGCGGTTCTGAAAATAACAATATTATTACGTCGCTAGAAAATTTTAATTAACGTAATTTATTTTCTTCTTTTTTTCTGAGTGAAGGGGAGAAAATAACGAACCGATATAAAAAACAGCGAAAATGAGTTCTTCATAGTTCGTAAATTTCGAACCATATTCCATTCGTAACACTGATCGACAAAGTTTTGTATATCTTTTTTTCTGACTCAGACCTTTTGTTTATCCCGTAATAAGGGTACTACATACTGACCTCCCAATGGAGGACATATGTTTTAGGATCATCATGGTCAGTATAAAAAGAATACTCAACATTCGAAGAACCTGAAAAGTAATGAGGTTTTATACTTTTACGACATCCTCGTCCGCCATACTAAGGCGACGAACTTTTCTAAGTTGGTATGGGGTGCGTTAGTGTGCGCCATATGTACGCGAGAGGTATGGAGGCACACCAGGTGTGCCCAACGCGAGCAGTTCGCAGTGCACTGGTGTTGCGCATCTTTTCGCGTAGAGTGAGTGGGTTTTTTATCGGTTGTAAATACTACGAATGCGTGTTCCCGAAATACATACCCTCGTGCTGGAACAAAAGCACGTACCGTGCAAGTGGTAAACTCCTCGAGACCACTGGTACGACCATGGAAGCACCACGTATAGAAATAATCTCAGCACCACACAGATCAAAGTCCTAAATGAATTTAATATGCATTCAATTATTTTGTACCGTGAAATCAGTCGAAATACAAAAAAAATACGCAGAAAACAAGCGCCTACAACAGTATACAGTATGCAACGTGTATTTATTATCCATGTATGCAATCTACAGATGAAACGTATAAACCACTCACCTTTTGAAGAAACGGACTGGCACAGACGTAAATACACAAAAAATACAAAAAAAATGCGAGTTTATTTCTTTCTTTTTTTTCTCGCTTCTTTTATACGAGGCTGGCTTTTTTTCTCGTCTGCGAGTTGTTTGTTTTCTCGCTCTTTTCACAATAAATTCAAAGTTTGAGTATCGAAGAATTCGGCAGGATTTCGAAACCCTAAAATATAACTAATTGAGCATTCTCACATCGTTATACTCCTAAACTGACTGTTAAACAATAAATTATAATCAGTTACACACATATACACATTAAGCTGGTTAATGATATTTATCAAAAGCGCATACCTTTCTGGGTTTTCTCTGGACAATTCTGGGATAGCGTTCACTGACTCATTTCAAAAATTATCACAAATCCGAAATAGGAGCCTTCGTTTGGCACTGCAAAGTACCAAGCTTAAGTCAATCGCTTGCCAGATAACACCAGACATTTTACAATTTTTTAGAATGTTTGCATCATTTGAAATAGTACGAGAATTTAATAAAACTTTTTTTTTAAACACGGGGTCGCGTTACTCTTACGGTGCTAAAAAGGCTAGTTATAAAGGGCTAACCTCTCTGAATCAGTATATTTCTTGAATCGTTAGCAGACTGCGAACGTGCTCAGTCATCAGCAGCCGGCTATGAGAACTCTGAGATTGCCTACCCGAAACGCCATTGAAAAGGATACCTAAATGAATGAAAAGTGCTTGAACGGTTATGTCAAACGTAGCTGTCCGCAAGTAACCTAAATGATTGGATATTACAGTACCTAGTGAACAATATATATTGGAAGCATGAGGAAGGAGCAAAAGCAAACCCTGGGTGAATTTTAGGTGGTGAATGCGATAAATAAAGGAAGAACCAAATTTACCTGCAAGGCCATTCTCTCCCTGCCGCGGACAAATGTATCTGAGTACATCCTCTTTGACAACACCATGCACCTTCTTATCGAGCCGTTCTTCAAACATCGCAAAACTGCCATACATTCTAACTGACAGAATCCTGAAAGATCAGATTACATACCCAAAGGATTACCTTTTTAATTCATTCATTTAAGAACTAAAGCACCAAATTTACCTTTGAGTACAATCTCTCCCTGTCGCGGACAAATGTTCTGAGCGTAACATTATCTCGAGAGGATACATAAAAGAGTTAGCAAAATCTTCGAGTCGGTTCAGAATTCTAAACCAAAATATACATTATGGCCATAAATTTAACAGGAATTGTCTTTTAGTACGAGATCTGTGCACGCCTACTCGTATTGTGTGTTAGTTTTCGAAAATGTTCTGTCCAGCTATACATCGCGCTTTATAATCCATATCTCCCTTGGCCTCATTTCTTTTCCAAAAGTTTTATCTGCATCTCGTTTTGCACCTCCGATGTAATCAATTATTTTGAAACAATCAGCCAATAAACCAAATTTACCTTCGAGTAAGTTCTCTCCATGTCGGGGATAGATGTATCTTTAGTACATCCTCCATGGCTTTGAGAATTTACTTCTGGTACTTTCCATTCTTGAAACTTCGCAATTCCGTCACATTGGTTCACCAGTCAGCCTCGATTCATTGCTCAGAATCCTAAACAGAAGATTTCATTATGAACACTAAGTTAATCATTGGTAACTTCTTGAATCAAGACAATTTGTTGAATACTTCACTAGTAATGTCATATGCAGCAACTAATTTTAAAGCGAAATGCTGGCCGGTTTTTGAAACGCATCGTGAACAGCTGATATTTATGCAAAGTTGTTCGAATTTAGCTCAATTTTTTTGTGTTCATTTGCATACGCTGCATAAGAATGCTGGTGTACTCGAGGTGTTTCAAAAACCGGCTGATATTTCGCTTTAAGAAAAAAAGATTGCCAAAGTGGCATTTTTACAAAACGAACCGAAACTTTCATGTCTCGAGCGCTTTCCATTCATTCAGACTGCATTTCCGACTTCAGTAAATAAAACATTCACTGCGGCAAATTTCCATCAGTCATTTGATCCCCCGCCATGTCCCGTATCTTGAGTACTGGCTGGCTTACGAAAGTGAACTAAATTTACCGAGTTTATAACTAGTTGGTTTCCTGAATTCCTGATACAAACTTCCTAACTGACAATAGTAATAGACATGCAAAATATAGAAGCAAAAGGTCAATCTAGTCACTGCTCCTATCAAGTTGCGTCAGGCCTTTATATGATTTCTAATAAGTACCATCATTTCATTGATCCATATGTACATAATGCTGCAAACACAAGCTTCAAAGTGGTGAGCACACGGCTTTCAGTTCGGTTTCTTGGAACTTAATACGGATCTTCGTATCCTTGAAAGTTGGCAAATCAATCGTATTGGCAGTCAGAATTCTAAACAAAACATTCAGTACAAACACGCATTTATGCATCAGTTATCATTTTATTGACGACATTACCCGCTTCGCTTTCATACATATTCAAGTAGTATTCTTATACATATATATGCCAAAGTAAATGCAAATAATACAAGGGACATAATGGCAGCCCTGAGCCAATTTTCATAAATTTAGCTAGGTACTTTTCATAGCCAATTTTCATAAATTTTGCTATGTATTGTCAGTTATATGTTTACAAACTGACCGAAGTGTCTCATGCGTGGTTCTGTCATTCACACTTAATTTCCAATTATAATCAATAAATTATTCGATTGCAGAAATTTTTCTTTACAATTCGATCCGCCGCCATGGCACACATCTTTAGTACGAGCTGGCTTACGAAAAAGACCTAAATTTACAGAGTGATTATAGTAAGCTTGAGTATTCTTCAGCAGTAGAGAGAGAGAGAGAGAGAGAGAGAGAGAGAGAGAGAAAGAGAGAGAGAGAGAAGGGAAAGTCCCTTCGTTCCGGATCAGTGACATTCCGCGTCAGGGTAGGGCGCTAATGCAATAATGTTTCCTGACTCCGATATGACGATGAAATAAGAAAGACCTCATAATTTAATTTCCATAAATCCTAATCCATACCTTCAAATCAAAGACCCACATAAGAATACTTCTCCAAACATAAAATCAACGAAGCGAACAAAATTATTTCTGCTCTGTTTCTTCGGCATGGCATAAGCCTCGCGCACATTTGAGAAAGGATCTGAAATGCATACCAAAATTTAATAATCTAGAAATATAAGCGCTGGGACAATCAGTTCTTTCTGCTAATACGCAGATATTTTTTCATGTACTTTTTTCATAAACATGTTTTTAGATTACGGTATCTATACCACGGTATAGATTACGGTACCTGTTCCTGTTACTACGGTATCAGTTAAACTGTTCAACAATCAAAGTACCTGAAACTATAAGGGGTCAACAGCTGGACAAATGCATCTTCAGTACATTTTCCATCACAATTGAACATATGGAATTGAAAAATCATGAGGCTCATTTCGGGCGACAGAGAAGAATACGAACTGAAAGTAAAACATATTGTTCCTAGATTAGGCAATACCTAGCCTTAGTTATATTTTTCGCCATTATATAGCCATAGGCCATAGCATATGGCATAGAACTCCATGTCATTTTTCGACAACAAATCGAGCAGATAGCCAAAACCCTGTTGTAAGCCTAAGCCGATAATCGGAACTAAAGTAGAATATGCGTAAAAAAAGACATAGAGAGAGAGAAAGAGAGAAAAAAAAGAGAGAGAGAGAGAGAGAGAGAGAGAGAGAGAGAGAGAGAAAGAGAGTGAGAGAGAGACATCGCTTACCATTAGGAAAGCAGGCAAAATAGAAGGCAACGGAAGTGAGCATTCATCAAAATCGATCGGCTTTCCAACGTCAATAAATAGGATTCCAGGGAAAGAATGAATGAATGCGTCCCAATATAAAGCTGAGAAAAAGAAGCACCCAGCGTCCAACAGTGATCATATACCTAAACGATATCACATTTCTGATAAGTCACAGTCAGCGACCAACATCCGCAAAATAGGTGTCACAGAAACCGTATTAACCTTAACTACCTTAACTGCCGTATGATTAGGATCAGAAACAACGCACCTATCACAGAAATACGACGGCGCACGGTTCGTAGGTCTTCATTTCATAACTTCAACGTAATAAGCATCGTCAACTGAGTGGTTATGTCAAAACAGAAGAGTCGGGTTCAGCGTTCAGAAGTTCAGACTACCTAAAATCAAAGATGTTATACGGTACGTTCAACGATTGATAACTATAACAAAAGGAGAAACTTGAAGGAAAATAATGCGATATTGACATGAAGATAAACAGTCGCAAAGAAAGATGCAGGCTGCAGCCTTACCTTAAACAACCAATTATGTAGATTTTGGTGAGTTCATTGATTATATATTCGTAACGGCGTTGACATCATCCGTGTGGCAAGTTGGCATCCGCTCAGCTCCAAATTATCGAGACACAACAGTGCGGTGAGTAGAATGGTAGAATGGTTATCATAATCTGCAAAAAGTATGAAAGTGCGATTGTACCAATTGCATACGAAGCAGACACTGTGTTGTTCTCAACTTTTGCAGCGCACTTCACCCAACTTTTCAGTCTGCTTCTGAACGAGCTGCTTACAGTGTATCTATGCGTGAGTCTGGCAAAAAGTCTTAAAATCCTCTGCATTGTTTCTAGCATTCCGACACAGTTATGGGCTAACGGAAGTACAAGAGAGCAGAATTGGCCGCAGAAACTAGGCGCGCCAAATAGTCGCCGCACACCACCCAAGTTTTCCCAGGACACATTTTTTGATATGTAATCCCTCGTGAAATTCGTTGAACAATCATGAACTTACTACGCATCAATGTACACGCATGAGATTCAATCATATTTCTTGGTGTATTCACCACAACTACATCGATTTCCAATTCAATTCGGCAATTCGGAAGATCATTCGTAATCACGGCACGATATATTCAATCTCTCGGCATTTCCTGTAAAAAAAATGATTTTTGTTATCGTTTTCACTGTTTGCTTCCATCGTTAGACGTCCACCTCAAGCGATCTTACTCCGCTATCTGGTTAGATGTGGTAGCACCTATCAAAAACAACAAACTACAAATATGGAAACCACTCCTAGCATTTTCCCACTGATTATCAATGATCAATGATTAGTGTCTGTGTATCTTACTTTAGAACATCTTCCACCAGACTTTCGTATCTTTCCCTCGCCGAAATGTTGTTAAAAACATACCGTATACTTATCGTCATATCTCGGATTGTGTTGTGTATCAGGATTTTCAGTGAACAGTTCATTGTTCATTCGGCACAACGCCTCCAATTTGAGTTCAGGTCGGCATCGCGGAAACTCATTCGTAGCGTAAGAATCAACGGCACGATACAACATCCTTGGATTCGCAATTTGATAGAATTCCTGTAAATGAAGTGATAGTTTATTTATATCAAATAACTTTACATTACCATAGTGCGCACGCGCTGCGCAACAAAATGATGCGCGGATTGGATGCGTAACCTCATATACTCGACAAACCGAGTTGAATTCCATTTGGTGCACATGCAACGTGAATTTTGAAAAGAGCCGAGACAGTGCGCCACAAATGCGCCACATTTGCACATCCGTGATAAATACAGTTGCGCGTATTTGGCGTACGCCTGGCGCGCCCCCCGCACATCGCCTTTCTGTGGCGGACCCTGACTTTCCGTTCACACAGGGGGCTCTGTTACAATTGTCCAACTCCTACTGAACCGGAAAAAAAACTATAAATTAAAACTAACTTACGCGAAGCAGACTGTGGTAGTTCGGTGGGTGTAACTTTCAGACTTTATTCACGTAATTGAATATATCAGCTGTTCCAGGACTCAAAGCGTAACTATCGGAACTTAAAGACTCGCCTGGAATTAATCAATATCATTTAAGAGTAAAGTTGCGCATGAGTAAAGTTATTAAGGCAGTAAGAGATATCATGATGAATCTGAATTTAATGCTTAATCAACAGGGAATTGCGTGGTTCCCATTCCGTGTTGATGGTTTTGACTCAAATGCATGGTTTTGAGGCGTTTTTCAGCTTTGGTTTGGAGCAAAGAAGAGCCAATATAATATAAAATACCTACTTTTCCTGTATTCATATACTACAAATAGTGACGTATTGGCGACTTTCCCATATACTTCGACCTTATTTGACAAGAGTCTTGATCAGGGACATCTCTTCAAATAAGGGAAACGGCTGAAATAAAGCGGACTGTTTTGACAACTAAAGGGTAAAGCCTTATTAATAGTATACGGCAAATCATTTAAGGTTTCAAAAGTAGAAGGCCAGATGGCCAGGTACATAGTGAAAACCAGATACACTTGGGCAAGGAAGCGTATTAAATGCTCAGGCCCACGTATGAAAAGTTTTCGCCAAATATTTTATGAAAAAAATCCTGTATTGATTACTCAAATGTGAAAGGATGTTCGCAACTAGTTACCGTATTCAGATCCCAAAAATAGCTAAAAATGGGTTTCTGAACATGCAATGGGTTGAAACAGCAAAAGAATATGCCAACATTATTAATTCAATGTCAAGACGTCTTTTAGCATGAAACACATTGCAATTTTGGCTCAGAAACGCATTTTCAAGTTCAAAGCGCATCATTTCTGAGAATCTTTCTTTGATGAATAACTTATCCAAATTTGCATATTATGCTATGCGGTGTTCGCAGCCACTTTTGAGTAAGCTGGGAGATTTATCATTAGGGATTGGGTGTGGGTATGAGTTGAACTCAATCAATTGAAGAACGTCATCAATTTCTCCAGAATTCACTTACCATGACAGAATTGGGTCCAGCACCACAACACGTATCTTGAGTACATCCTGGTGCATTCTCCTAGGAAAATAGTTTTTGCATAAGAAGTGTTATCAAACGTTTTCATAGAACAAAGAATAAACTGCAAAAGGGAACCCTAGAGAGCAGCAAAAATAACGCGGCCGTTTTGCCTTATAGTCTTCTGTTCTTGGCATATTATCATGTCAATGTTTACATTCTCACGCTCAATTTTTCCGTCAAAGTTTGTAGAAAATTTTCCGTCAAGTATTTCGCAACGATAGACAACTGCGTGGCGTGGCCATAACCAAATAGTTGTTGTCTATGACTGTCATCACGATACTCTAAACTTCAAAAATCCGGTTTCTCTGCTTACTCGGTTAAAACCCCCACAAAGAAACAATACTACCGTAATAAGTAAACTTATTTCCGACAATTGTTCAGAAAATAAGTTTACTGTTGTTTAAATAACGGATAAGAATAGCACGCAAGGGGATGGGGCCTACCTGTGGAAATACTTGAACGGCCGGGAAGCGTCACCAAACTGACACACTATATGAATAACAGGACGATACGTGTCCGAGAGAAAATTCTTCAAGAAATTCCGATAGAGAAACCCCGCTTAACCGATAGCCACGACTTATGAATTAAGAATTGCATGTTGATAACGATGCAGCGGGAGTGCCTAAAGAATTAAAATAATTAAACAATCACGTATCTAGTTAGCAATTCAAGGCAGAATTCTGTAAGACGTTCAGTATTCAATAGTTTTTCTGATGACTACATAACTAATAAAATTGAACGTATTATTGGTGTGTGAACGCGGATTGACCACTGACCTGATATTATCTGAATGTTACAAAAAATATGAAGCCACGGCAGAGAAACTCGCACAAAAGGTAAACAGACCGAGTAAATCTAAACAACAAGAATACGTATATATAAAGAAAATCGCTCGCATTAATGGAAAGTGGCGAAAAATATTGGATTCTTTTTGCAAATGCTGAATATCTACAGTAACCAATCCACTCACCTTATAATAGGCATGCCGAGTTGATTTCGAGTAGAATAAGAAACAAGTCCTTGGAACGAGTGTGCGTAGAAAAACAATTTGGTAGTCCCGAGTAGTAAGACTAAAACAGAAAGATTGTGGTTTGCCGATCATATCTCAATTTTTCAAACGAATCTCAACTTTTGCTGACCCTAGAAGATAGCATTGACCTAGAAATTTAGAATTGATCTATAACTGACCTAGAAATTTAGAATTGATCTAGAATCGACCTAGAAATTTAGAATTGAAAATATAGTATAGAATTGACAACTATGACATCCACGTCATTATCGAGCAGAAAAGGTGCGCCCGTTACATCGCGGCAGATGACCCAGTGGTGTTGGCGACACGGCTGCGCGGCCGCGCATCCTGCAAATGGTGCGCACACCAAGAGCTGCGCACCAAGAGCTATTGAGCTGTTAGCCAACCCCAGAATTGAACAACTTTCTTCCGCGAATTCCGTTGCCTCCTAGAGGCGGTGCGCTGACCCCAATTTTGTGCGCAATGAAGCGCGTGCCGCCATTGATAGTGAACGGTAGAATTTACCGCCAATTTGTTTTATCAAAAAAAAAACTAGTGCGTATAAATGAATGTTACATGACAAACGGTAATATTAATAGACTCTGCAGGTGAGACAGACAAAATCAATACTAACCGCGAGTATCTCTCTCTCCATGAAGGAGACTATTTTCTCCGAAGTTGCTTCAACTTCTTCTTGAAGAAGTTAAACACCGGGGCCAGTACTTGCTAAATAAATGTACTTTAATATTTTCTTCTTAGTGTGTATTTGAATTGATTCTACTTAATTATCTACTTTTTTTTTTTGCTCCTTATGTTCATTTTCTCTCCTTTTCAAAACAGCTGTTTTATCTTTTCATCTTCTCTCTCTCTGTCTCTCTCTCTGTCTCTCTCCCTCCCCCTCTCCCTCTCTCTCCCTCTCTCTCTCTCTCTCTCTCTCTCTCTCTCTCTCATTCTCCACCCCCTCTCAGACTGTTTTAAATATTAACCTTCTTCTTTGGTGGCTCATCTGCTGGGACTACCGAGTCGTTTTCTGTATCGGGAACGCCCTCAACATCTTCGTCAACTCTCGAATCCGGAGTGGATCGACCTAGAAGATAAACGACTTAGATAAACATAAATAATTAAAGAGCCTTTTTTTCAGCGGCCCATGAGGCAATACATTCATTGCGGAAATATAGTATTAAATAATCCTACAACACTAGAATTATCCGTGAACTCAGTTAAAGCGAAATAACGCATCTCAAGCACTTGCATTCCTATGTATTTATGCAAAGTGGGGTCGAATTTGAGTCTAGTTTTTGTTCTAATTTTTGCTCGTTTGCATATGCTGCAAAAGAAAGCAGGTGTACGCAATGCGTTTCAAAAACCGGCCGGCATTTCGCTTTAAAGAACTCGCGGATACATTCCTCAAATCGTTAGCCTTATAACTTGTAAAATATACACTAACGAGCATCAAATCAGACCAAAAAGAAACTAACGCTTTCTGTTCGCCTTTTGGCGCTTCTCAGGCTCGGGTTTTCCTTTCTCCAACGGTTCTTCCTCATAATGACTGACAACGCTCGGAATCTTGGGAAGGTGGTCTAAACCGGAAATTGTGCATTATACTGAAAAAAATGTCGATGACAACTTTTTTCAAGCTAGCAACACACCAGTTAACATAGATACGCGAAAATATTTTGCACTTTTCTTGATTTTCTCTCTGTAGCTACATAACATATCCATGTCCATAAGACTGTGTGCACTTAGGTTAGCACGGTTGCTTTTCACTGAATAATACATAAATTAGACTTTTAAAAATACCTCGAGGCTCTTGCACATTCAATTGTTGAGCTGACTTCTCGGCGACCTGATCCTGATCACTAATGTCTCGAGAAGGAATAACAGGAGTCTGGGAAGGAGCGGATTCCTGGATACGGGATAGCTCCTGGGTGGCTAAAAGACTGTGTTGCAACCAAGGCCGTTAAACGCTGACGAGCCGCGAGTGGTGCGCCGCGATGATTGGGCGCTCATACTGGTACGACAAATGGGTGCACGGTGGAAATCGCACGCTCGATTATTGCGTAATGGTAAACGGCGTAAACGATCCTTGCCAATATCATGCAAAGATTGCTCATATTTAGGTGTTCCCAGGCGATATTAGAGCTTTGAAAAAAATACCTCTGGACTCGTCCGCGTTCACGCGTTGAACTGCTTTCTCGGGGACATTTTCATTAGTCCCTCTTGTAGCTGTTTCTGGAGACTGGGAAGAAGTGGATTCCTGGTTGCTGGCTAGAATTTTAAATGTTTATCCACATACCGTACTTTGCGGCCCTGCACAGCCTCACAATACGTTTTAAGTTCTAACCCAGACCGTTAAACGATGTCGAACTGCAAGCGGTGCGCGGCAAAGCCATGGCGCTCAAACATCGCGCGGGACTCCTGGTAGGGCAATGTGAGAAACACGGGTGCACGCCGCAATCGATCAATTTTCGCTCGTTTTTTGTGAAATCGGATCTATTATCTATTTTAATGCGTAAGTTCTTATAACAATGAAAAAATAGTGTATTTTTGATGATTTGGCTTTTTAGAAAAAAATATTAATTGGGAAAAAAGACTTTTTAGGAAAAAATATTAAATATTTTTGTATTATGAGATCTCGCACTGGAATTTTGGATAGGATACCGCACCTGTCTCCGGCACTGCCGTTCCGACGACATCACTCACAGCGATCCAGCGAGCGAATCGCATCCTAAATTTAGCTTAATAAAATGCACGCGAAAGGTATCTAAAACTAAAAATAAAACGCATGCAAAATAAACATACATTACCGTTTATGCCCCAATTTTCATGGTTTTTTCGTTTTCATTTTTTTTAAACATAACATGGAATTATCACACTATATTTGCAAAAGGGATTATCCTTTCTTTTCACTAATATATCAAGTGCAGAATAGCAATTTTAACGCTAATTATATCAGTCATCTTCATCTGTTTGCGTTTATATATTCGTTTGTATGCTCGAATGCAGAACCGTTTGGTGCATTTAATAAATAAATAAATAAATAAATAAATAAATTATCCCTCACATAATTCCTGGTCCCTCTACGCTCTGTACACACCTCTTCAGCTGGCTCAAGGCTTCGTCGTTGCTGAGGTTCTCAAGGTCGGTGTCCTAAAAAACAAGTTATAACGTCAACAAGTTATAACGTTGACGGGATTTATAATTCACATATGTGTTGTATCCAAAAGATCTTTTAAAAAAAAACAAAGAGAAATAACTGTCGAACCTCAACGGCAAGGATTCGGTCCCGCGGGCATAGAGGTATCTCGGCACTGTATGGTCTGTTTTCTGCTAGCTGAAAAGGAATATTCGTTCTAAAAATTGCACACCAAAAGAAGAACTTGCTTCTCTCACGTCTGTTTGATAGCCTTTCCCTTTGAGTTTGGAATTTTACAGTGCTAAAGAATTTTATAAAAGTGAAATTGAGAGTGTTTCCATCAACTTACGGAGTGCACACAGATACCAGTGTCCATTGTCACTCCATCGACTTCCTTGGTCAACCCACCCACAAAAAATCCGAGACCGTATGCTCCTCCGTTCCCCAGCCTCAAGCGTCCGGTGAAAGTCTAAAACGCGATTTACAAGCATGACACACTTTTATTCAAAAATATGCACCGTAAAGTTACAATTTCATAAAAAGTTGAGGAGTAAGTAGTATCACCACGTAAGTGTAACACCGCTTAAGTACTTTCACCACTTAAAGGGACAGGCCCATCAAAATAAACATATATTTACGATTTCATGTTATTTTTTATTAGCAGCGTTTATTGCAATATATACACACTAATTTGTATCCACATTCACCCCGGGGAACTTTTTTACGACGAGCCCAACTCATAAGGGTACCGTATTTGCATAAATTTAGTCCTAATAATTATTTTACTTCTCGTATGTTATAACACAGTTACAAAATTACGCACGAGAGAGTATGCTCAATAAAGATGTGACAGAGAAAAAAACCGAGAGAGCAGACAACCAGAGCGGATAGACAACGAGAGGAAGGGCCAGGCTACGGTATACATTTGTGGATGCGCTCGTCGGAAAAAGTTCCCCGGGGTGAATGTCGATAAAATTTGGTTTGCATATATTGTAATAAACACTTTTAATAAAAATTAAGACGAAATCGTAAATATAGGTTTACTTTGATGGGCCTGTCCCTTTAAGTCGTGAGGACTTGACCTCCCTTGTGGCATGTTTCTTTGTACTGTGAATTAACCTTTACTTAACGGAAGAAAGTATATATGTACCACGAGTTCATATGCAGGCACTGGGTTCAACTTCTGGCTGTCCCGCGCTTGCAGAGGGATTTCATCACGCATACTATCCGAAGCCTGAAAAGTATTTACATTGAACACCCAAAACAATAAAGCGAAATACCGGCCGGTTTTTGAAACGCGCTGAGTACACCAACATTCTTATGCGTCATATGCAAATGACGCATAATTTAGCATAAAAAATAGACCCCAATTAGCATAAATACAAAAGATACAAAAGATTGCATAAATACAAAAGATTGCAGTTGTCCAAGAGCGTTTCAAAAACCGGCCGGTATTTCGCTTTGAAGGTGAAGCGGGAAAGCGGTAAGACGGCCGGTTTTGAAGCATATGTTAGGCGCCGTATACATTCATTATGCGAATACCAACGCCATTCTTGTCTAATTCTATTTATTTGCGTCCGACATATGGAAATGTAGTTACCCAGTATCCATAGTGTAAAAACGAGCCCCAACACATCAATGCCAACTTGGCAATTAAGAAGTTCTATTTTCCGGCGACGCAATACCCAATAAAGCTAATTCACACGCAACTCGGTTTCTTAACAGCGCGTTTTGTTTTCTGTTGTAGAAAACCGATGCAGTGTTACGAAAAGTTGAACAATTTTTTTTTACTAAAATAAAGTGCGTGTGAAAACCAAGAACTAAACTGCGCAAACACATTTTAGTGAAATAATGCGCTGTGTTTGCGTATAAAGCGGAGTCATCTCACAATCATCTACCTATGGCGATAACTGTTGAAAATCCTGCCAATCCAAGTTGCGTTATCCCCTGTTAGCATGCTTGTGTGCAGGGCTATGTTCAGTGTTCAGGGTTATCGTCAAGTAAGTATCATCACCACGTCAGTTTATCATCACTCAAGTATTTTCACCACTTAAGTAGTGAGGACTTGACCTCCCTTGTGGCATCAAGTTATATGTTTCAATACTTACATTGGTCTGCTTCTGCTTCTGCTCTTCTTTCTCTTTCTCCAACTCCATCTTATTTTTCCTCCCTTTCTCCTTTTCTTCATCCTTCTCCGTCTCCTTCGCCTCTGCCTTCTCTTTCACTTTGTCCTCCTCTAAAACCTCCATCTGTGTCAAAAAAAGAGTTATTTACGCATACTCTCGTATTATCCGATTTATTTGTTTCACTATTTGTTTCAGTCAATTTATATTCGTACATAGACATAGGAACAAAATTGACAAATGTTGTATTTTTATGTTCTCAGATATTTTTTTTCATTCCACAACACATAATAGGTAAACTGTAACAGTGTACTGCTTCCGATTAGATTAACAATCCCTCTCTCTCTCTTTCTTTCTCTCTCTCTCTCTCTCTATCTCTCTCTCTTTCTCACTCGGCCTTCTCTCTAATTGCCCAAACCCCTCTAATTGCCCAAACCCGTATCTTAATCAATTCCGCATATCTACCTATAACTTGTTTGTCATGAAATAAACAGACCATGGACTTTCGAGGGCGAGTACTTGTCCTGGATTGGTTCACCTTGGGTCTTGGCTCCGAAAAGGTCTGCCATCAGTTCTAAAAAACCGAAAATTCCAACTTTTAATAAGCAGTCTTTAAATAACCAGAAAGAACAACAGAAAGATGTAGGAGGAGAGAATGAAAGAGAGTGAAGCGGTCAGAGAGAGAGAGAGAGAGAGAGAGAGAGAGAGAGAGAGAGAGAGACAGAGGCCGGTGGACGGATATAGAGGGATAGAGAAACGGATATAGAGGGAGAGAGAGCGGATACAGAGAGAGCCCCGTTACTAAATGGTGAAGAGGCCACTTCTACTTATCTCGCAGTGATATGCGTGCTACGTAATACTGAACTTGAGAATTGAAATCGAAATTCTGTAGTTGATTCCGTGCACAGGTTTAGTGCCAACTGTATTGTTCCATGATAAAAGAGAAATTGTCTTACTACGTTGTGCCTCGAGCTCTTTGCGTTTCCGATAGCCGCCTGGCGCTTTTTTGGGCGACCTAACTGGCGTACCATCTGAAAATAAACGAAAACATCATCAAGGATGAAAGGATACACAACGTTTTTGGAAGCTCCACTATTTACCAGGCTAAACAAAAAAGACTGTCAAAAAAGTATAATATATGTGTCAAATTCCCTGCAGACGAATTTAAATACGTTTTCACCTTTGCAATACTAAACATTGAATTTATCTATGTTTGTGACACATTTCTGAGAAATTTCTCGTATCACCGCCGAACCTCGTATGTTAAATATGCTAATCGGAGGTTGGGTTGCCATGCGAGCTCCAAATTCAGGGCAATCTCATAGATGCAATAGCAAAAACAAGGCATCCATGGAGCCAACAAGTAAAAACGCCCCTTTACGGCTCTCTGACACCAGCTTTTGGAATCCCCCCTGATAGTAGCCTCCTGTGTTTCAGAGTTTTCTCGCGGTTTCATTGCATTCGCAGCATTGGTAGCATTTCGTCGAGTTTTATACATAGTAAATCCAAACATAGTTTCATATGCATGAATCATACATTTTTTTGTTGAAGTTGCATCCTGTTCGAGTATGACCGTGTAGGTGCCGCAGCCTTATGTGGACTATGTTTCAGTTGAGTAAATCCAAGTGACCTACCAAATGCATAAAACTGAGGACCCCTTATGTTTTCGAAGAAGGCGTCTGGATGATCTGGGTCCGAGAGTCTCGAGATGAAACTCTGAACGCTGGCTGCTAAAAATATTCGGGTATAAAGAGATTTTTGCACTTAGTGCTCGTCTTTTATTTATCTTTGTCTTTCTCTCTCTCTCTTTCTCGCTTTCTCTCTCTCTCTCTCTCTGCACCACTTCGGTTATTGAAGTTTGGTATGAAGAGTGAATATGGGACGGCTGACGTGCAAAATTGAGGCCTAGCAGAGGTACGAATGATAAAGAACGAATATTATGAGTGTAAACTGACGTGATGCTGTGCTCCCATCGGACACGTTTTGTTTGGGATTTCCTGAAATAACTGGATGAGGACTTAAAGGTTCGGCTCCATGACGTTCATAACAGTCAATTCGTGGTTCCTTAACCTTATGGAACTCTCATCGGCTCATAGGCATATGGCTCAACAGAGGAACTGTTTTTGCAAGATGAACTTTGAGACGCTTCCAGCCAACGTATAGTTGAAGCGCATGCAGGAGCTTTGATGAATTCAGGCAAATCTTGCTTAAAGGGACAGGCCCATCAAAGTAAACCTATATTTACGATAAGTTCATAGTGACTATCAAGCATTTTTATTACAATATATACAAACTAAATTTCACATTTATTTGACATGGAAAACTTTTTTCCGATGCGCTCAGCTTAAAGGGAATATGTAGGCCCTTTTTGAAGTTAAGCTGTATTAATAGAATGCGTGTTGCCCATTAAGGAAACAATAACAAAAGTTGTCTACAATTACCCACTTAAAAGAAAATCAATTACAAAGCTCGCCTTTTCCATAGTAAACGCTAATTCGGAACCCTTGCATAAATTTGGGTCCGATTGAATAAATTTCAGTTTAAATCGGCAAATAGCAAGATTCAAGATGCAGCGCATTCCAATTTCGTATTTACATATTCAGTCGCCTATTTAAATTAACGTCTGGTATGGAAACGCTAGTTTCGTTTTTTTTTGCTCATTTTGAGTGCCTACATATTCCCTTTAAATCTGACTAGTAAAGCAGAGCGCATTCCGTAGCCTGACAGACCACTTTTTTTTTACTGTAATCAGATACTTTGTCAACGTGTAAAAATTACTGTATCCATTTGCTAGTAGATAATATATACTGTAAACGTTGCGGTTAATTCTGATATCCAAGTCAACGAAGTTATTGGACACATTGTTTAGGTAACGTTACGGTTAATACTAGTATCTGGGAAAACGGCCGAATATAGTTTTCCACCAAATACTTCTGCCTCCGATGTGACTACGTATGTATTTGAACGGTGGCCGAATGGTTAGTTTCTTGAACCAAGATTTGGCTAAGTTATTGATTGATAGAAAAGAAAGTGTTATTTCCAATTTCGTAAACAAAACTTGAAGGCGAACCAAGTTTTGTGAATTTCCGTAGCCGTTGTATATATAGTGTGTCAATCGTCTGCTTTGATCGCATTTCAAGATTCAACATACGATAAGATACATCTCTATGGTGGGCGCATGTGTAATTAGGCTATTGTGTGTATTCTTATTTAACACGGCGAGAGAGTAGGAATGGCTCCCTCGTGGCATAAGATAATTATGGCACGAGTACTACCCAATCCTAAAATCTTTTGTTTCCCATGAAAACAAAAATTTTCCGCGAGAACCTGGCGATCCCCGGGCTAATTCTCCGCGCACCTTTTCTCCTGATACATCGATTTTTCGCCTCCCCCAGTTTTCGCCTCCCCCAGTTTTCGCCTCCGTTGAGCGCATTGGAAAAAAGTTGTCTAGGGCGAATAATGGTGAAATTTAGTTTGTATATATTGTAATAAAAATGCTTGATAGTCATTATGAACGTATCGTAAATATAGGTTTATTTTGATGGGCCTGTCCCTTTAAAGGTTCGCAATCACTTCATTATCGTCTTTTTAATTCAATTATCAATAAATATAAAAATATACCTAGAAAAATACCTTTCCAATGCCAATTTACGGACCAATTTATCACAGGGAAAGAAATCCCTTCGGTTGAGTTTTGATTTTTGACAAAATGAGGTGTTTTCTAAATCGCAATGGGACTTGCCGGTTGCCAATGATGACAATACAAAGAAAACCCGGGATCAAAACACAACCGAGGGGATTTCTTTCCCTGGGTTAAATTTTCAGTAAATTGACACCGGAATGGTATTTTTCTAGATGCTTTTGCATCTTTATGGATAATTGAAGTAAAAAGGCGAATTTGAAGTGACTGCGATCCTTTAAAGGGACAGGCCCACCGATATAAACCTATATTTATTATTTGTTCATAATTCATAAAAAGGATATTTATTATAATATATACATACCAAATATTATTCAGTTTTACCATGGGGAAGTTTTTCCCGTGAGCTTTCCTTACAGAAGGTACCGTAGACAGGCCTTGGGTAAAAGAAAATTAAAACATTTTTAAGGAAGTTAAAACTTGCTATAGTACCGTAGTTGTTTGATTATATTAGTCCTGCGGCGAAAGACGAGAGAGTATGCTGAATAAAGAGGCACCAGCCTAAGAAGACACATATGTACATGAGAGTGCAGACAACGAGGCAAACCAAGAGGAACAAAAAATGCATACACCTTTAAACAAAGATGAGACTACGGTCCCTTCCGTAAGGAAAGCTCACCGGAAAAACTTCCCCATGGTAAAACTGAATAATATTTAGTATGTATATATTATAATAAAGACCCTTTTTATGAATTATGGACAAATAATAAATATTGGTTTATATCGGTGGGCCTGACCGGTATTGCAGGTATTGCACCTGGTTCTGGGTTTTTTTGCCTAATAATAGTTTGAATAAAAACTAAAACAATGAAAAACATCAAAATAACGGCTAATAGTCACGTCTGGCCAAAAAAAATAACCGAAAGATTCCGTTTTGTATTTTTGAATTTATTATGGTGACAAGAATTATAAAGCAAAAGAGAGATTGGGAAAAGCACCGATGGGGAGCTCCGGAGGAGCTAAATTTCATTAATACAATTTATGGTCTTCCACTCGCCTACTTTGCGTGATAAAACCGCGCCACCCATTTGCCTTATCAAAGAATCCGCTACTAAGTAAAAAGATTTTTTTATTGTATTAAAACAGCGCAGGAGGAGAAGGTCCGTAAGCCAACTGAAATCACCTCCGACAAAACTAAAACCTAATCCCATATTATGAACCGTGCTAAGCACTGCTCGATATTCGTTCCATTGATATGCAAGACTATTGGGTAAGGGTCTTGTAAGTCTTCTGATCGCAATCAAATTGCAAAACCCTTGAGTTTTTCTATCACATTCGCGCTAAGGTACTTCGCCTCATATGTGCCACCTGGCGTTCGCGCAAGCCCGGAACCCGTGCAGCTCCCCTTATTTGTTCGACTCCTGACAGGAGCACAGCTTTTTGCGCGGCGGTGACGCGGATCCACATGCGGTTGTGGTATGGAAAGCCTCACAAATACATAATCAACAATAGTTACCCCGTGGAGCGTCATCCAAAACAACGTCAGCAGACTCTTTTCTCTCTGTTCCAGACAAAAGCACGGCACCGGATATATCATTGTAGAAGATCGAGCCATCAGACCCATTGTCAGTCGTTCGTGGCGTTTCGGCAGTTTCATCTAAATCATTTGTTTTCCCTCCAATGTGAAGCAACGAAAATTACCTCATATTGATGTTTGTTTAATGGACTGACAGAAAAAACGCTTGTTAGAAAAGAGATGTAACTAAAAAGGGGGTGTAACTAGACGTTAAAATTTAATTTTTAACGATTTTAACCATTACCATCATACTCCAGTGAGGGTTCGTCGAGGAAATAGTCCGTAAGGAAGTTGACGTCATCATGGAGAGACGTACCATACAGGTCTAGATAGTTTCAATTAGGCTTTACTTCCATTTTAGGCAAACTGTGGCTAGGCAAAGAACTAGTCGCAAGCTTCAAATTGATCTCTTTTTTCCCAAACTCCTTTCAGAGTGATATGCGAGTTTTCACTCTAACATAAGTCCAGCAAAATAACCATTAAGTTGCAGTGTGCGAAACGTAACTGTATTGCGCGCCAAAAAAAGAACGCGCACAAAATGTGCGCAATCAACTTCAAATGATCGAGAATTTGCGCAAAATAAGTGCAAAAATCGTCAGGAATCTGCGCAATGGTACGCGTTATGTTCTGCACATCAAATACCGTGGCTCAACTCATAAACGAGTACCATGGAGGTCACAGGGCTCGTCTTCGTAGGTGGAGTCGGGCTTGAACAACAAACTTTCCACTGTAGGGAAAACAGTGAACTCTAAAATACATTTGCACTTTCTTCAATAAATTTAATCTAATCCATTAAGGAATGTAATTGGTTAGTTCTAACCAACTATAATGAAAATTTCTATATGATGTGGTTGCAGTCTATGCTATGCTATAACTATATGATGTTGGCTTTTGTGCATTTACGTAGCTGTGTAAGCACCTTTACAGCTTGAAACGTGATTTGTAACTCGCAACTCCTAGGGGATATAAGCTAACAATTACAGCACGACCAATAACCGAAAAAAAAAACGAAAAAAACTTACCTAACGGTTTTGGCGGGTATTCGATGAAAGTGCCCAATATTGTTTGAAGGTCAAAAGTCTCGTCGTTGGTTTCGTCCTCGTCCAATATTACCAGAGGACCTAAATTTGGTAATATAGTTTGGTATTAAGTCTTTTAGGGTCACCTTTTGAGATGTGTTAATTGCATATCCTCAATAAACTATTTATAAAGTACCTTGCCAGAAAGTATCCAATTTTGCCCTATGCACTTTACAGTTTCGTTTCGAAATGCATTTTTTGTTGGAAAAGCACACTTTTCACTAAATAAGTCTAATAAAACTACCACCTTTCTTTGGTTTGGGGTTGTACAGAATGTCCGTACACCATTCCAGGTCATCTTCAACCAAAGTGCTCTGAAAGTTGCACTAAATTCGCCTTTAAAAAAATACGGCACAGGCAGAAACGTTTTAATGAGACCATGTTTTGACCACATTTAGCCTCGGCATATTAGGCGGATGGCGAAGCCTGAGCACGACCAACTGTGCGAGCGGCGTGAGTGAGCGAAAGCGATGATTGCTCGCTAACTCCTGCCCTATTTTAAATTATTTTTTCTTTGTTTGAGGAAAAGATATTTCTTTGGACATCGTAAATCCAGCTCCCAAGAAACTGGTATTCGGGCAATGCACATGAACGCAATGAAAAAATATGGATTGAATTCTTTTTTAAACTTACTATCTTTTCCGAGTGTTTGTCCAATTTTCTAGCATGCAGCTCGAGAGGCATAAAAAATGTTCGATCTACGTCCGATAGCAAGAGAGTGCGATGGAGCGCCATAAGACCGGCCTTAGTGCCCTTATTCGTCATCTAAATAAAAAATCTCTCAAGCATCATTACTAGTAATAAGGGTGGTTTTAAACATTAACCATTTTTAGCACAAGGGGACATAAACATGAGGCGCTCGTGCATGCGCTTTATGCTACCTTTATCCATTAGTTCAAGTGTGGTCGTTTTGGTTTTTATGCCCTTTTTTGGAGCATGGTAAGAATTTCAGAATTTCTGCACTCAGTTCGGCAAAAACCGCGTAACTTATTGGGCGCAGTTTCGTCACACATTGGACTTTACTGGTTCAAAAACGCGCTTTTCGACGGTACAATTTTTTTTGTTTTTTTAGGCTTTGTAAGGCTTTTTCGTGACGATACAACAAAGGATGAACATGATGCGAAGTAACACATTAGATAGTATAAAGTATAAAGGCCTACCCTTGTCAAAATCGACGCAAGCTGGGAAAAGTCGGTTTTCTGTTCGGGATGGAAATCGAGCTGTTCGGCCAAACTCTTCGCCATGTGAAAGAACGTCTTGGCCAGGAATGCCGCTGTTTTCTGAAATACATATTATATAAATAAAGAAAAATAAAGTGTTGTGAAGCCGTTCGTGTTGTGAAGCCGTTCGTGTTGTGAAGCCGTTCGTTGTTGTGAAGCCGTCCGTCTTATGGTATCCTTTTGATTGCATATGTTTCGATGTGTATATCAATATTTTTTTATTTATTAAGTACACCAAAAGGTGTGCATCCGAGGATGCAAGTTAAAAAAGAACATACAACCGGAAACAGATGATTGATTTGATCAGCAATGAGATTTGACATTCTGCATTTGGAATATTGTTGCAAAAGTAATAAAGCCAGCATTTTTGTTTGAGCAAACCAGCAAACCTTGAATCACTCCCTTTAGCAAATAATGTGGTATCTTATTAAACTATCTTATTAAAGTAACCCCGTATTTTACTAAGCACTAAGCAACCGGGACACTGGTGGAACCCGTGGACACCAGCGGACAACAATGCACTTATACTATTTGTCTTGGTCTTTTATGCGGTACAGAATGAGTGTATGATTCAAACTAGACTTGCTCGCCTTAGAAAGTGGGGCTATTGGAAAAAGAGGTCCTTATTTTGTCAGGTACAGGCTTTGAGAAAACTGCAATTGCTATGAAAACCCAATTATTCAGCGACAAGCTGTAGTCAGAAATAGAAATTATGTTGAGAGTATTGAGTATTATATCATTGAAAAGGCATTTCCTCGGTAAAATATATTTCCCGCTCCTGATTACGAATTTAGCACTCCGTTAATCCGCGACCCTGCCCGCCCAAGGCTTTCGACCCCACCGCCGGCGCTAAATATGGCTAATATTTTCAGGGCCGGCCCTTTAACAGTACGAATAGTGTACCATTCCGATAGGTTAGCTAGGGCTAGTTCACAGGCGACTAACTCTGCGAGTTTTGTCGTAATTCAATGCGATCTTCTGGATAATTGTCCAATTAGCAAGGCGTGAATTCACAGTGAGGGTATTCGGTGACTTCGCATAATATGGGTATTGCAGTAAGGATGGCACCGCTTTCTTGAGCAAGTAAAAATAGGTTTTAGAGTTAAGAACAATGAAAAGCTGGTTATAATTTACGAAGCGTTTGGAGAGTTAAGTGCCCAGCAGTATAAATAATACGTTCTTACACTATATTCTCCACTCAAGAGTGGTGTGATGTAGAGGAAGAATCTGAGTCGGTAAAATTGAGCAAGAAAGCCCATCCCCGAGAGTGCATGAGGATGACCCTCTTTCATAAGCCCGGATTCCTGAATGGAAACAAATATTATAATAATACTAATAATACTAATACTAATAATAATACTTAAAAGGTTAAAGCGAAATACCGGCCGGTTTCGAGTACTCCCTGCTTTCCTATGTTTAATATGCAAATGGGCATAAATTTAAATAAAAAACAGACCCCAATAGACCCCTTTTCGCATAACGGCATAAGAATGCTGATATTTGAGACGCGTTTCAAAAACCGGCTGGTATTTCGCTTTAAGGTTATGAAAATACTTAGGTTAAGTTTAGACCCGATTTCGCAAGAGAACTGAACTCCGCGCGGGTCCCGTGCTTGAAAATAGACAGCGACTTAATCACTGCGCCACCTTACATAATAAGAAAAAGAATAAGAATAATACCTTCTCAAATTGCTCGGTGAGCTCGTGTCTTTTCACGTTTCTGATAATGCCCTTTAGTTTGTAATTGGGCTCCAACTTTTTCTCTTTCTTTCCTCTGGTCTTCACGGCCTTACTCTTATTAGACTTCATAATTGTGCGCATTTTCTGAAACACCGCAACTCAGTGAGATTGACATGAGAAGGTTTTCTTCCTACCGATATTAACTCCGCAAATTGTACAGATGGTTTGTGCGTGAGACTGAGAAAAGGAGAGAGAGAGAGAGAGAGAGAAAACCAGAAAATGACAGAAAGAGAGGGAGAATGGAGAGGGAGAGAGAGAGAGAGAGAGAGAGAGCAAAAGAAACAAAAAATGCCATTCTTGATTTTTGTACAGGTCCAATATAGAAAATCAAAGTATAAAAAGTCCGAAATTCTTTGTATTAGGGCGCATTGCTCTATATTCAGAATAAGATATGAACTTTATTATTAGCTATATGTGTGAGGTTTAGTTCCTTAACTACAACTTTTTTATAACTATATAACATAATAAACATTATGAATAGCGTTTTTGTGCATTCATTTTTCAAGATTGCAAGATAACGTTTGACAAAAAAACTGTACAAGTTTACGGCTAAAAACAAGGCTAAAGGGAGCGAGCTTCCAACTTTTTCTCCTTATATTATACTCTCTTCGACAGGCCCGGGTATAGGTATAGCAGTCTTACGTTTCATGCAGGTTCAAGTGTTCAAGCCTCCAAGTCAGAAATACAACATTCCCGGTCATATTCATATTTTACGTCATTTTATTAAACGTGGCATGTTGGCCACTCTTAGGCAAAGCACTATCTATTAGAAAATTGGCAGCGTTTCGTGGAGTAATCTCTAGTGCGTGGAAGCGAGACAAATGAATGAAGATAAACAGCAAAAAGGAACTGGGAACTTACGATAACTTTTGGCAGCGTGTTCGCTTTGTTGCTTGTGCACAGTAATGTGCCTGCTTAGAGGTGCAGTAAGCTTCGCCAAGTTGTGAGATTTTAACTGAAATAATACAAATTAGACGGAATATATGCGGATTATAACATGATGAAAAGCGAACCTACATTAAAAGCAGAACAGTCACTTGAAGCAAGGCAATAGCAATGAAATACGGAAGTTCTGTGCAATCGCCGGGCACGAGGACACACAACACGGCGCCCGCAAGTATGCCAGGAACAGCGCGCAGTGGCGCACCCACCGCACATCCGCCGCACACACACACACACTCAAACGTAAAGAAAAATGCGCTGCGATTGCGCGAACGCGGCAATTGCATCTAAAAGGCGAACGTCTCCTGTGTGCGGCTATGTTGGATTGGAAATGACGCGCGTGCTACTGACGAGATTAATAAACCAGATTTAAAAAAAAACATCAGATTCCAAACTATAGAAATGTTGTGAGGAAAAAATTTGCATACTCTGCTCGAGTGTTTTAGCATTCTATTCCTGA
The DNA here is from genome assembly GCA_036852015.1 of Pelodera strongyloides. Lineage (NCBI taxonomy): Eukaryota > Metazoa > Nematoda > Chromadorea > Rhabditida > Rhabditidae > Pelodera > Pelodera strongyloides. Next base: position 34,609 of record JAANDG010000161.1, on the reverse strand, counting down.
GTTTTCAATAATGAAAAGAGGATGTTGTTTATAATACGTTTCGCCATGTTCACTTAACTTCTGACCCGCATGTAATATTATTATTTATTCTTTATTAAATAACACCACAGGGGTGAGCATCACAATGAAATGATGAAAAGAAAGTAGTATATAACTCGTCATGTTGTCGTTGATTAGCAAACAGGTGATTTGATAATAAAACAATGGAAATCAAGCGTAATGTATAGGTAATGGTGTGAGACATTTAGAGGCATAATATACTCGTATGTGGCTCAAAAGAGGGACAGCCGCACAACGAATGTCATCAGAGTTGCAGATATGAACCGCCTGTAGCGAAAGTACAAAAACGACGATTTAAATACCAGTTTACCAGTTTACCAGTTAGGAAGCGGTAAGCGTATTTCTGTTGAAAAACAAATTCCAATATGTTCTTCAGAATCGAAAGTGTTCGTTTCTATGTAACATATTTGAATGGATAGATTTATTTATTTATTTAGTATCACAATCAAGATCACAAAAAGTGTTTTTTCGTAAATCACTGTGCTGAAAGGGACGCAGTCACTACAAATTCAACTTTTTTATTCGATTTTTATTAAATGCAAGAAGATTTATAAAACAATATGCAGCCAGTAAAAAGCCACATAAAAGCGAACTCAGGGAGAGAAATCAATGAAAATGGGTTTTGGTAAATGACCATCGCCGGTGCATATCGCATATATGCAATTGCCAGGGTTACTTGAAGAGTGAGCAGCCTGCAGTGTTACACATGGCGTGTGGTTTATCACTGCAGGGTATTTATTATGAACGGGCAATACGGGCAATTATAAACTATGGTATATTAGTAAAACTCATACGCAGTGATTTCTCTCCCTGAGTTCGTTTTGCTGTACTTTGGTGCTGGAACCGTATTTTTCTTCACATATTTGAATATTTAATGAAAAGCGAATGAAAAAGGTAAATTCGTAGTGACTTTTCCTTATCAACTGTGCCTTGCATTGTGCTCAGGACCTATGCGGTGCATATATCATGAGGTGAGCAAAAGTTGTATTTGAACTCCCTTGAATGAAGGTGCACCCTCTTGAAGCGTAAAAAGAAATTTAAAAATCAACCACATATGTGTATACCACATTTTCTTGCACAGAAACACACCCAAAAACTGTTGTTTACCCTTATTTTTCATAAATTTGAATAATTTCATTTAGTCGGCTAAGTATTAAAAGCTAAATTTTTGTGAAATAGAATCAGTTTATTATAGATATAGAAGAAATGTACTTTATAATTCAGGTAACGTTTTTTTTTTGAATCATATGAACGAGGAGCCGAGTACATAAACTGCGTGCACGACTCTCACTGTGTCACTGCGCGATGTTGGAGATGTGATATTTTGTTTTAGAAATAAGAAATACAAAGAAAATGGCATATAAATTGAGTTTTTCAATATTTATTAAAATATTTTCAGAATTTTGCTGTGGCAGCCACCTGCTTTTGCTATGTAATGTCAGCAACAGATTTGGTTAATCAAGAAGAACTATTCACATTCGGTTCCTCAATAGAAAGGAACAGAGAGGAGCGTCAGGCAGATGGTAGGGAATATTTGGCTCATTGAATAAGTAAACTCAGGACTTACCGCATATCCACTGTCACCTTAACCGCAACATTATGCAAAAATTCTCTTTGCATCGCTTGAGTATTTCAACTGCATTTTTTTTACTAGTGGTCAATACATTCGCCACTTGGCCGCAAATTTGGTTGCAATGTATTTTTCTAGGAAAGCCTTCCGAGAGTCCCGCTGGTACTACAATAGTAGCGAAGCCTACGACTACGACTACGACTAGGACAACGACTACCACGACAAGGACAACTACCACGACTACGGCAACTACCACGCCGTCGACGTCAACGACTACGGCCACGACAGCAGTGAAAAAAGCCACAACTACGACAACGAAGAGGGAAGATAAAACGGAAAAGCAGTTAAGCAGGAGGCTCGGTGATACATAGCTTTCTGAAAAACTTGCGTCCCTTCACTATACTGGCACTGAATCTCTATGGGAACCTGTGATATTCTCAGATTTCTTCGTGCAAGATTCACTGTAATTTCAGACTACCAAAGGAAGTGAATCTAAAGGAGACGAGACACCAGCAAAGAATGGTACCTCTGACGCAAATATATGTGAGCTTAGCATGTTATTCTTCATATTGTTCATAACTAGTTGCTGCATCCCAAACTTTGGCTACTGAGTGTTCTTCAATTGCTGGCCAGCATACAATAAACACGCATTGTTTTTTATGACTACACAACCATACGACATGTGAGCTCAAAAGTCCAATACTATATTCGTGATCAAGCACAAACGTGGTTTTCGTTTTTAGTTCCTACGAGTCCCAGAGATGTTTTGCTTTGTTTCAGTCCAATGCTACGGAAAGGGTGAATCTTGTTGTCGAAACAACAGACAAACATACTCGAAGAAGTTGAACGGACTGCCTCTTTCAATGATCGATCTGGCCAATTTCGTAGTTTCCGTCGTTTTGTCGCTGGTTTTGATCTTCGTCAATATCAAAGTCAAAGGAAAACTGAAGAATGTGGTCGGTTCCTGGGAATTGGAATATGGAATTTTCCTTCTTGTAATTATCTTTCAAGTAATAATTACCGAATATCACCACAATTGCCTTTTCAGACAATTAAAGAGGCAGAGGCCGCACGGGAACGCTGTTGTGAAATTATGGACGCGGTGAGTTAACGGAAACCATTTAGAGACACTAGACGCTTACGATTGCTTTCTTTACATTCCTACCAGAATACTTCTGTTTGTTTGGCATATAATGCCGACGTGTAACTTTTGAGCTAGACCCACAAACGTCTACAACGTAAAACTCCGCGCCATCGCCGCGCACAATAACAGGACGCGCTAGTGCGGGGCTGTGCATCTCCTCTAGGGTGCGCGGCGGTGCCGCCAGGGGTGCGCTAACACCACCTGGCGCACCCATGGCGCAAGTGGGGCGCACCACTGGTGCATTTGTGGCGCACGTGCCGCGCCTACCCTAAATTATGCGCCGCAGGTGCGCCAAGTGAGATAGAACACCACTGGTGCACCTGTGGCGCACCTTCCGCGCACTCTAGTGGGAGTGCGCCGCGCACCAGCGGCAGACCCTTATTTTGTGCGCGGCGATGGCGCGGAGTTTCACCAGTGTTATAGTTATCAGAAGTATTGAAACTCAAACATTCAGGCAATGGTAGCCTCAGCTCCGTTGAAGTTACTGAGAAGTTTCAACAAGGCACTAAAGGCGGACAGCGAAGACAAGAATAAAGAGAGCAATGTGGGGTAAATTCTCGTTTATTCCTTAGCCATAGCTTAGGAATACGTAACCACCACAAGATAGCTAAAGCTATGTATTGACTTTTTGCACTAGTTACTTTCAATGAGTTATGCAAAAACTCAACAGTAATGAACAGACTTGTATACAAATTCGTATAAGTTAGAAAACTGCTAAGACTATAGTTAGACACTAAATGAATCTTTATTTCTTTACTTTCGGTCCTGAAGATCTAAACGAATAACCTTAACATCTTAATACTTTCAGGAAAGCGGCGGTACGGGCACAGGTACCGGTACCCAGTCAGCAGCCACACCCCCCAGCCCCGCCCCATAAGATCGCCCCGCCTCCTAAAGTTGAATCCAAAAAGGAGATTAAAAATAAAAAGAAGCCTGACAAGAAGGTTGCCCATAAAAAGGCTGCCCCGAAAAAGGTTAAGCATAAAAAATAAATATTGTTTTTCTGTTCGCTTACCTTGTTTTTAATTGAATCTCAAACTTCCAATTTTAATTCTGTAAAAGAGTTCTATCTATCAATAAAATAACGTCAAATGCATAATTACATTGTAAAATGTATATAAATGTTGTTCATGCGATCTTCAATGAACACGAACAAATGCGTTCATAATTTCCATGCTCGCGAATCGCCCGAGTGAAAATGACAAATCGCTATACCCATGTTCAATTCATTCTACGCGGGTGTATGTCAATTGCCTAACGTAACCCATCGAATAACGCGTTTGCCATGGTTCTAGAGAAGTGCACCAGTTCCATATTTGAAATAGATCCGGTACTATTTGAATTCTGCTAAGCGCATATCAGTATGGACCACGCCATTTCCATTGAACTGAACATGGACAGGGATTTTCACTCGTGCGATTCTCGAACATGGAAATCACTGACAAGTGACTATACCAAGTGTTGTCAAGCAAAAACAGCGTGACGTGAGTTTCACTATCAAAGCGGCGTTTTCAAGCACAAACAACGTATGGATTGGTGTTGTTTATGTGTCCCATACCGTACCGCTAGTCGTTAGACAACCCTTCAAAACGAACTCAAAATTTCAAAAGCCATACACATTGTACATAAATCACCAATGTTTCAAAAAACCAATATAACTCCAAGTAACTTGCTATGGTCGTTTCCTGTGTGGCAAAACAGTCTAATAAGATTCAGTTTCAAAAGTGAAATATGTAGATCTTTGCAAGACCAAACAAAAGATTAAAAACCAACAATTTATTCGTTTGTATCTCATAAAATACATCCGAATTACCGAGAACATCTGGGATTCTTCAGGAAAAAAAGTCGAGCAACATTACAAATTGCAAACGCAACGCTCCTATCCCAATCCCAACCATAGAGTCCAAAAAGGCTGCCAAAAGTGCCAAATAAATAAATAAATAGATCAACATCAACAAACATGCATGTTACTACTCTATGGGACAATCTCCACATTCACAAAAAGCGAAGACCCAGCATAACAGAGACAGTGAAACCATCACTCTCTACTCTTTAAAAAAAAACTATCCACTACACAACAAATATAACAATCCCCCACAAAACTCAACCCGATATGTACATTATTACGCAGAGGTAAAAGCTGCTACCCAAGGGATAACTTGAAACAGTTTCATACCTCCTACACATTTAATTTACAACTAGAAAAGCTCGCCGAAAATGTGATATGTACATATCGAACAGGGTTAGTTTACCATAATAGTCAACAATTGCATAGCAATTAGAATAGCACAAACAAGTCACAGACAAAATACGCCTTTCTAAACGGAGAAATTGGGGAATAATTCGGCGAAGCCTCTCCAGGGACTTACCCGGGGAGACTCCAAAATGCATTTCTTCTTTCTGTGGCCCCCTCTCCATTAGTTGTAGTGCCTGGCCGGCGATTCGTCTCTTGGTACCTGTAGATGAAACATTTCAGATGCTGGGGCGAAACTTCGTAAACATGTGGCGCGCTCGTGATAAAGCAATATCTGTTGTTGTAGGGTGGAGTGCGCGGACTGTCGTTTACTCACAATAAACATGCACCTGTGCACCCTGCATCCCTATCTATATCCAAAAAGAAGGGAATCTCACTCAATTCCAAACCCTACCTCTCTCCTCTCGCTATCGTACAATCTGAGTTCAAAATCGGCTGGGTGGTTCTTTCCCTCCCTCACTTTTTGCGAACGATTCTCGGCTTCAAATTTCTCAACCTGGAAATAAATATTAGACCTTCTGAGCTTACAGCAACATACAACAGATACCGCACAGCAAGCAAGAGTTGATTCATACACATGTTCATGTGAGAACATATGTATGTTAGTTAGCACATCAGATGCGCTACCAAATTTCAATTTACCGTAGCCAACCATTACAGTGCAGGACAAAATTCAACAATTCAACAAACCAAGCAAGACCAAGGTTGTCGAAAAAAAAATGATCTACCTGAACTTGTAGATCATCGTCCGGCTTCATGTCCAAATCAGTAACCAAGTTGAAGAGGTCGACGGCCGGTGGCAGATCCGGAGTCTCAATTGAATGGAAGAATGCGAGGCAATTTTGGATATCACTGGAATTACATAGGAGCAATTACTATCCGTCAAAAGGCCATCCGAATTCCGCACAATAAATTAACTTCATTTACTGGAGATCGATTACGACGCACTGTGTTCCATGAAAATGGAGAAGCGAGATGTTAGACGAAAGCACAATGCTGATATAAGATGATAATGCTTACCGTAGAAGGTAGTAAAGGACCCTGGGATGCGAAAGGTCCATGGCTTGCGATACGTCGATCACGTGAACAATTCCTTCGGACAGCAACATATTGAATTCGGAGAGATCACCGTGAACAAGGCTACACTCCTTGTATAGGCGGATCAGAATCTGGAAGACGATAAAAGATTCAGTATAGTAACAAGTAAGCCAACAACAAACAGAAAGCTCCCACCCACGGGGTACGACTAGCTACTGAGTTAAACACTGATGTCAATATCAGAGCACCCCGTAACAGTAATGTGCACACACACACGCTCACATAACACATACACACACATGCACACACACACACACAAACACACTCACACACAAACACACACACACCCCCACATACACAAAACATTGTTCTTTGTCTATGTCCACAATACAACAATCCTTAAAGTTCGACACACAACCGATTTTATTTACATACTGTACAATTACTAATTACAATACACAATACTCACCTGCTCCACCTGACTGAACACAGCCTTCAGTTCATCCGGGGTGAATGCAATCCATTCGACGTCCTTCAGTCGTGGTGCCGGGAATCCCTCCATTCCAATCAGATCCATTAGAAGGACGTTCCTCTTCACTTTGATCGGACGAGGACATGGCACGTTGTGGTTGAAGATTCTGAAACCTCATTTGTTCACAATTCAGCAAGTCCATAAATCATGCCGGCACCCAGTGCATATGATGAGTCTATTGAACCGTGAACCCTACCTTTTAAATAACGAGGCAACTTTTAAATGATATCGTGAAACAAACTAAAACAAAAAAAAATCGATGTTTCAACAAACTATTAACACTGCTTTCGCAAAATGGCATGTCAGTAAGTAGTCTGTTTTCGAGGAAATAGGAAATACTATTTAGTTAATTAGCATATAAATAAATTATTCACAGATTCGAACCCGACCACATTCCCAACCAGGCAACAAATTTAAAAGAAAACAATAACAAACCTATTCAAATTCATGAATTCCTTCTGGGCCCAAATCTTGAGAACATGGCGCGGATTCTTAAAACGGAAGTCGTCTTTTACGTATTCAGAACGGTTCTTGAACTCGGCGAGAGCAGTCTTGTACACCTAGAAAACAAAGATAAACGTTGCGAATTAGCAACATCACTCCATAACGTAATAACATTTCGTTTTAAACCGTAGAATTAATGTGCAGTGCACAGCAACTCGCGTATGTATTCCATATGTGCGCTACATTTTGAACCAAGTTTAGCACTCATTGTAGAGCTTTTAAAACAAGACCCAAGACCTGTATATCATGTTGAAGTTGAATTGAATACATGACTTGAAAATCCGCATTTGAGTTAACATTCGAAGCCGTGAACGTGAACCCGATACAACGTGCAATCCCGAAAAACGCAAATAGCAAAATGCTTACTCCTCAGTGAAAAGAAATACCGACCTTAATAGCAAAATGAGCAGGTCGCTGTTCGCCCAAAATAGCGTGGACGACTGCGGACTCCTGGAATAAAAAACACTAGTGAGCTATAAATAAAAAAAAAACAAACGAAAGGCTGATTTAAAGCGGTATGATATGGCTTAAATGAAACATTTTCTGGACACACGCGGTTTACGCAAAAAAAAACTAAAATGATGCAACCAGTGAGCTACTTTGCGCATTTCCGGCAGACAATTGCCAATTTTCACCGGAGCACAATTATATGAATCATGATACAACTAATGTAAGTTCTTCAAATAACATAATTAAACAATGAGCAATGAGCAATGGACTCACCTTTCCAGTCGCAATCACTTCTTCAATCTTATCGAAAAATCCCTCATTGATCCATTTGAAAAGAACCAAACGCGACTTCATATCGATCGAAATTTGCATGGTCGACTGAAAAGTTCATAAATGAATGCACGAGCCTTCAAACGTTTTCTCCGTCTTCCACCCTGGGAGAATTGAAGTTACTAAATGTCCAATGATGAAACTACTGTGTGAACAAACAGTTATCTTAAAAACGGGCTAGTGAGCCAATTAATAAAGATTTATTGATTACATTTAAAGTACATAATCAATGAAACAGCATAAACACAAAAACTCGGTTATATGAAAGCGGGCCAGTGAGCCAATGAAACAACACAAAAAAAGAAGAACAAAACAAAGACTCACAATTTCCTCCTTATCCTTCAGTTTGAATCCACGTTTCTGCTCTTTCTTCGCAAACACGCGCAGCTTGTGGAATACCCTAAAAGTGTAAAGGCTACATGGACTAAAATGCAAAGCTTCGACCACAACTTTTAATACAAAAGAGAGAGGCCCATGCCCTGACCGTAATTTAACTCAAGAGGGTCCCTACTGATATGATTACACAACTAATTAACAATAAACTGACTTGTTGTTAACTTTCTCATCGATCATGTCACCGGTGGCCAAACTGCTAACTCCAATGCCCTAAACATGCTTCAATAAGCTAGTCTACTACTTACTGACTACAAATTCATTTCACCCAACACCACAAACACCCAGAGGCTCACAATCATATACAGCTGATGAAGCATACTGTTTTCCCATAAAAACACGAAATTTCGCACACAACAGTAGAGTTTGTCCTCGCGATAAGACGATAAACGGTTTTCCGGCAAGTGTCGGCAATGGCCCGCCCCTTTCCGGAAAGACCTTTCTTATCGCGAACGGAAAGGACTCTCTTTCCGGCAAATTATCGTTTGCCGCAAACGGAAAGGGCGCTCTTTCCGGAAAATTATCGTTTATCGCGAGCAGAAAGGGCTCTCTTTCCGGCAAATTATCGTTTATCGCGAACTAAAAATCTATCTTTCCGGCAATTTATCGTTGTCGCGAACTGAACGGGCTCCCTTTCCGGCAAATTATCGTTTACCGCGAATAGAAACGACTGTGTTTGCGGAAAATTATCGTTGTTACGAAACATGCCCAGTAGCTTGGCGGAAAATGGAAAGCTGTAAATAGCGACAATTGAGTCTTAAACCCTTACCAATTTCAATGTGTAATTTATTCCTTGGAAAGAGCTTCGCGGCCTGAACAAATAGAACTACTCCATTCATTTCTAATTCAGTGCATTAGTGTGTTACGGCACATGAAGAACTTCTTTGGATTTTCCGAGGAATGAAATTAGCAACCATTTGTATTAAACAGCCTTTGTGATGTTTAATATAGTGTATTTACATTTCAGAGCACAAAGAAGCTTTGCGTTAAGGCAAGGTTACCCTTGAACATCGGAAATGTAGGCTTTGAGCCTTCTATACTCTGTTATTCTCCGACCCAATGCGCGCCCAAATTGTGGCTTTCGACCCCACCGCCGACGCTAAATATGACTGCAATTTGAAGTGCCGACCCTTTAGCAGTACAAATAGTGTAGTAGTACAGTAGACAGCAGCAGTGAACGCATGCCAGCCAAACTGACCCAAGTCTGACCCAGGTCCGACCCAACTGGCGCTCTTGCAGCCCTTCCGCATGCACATCGCATTTTTCACGATGATTTTTTCAAATTTTTTTGAAGTCCTGCACTTTCTGGTTTCTTTCTAATTTGTTTCTATTTCCTTTATTATTTCCTCTATTAACTTATTGCTATCACAGGTACCATTGCTTCACTTACTGGTGCGCGTTCAAGCAAGCAAACAAACGGAAGGAAACACGATAAAGTAAGTTTATGATGTGGTAAGAATAGGGTTCCCATCGGTCACTATAGATAGACTCAGCCGTAGAAGTATATGTTACTAATAGTTTGTAATCTTCGCAGAATGACGCAGAAGTATTATACTTTCATTTACTATTTAATTTAATACATTTAGACACTGGTGGCCAGCTCCATGGAAGTTCACAACATCAAAGATGCATTCTGCTGCCTGATACTAATACTGGACAATGGAAGATTCGCTAAAACTCCGTCAAATTTGAATGTTTAGTCATATACTGTGTATGTATTATTCGCAATAAACATTTCCTCCCGTTATGTAGTGTAATTTATGGGCTACGCTTCTGTACAAATTACGGTGGTGCCGACTCCAAACCGTGGTGGAGCCGACCCAACTCCGACTCCAAACAGTGGTTTTGCCGATCCAACTCCCACGCCTTTTTCAAATTTTTCGACCCGGGGCGGAAACTAGGACCGCCCAGAGTCGGAATTCGCTTTAGTTGGGTCGGCACTTTGGGTCGGAGAGGAACATAGTATTTAATCAACGAAAATTGTTGAAGCTTGATTTGTAGCTCATCGAATAGAGCTCATTAAACTTACTGGTTGAAAACATTATCTTTGTTTTCCAACCGTTATTTTCGCTATTTTTGGCTAAGTGAAATATTTTTTGTGGAGCAAAGTTGACAGTATATTTCTTCACTTGAAAGCAATGAGACAAGTTGCGAATGGTAGTTTTCAGCAGAACGAACAATTATTGTAATGAAAAGTTGAAAACTAGAAGTGTGGGTTCGCAACTTCAGACGTTATTCTCCGTTGAATTTCGTTCCCTGGAAGTTTTCCGTTTGCTTTCTAATGATAATTTTGGAGGAAAAACGAGCTTACAGAAAAACGATCTTTGCGGTTTCTGGCAGTACATGAAAAGACCTTTCGAATGAGGTATAATATATGCCAATACAAAAAATTGCCCGTTTTACTTTATTTCTGCTCGCCTCACAAACAGCCTCGCGGACACCTGCCTCATGCCCCAAGCGCCTCATGCCCCACTACCGTACTCTTAATTGCAGAATCAGGCATTTTGCGTTATTTTCGGCGGGAGTTTCAAATTTTGTCAAACATACAGTACTCACAACTGGAATATCAGGCATTTCGCATTATGTTTCGCGTATTTTTCAAATTTTGTTTTCCTTGGAATTTTCCAATGCTTTTTTGTTTTGGCCTAGCCCTTTTTGGTTTTGTGGGTTTGTGTTATGTTTAGCTAATACTTTATTATGATATGAAATGGGTAGTAGCTGTTATTGTGTGCATTTTACAGCAACACGGTCCCTTTTTAGCCCGGAATTTGTATTCGCATGTGTCATTAGCCGGTCGTTTGTAGTAGACACACGCACTTAACGCTTTCGCTTACTTTTGAGTAACAATATCGCCTTCTGTTTAGTACGTGTTTTGCATGTAGTTGCTTTTCAGGTACCGTGTCAAGGATGGCTACCTATCACAAATGCAAAGGACGCCAGTGCAGCATCGGAATCGATTGCGATCATTACTGGCATTTGTTCTTCTCCCACTGAATGGTACGTTTGTTTTGTTGGTTTATATATTTTCGACATTTTTTTGTGTCGTGTTATCCGTGTGCTGTGATGTATTTGCATTGAGTTTTTATGCTTCCCGTGTGGCAGTGACACTCACAGAGTAGAGTAATTAATGAGCTGTTTCGAGTAGCATCATTATATCAAGTGTGCAACTGGGCGAATCTTTCAACTCAGATTTGAATAACTGTTGCTAGCATATAAGCGCACAACTCGCTCTTTAGATGTACATGAATGGTCACGGATTACCTGAGACGGGTTACGAATACTGGGAACAAATAATGTCGCAGTGTCAGGTCAGTTCATTCATTATTCATTTTTATTTGTGCCCTTGCCTGAAATTTGTCAGTTTGTCACAGATTTTTTTATGGGTCAAATTGCCCGTTGACGGAATTGCCCGTATTTTACGTATACTATGCTATACTTTTCAGATGGGTGACATCGGTTCTATGCCCATGCGGGTTACCTCCCCCTCAAGCCCCACAACCAATGCAATGGGTCACACTTCAATGTCGGGTCCCATGCATCCTGCTATGAATATGGTCTCGTCTAATTTGTAGCAGCTAACGAAGACCATACACGGGTAAGTGTAAGTGATGATATATTCATATTTGTATTATTATCATGTTCATATTATTATTGTGGAATATTTTGTCTTGTTATTATGGAGTAGTGGACCGACTTCTACTATTTTTCAGGTTGCTGTTGTTTCGATTTCGACACGTTATGTACACTGGTGAGCTTGTACATACAAGGTACGACCTCAAACTACAGTACATTACCAGTTGTTTCTATAATATAGGAATTCCAGCGTTCCGGAAATTTATTATATTGTTGAAATTGTGTGTTCTTTGCTGTGAGTTATGTTTATTCATTATCCCTTATTAAGAAAGAAACGAATTAAGTTAAATTGTAGCCCTTCTTTTGCCTATGGGATATCGATTTTTTTGTGTACCGTGTTATGCATAATTTAATTCACATGACCATTGAACTGTAGTGGCGATCGTGCGATGTGTTATGATTTGAAGCGAAGGTTAAGGTTGTTAAGTTTCTTGTTTAAGCTACACTGATAGTCCCTTTCCTCTTCCGAATTACAGATAGAAAAGACATTAGTATGGAAGATTCCTTTTATTGCAACGTTTACGAGAAAATATCAGCCGAATTAGAGTCAAATTCTAATTTGCATAAGGTCACAGTAGCGAAAATTTATGTGACAAGTAAAAACCCGAATTTTCCCCTAGACCGTTTCTCCGGTATACATATTGATATTGCACACTTTGTTAGCAGGGTCATAAGCGTGGGGGTCATATTTCGCCGCTGTCTATTGCACTTTAACCCTCAAGCTTCCCCATGATTCGTTCCTTTTTTGCGTTACATTTGATGTTTTTGATTATCCAATATTAATAAACCTTTGTTTGGTGTTTTATTTACATTCTACCATCGTTTTTAGTATGTTTTTTTTACTTACGCCGAGTATTAAACCCACTGAATACGATACGACATGGGTCATCTTCGTCACCAGCACCATCTCAGTTCATCAAAACGTAAAAAGGGCGATACGTATTTAACGTTTTTATTTAGTTACGTACTGAATTTATTGAAAGCGTCACTTTTTTATGTGAAGTGAAAAGAGGAAACGAATTTGCATGATACTTTAATCCTGTCGCAGGGAGATTTCCATGTTGCGTTTTACCATTTTTAAGTTGTGGTTGTTCGCCGTGAAAAAATTACTTTTCGCGGTAAATCGTTGTTCCGGGAACTTCCGCGAAAAATTGTCGTTTATCATCTTAGTCACCAAAACGATAAACGATTCAAGTTTTTTTCCTTGTCACCCAGATTCGCGAAACGATAAATTTGCCGTTTGTCGGCAAAAGAATATTTTGCCAAACGATAATTTGCCGTTTATCGCGGAATAATTGTTTGCGACACGATAAATTTGCCGTTTGTCGCCAAAAATAGTTTGCGACACGATAAATTTGCCGTTTGTCGGCAAAAAAATATTTTGCCAAACGATAATTTGCCGTTTATCGCGGAATAAATTGTTTCCGACACGATAATTTTACCGTTTGTCGCCAACAATTTTTTTCCGATACGGCTACAAAAGCGTTTTTTTCTTATCGGAAACAAAATTTATCGCGAAGGAAAAGCTCTACACAACAGTTATTTAGTCCGGCTCCGGCAGATAACATTTTCAAATATTTAACTAAACGAATACTACCACCGCACCTCAAAGCTCTGAATTTCTTTTTTGTGGTTGCCTCAGCTATGAACAGCATTTCATACAGAGACACAACAGAGGGATAAAGCTGGCTAATTAATTAATTAATATTTAATGGATATAATTGATAACCTACATTCATCACTTTGTCCACATTACGACGCGCCGCAACCATCGCATCGTGCTTGGAGGCCACCATTCCCGCTGGAATATCCTCATTCACACGAGCCTGAAACAACAACAACAATCATGTGTCATGTCTCATCTATCTTCTTTTTCTTTTCAAATCACGATCATCAAATCACGCCTTAATTTCCACATACACACAAACAAATAGGACACATAAACCATGATTCTATGATACTTGGATCAGCAGTAAATAGATTAAAGCGAATTAGCGGTCGGTCTCAACAAAAAAAGAGGAGGAGTAAACAACCGTGCGTTTACCGCCCTTTTCAAAATGTGCATTTTTGGACTTTTACTAGCCAAATTCAAAATATTTTGTCAACATTTCGTCATTTGGATGCTTCGGAGTGTGTGATCATTTGAAAAGGCCATCCCTCGATTTTTCCGGGGCCGTGCTAGTATTAAAATCGGCAAATCGCCGGAAGCGAATTTTCCCATACTAAATCGCAAAAAATGGTTGTTTGAGAACATTTTTATACAAGATGCACTTATTTGTTTGTGTTTTTATGTTTATTTTCGTCTTTTTTCAAACTATTTTTGGTGAAAAAACCCCAAACCGGGTGGTATTTCGCCTTAAAGCAAAGATGTATGCTTTGTGAAGGGGTGTCCGGCGTCCACTTTCTGCAGAATTGCGAAACCGCAGTAGACACTTACATTTGCATTCTTATACAGGCAAAACAATCACCCACCCTTGTGTACTCCAGCTCAACTTCGGCTTCTCTCTCGTCGTCTGTCAACTCTTCTTCCGTAGTCGACTCTTGTGCAGCTTTCGGGCAATATCGATCCGGATGAATGGTCACTGAAACGGCCCTGTTAGTACGTTGGTAGCTTTACTGCACCACATATTAGGGTACCTTTTGGCTTTGCGAGTTACTAAACCTTATTTTCAGTACTTGTACTTGTCAACGTGCGGTTTCAAAATTTCTACTCGTTAGTCGTTGAATCAATAAACTATGATTTAAAATCATTATTAATAAGTACTCATAGTGAAGGAAGGAAAGGATCCTATACGAATGCGAAACTAACTCATCAGAGCCGCAGGAAAGCCACTTTTCGTGACCACACTTTGGCTAAAAGGCATTTCACACATTCACAACTAAAGCGGCCAGAAAAATAATAATCGAGTGCAAACTGTAAGCCTACCAGTCTTTCCAGCTTCGAACTGAGAGCTGCTGAGCTCGTATTCCCTGTCAAATTCCCTCTGAAGTGCCTGTGCGAGAGCCATATCATCGTCGAATCCTTCACTGAGAACACCGGCCACACGATTTTCTTCTGCCTAAATTTAGCACTAATCTCACATTGATTTGGTTGCATTTGTACCAGCTTCTCAACAGAAGAAAAAATATTAAACCTTAAACCAAATTAGAAAATTAGAAGCACGAGTGGGCCAGTCTAAACGGCTCGCGTGAGACCAGTTCGAATACGTGGCCGCTTGTGAACCGTACACAAAAATGGACAATATTGACGAAAGACCCCAGTTGCAACCTCATTAATATCACAAAAACATACTTGCAAATTTACAAAACAATGGAAAACAACAGATATCATATATCCCATTTCCACCCAACTGAATAAACATAACATGAGAAGTTCCACACTCATAAACATACATCAGAATACCAGAGAACATGCGCACCACATCGAAGTCATAGGTAACTTATAGAAATCCTAATGTTAAAGTACGGTATTTTAAACAAACCTGTGCTCTTCTAATCGCCTCCTCCTCTGCGTGTTTTTCATCATCGTCCATTTTGTGTGCTAATTCTTCATCCATTATCTCAACGAGCGTCACTATCGGTTCGTAGGTCTGAAAAAACGGCATGTATCTCCAAAAACATATAAAGGTGAGGAAGCAAGCTTAGGGATTCCACGACGAGTTGTTGGATGTTGGCACGTAATAATTTTCGTAATGCACCCAACACGTCTTTATTTATTCAAAAACTAGTAATATCACAAGTATATAAAAACTCACACAGCATAGCTTTAGCTACTAATCCGTAATATGCCAACATCTCATTAAGATTAAGAATGATATTAAAAAAATTCTTTATCAAGGAGCACCGCTAAATTCGTACTCAAACTCACCTCATCGTTCTTCTTGGTTCCCCACACGTTCGTATTTCCCCATGCACCGCACTCGCCCATTGTTCAGTTGTTGTTTCAGATTATTTTATCCCGATAGAAACTAAAAGAAAGAAATAGTTGACTGACGCGCTCTGGACAATTATGTATAGACTCTCCTCTGCACAGTCCCCTTCTGAAGCAAGATGTTAGTTGTCCCTTGATTTCAAAACGACCGATGACAAAAGGACCCCATGCCACAAACGGTTCACACTGTACGGTCCGGTTCAAAAAAACCTTCAGTTCGTCAACTTCAAAAGTTTAATAAACACAAACATACCTTTCCAAGCACCCGTTCGCCTCCTCCTAGTAACCGTAGTATCCACCACCCGGTGTTGTCCAACAAAATACCGCCTACCCCAAAGCAAGGTTCGGAGTTCGGACGGAATATAGAGCCGTCGGTATGAATTACCCTGAAAGCAATTTATTTAGTTTAAAATGTACAATGCACAGAAGAACACTAATTTCCAAACTATCATAAAAATATATACAAATCAATTGAGTGTTGCTACTCGATTACACTACAGAAACAGAATGATATTTTGGAAATTAGCGCGTTAAAATAACTGGCGAAGCGATACAAAAATACAAGCGAAATATACAGAACAAAGCAGGTCAATTAACAAAGAGCTGCAAAAGGAGCACGGTACAGGAAGAAATCGAAGCGGGCAATAAAAGACAATGAACAGAAACAATAAAATACTATTATAATCGTTAAGTCGCTGAAGGTGAAAGAAATACGAACCCAGAAATTAAGTGACTTCATAAGAATCCAAAGACTACGACTTACAGTGTACCCCATCCCAAAAAAAACCATAACATAACTGCTTACGAATAAAATCTATGGATAATGATCGGAAAACAAAACCTCAAAAGGAACAAGCTAGTATTAGTATTGGATTGTTTAAAAGTACATAGTCCGTTTACTATACCTTGCTCATAACGCCCATTTTCCTATCCAAGTATTTGGCAACGTTACCCAAAGGAGGCATGCTAAAAGCTGCTGGTTGTATGCAAAATAATGACGGGTCTCTCAGGGTCTCTTCTAATGAATTAGGCACACAGAAGAGTAAAGCGTTCATATCGGCCAATTTCTTGGCCAACTCCGTCTGGTGGTTGTCCATCAACTTCTCGTTCACAACTACGATCAGCATTTTGCCAGCTGTAAAAGAAAATTACGACACATGAAAATGTACATTTAGGCACTTTACTCTGACTTGGCGTAAAGTATACTACTGTGACTTGCATAGTGGTCATTACAACTCTACTTATTTTCGTTTGACAAATTGCGACTTTCCTAATCCTAACTTTCCTTTGTTGCGCGATAGCTCTAACATAGTATACAAATTTTCTGCTCGATATTATATGCCTCCTACAAAGCTAAGTAAACGCGACAATGTCAAACAGCAACCAAGAGCCAATCTCTACAGCAGATATTTAACAATTCCATGAAACATTACGGAATAACGAGTGACCAGTAAACTATTACTAAAGAATAAAACGGCTATTGAGTTGCGTGCGTGTGATAATACTAATTACGAATTCCAATTCAAAAGGCTATAGAATGTGGTTTGTGAAAGTGAAACATATAGGGCGACTGCATTTCCACACACTATAATCAAAACTGTGTGTCCCTATCTATGTGCAAAACAGTCACTGTCACGGAATGGAGGAAATTTCAAATTTGTGAGAATGGGGTAAAATTGTCCGGCATACATTTCCGTTCCGCACCGTACTAAACATTTAAAAGAACAACGCACCTTGCAAACACTCAAAACATGTGCCCGCTCCCGCATGTCCAATAATAAGATGGGCCGCCTCGATATCTTCACTAATCGAATTTTTGTACGTAAACCATTCAAGCTAAACATTTAAACATTAAGCAGAATACCGACCATATTGAAAAGGTAATTCAGCGTGAGTATAAAATATAAATAGTCGACATAATCCTCTACTATGCGGGACCTGATTTTTGTCCACTCGCGCTTCTTACCTTGCAACATCGTGCTTGTTTTTATCTTTATATGGCTTAAAAATAACTCACTTGAATACCATTAGGGGTAGTGACCTTAACAACATTCCCTCGTTCCGGATCCGCCTGCGCATTGAACCAAGCGGGTAAGTCGGATTTCTCATGTACAGAAGCGCCCACCTGAAGGAACCAAGGAATTTACATTCGAAATGAATAACTTAAGCATCAGAACCTTCTATATCAGATGAAGAGAAACAACGGCAACCACTGTTCATGCCATTTTGTGCCTTTCTCAGCACTACAGTATAATTTTTCGCTTTAGTTCGGTTATTACAAATACAATGTGATAATATTACAGAAACCAATCGGAATCCTCACTTCTACCTTCAGCCAAACTATATTGTATTGCAACAGACAAAGTATCATAAAGAGACAAGTGTGTACGATGGCAATGGCAACCACAGTTAACAAAAAAAATAGAAAATAAAACCGAACCTGAATAGACAATTTCGTTATTCCGATCGATTTTAACGCATCCAAAACACTGTCAGAAGCGACAACGTTAATAAGTTCTTTGAACTGGGTAGTGCCGACGGTAACGAAGCACGTACGAATCATAATTGTTTTCAGTTTTCTCGTTCTTCAGCTAAAAAAGATGAATTACCAGAAACTTACAACATGCAGCTTGACTGAAGACGAACACTAAAGATATCTAAGGAAACAAAAAGAAGAAAATCCCTACGATTAAATGAAAACGATATGACACAAGGTCCGAGATCCCATTCAAAATCACTGCCGTAATAAGGAAATATATGGTAACTACCTAAAACAAGTTCTTTTGAGTGTTGATCATCCAGTCGTCTTTCTTTGCTTCTTCAAGGGCCTGCGAGATGGCCTCCAAACGTTTCTGATGCAATTCTTCTTCAAAGCCAGTACGATCCTCCACGATTTTGTCGTCCAACGTGAACCTACTAATAAAATAAATAGGCAAATCTATTCTTTTCATCAAAATAGACTGAAATAACAATAGCGGAACAATTCAAGCAGTTGAAAAAAATTGGGAAATTCAACTCACCTCAAGAACAGATCGTTGGTAGAGTCAAACCGAGGAGTTCGCTTCTTTTCCTCGTTGGGCGATACGTACAATGTTCGAAGATGATCGTCCGCTGGCGGAGTAGCCGGAGAAGCGTACGTAGACTCGCTTGTATCAAAATCCGGAATATAACGGCTGTCGCTACCAGAAGTGTCCATATAATCACCCAAACAACCTGAAAGGTTATACATGAGCATTCGTCCGATTAATAAGCAAATGAATATATTTACAGAGACACCCAACGAAATAAACACGATCGTTTTTGAAACAAATAAGGAAATTACGTTACGACGAGGCGAGGACGTTGACGAAATGAATAAGTGCATGCGCAACTCAGGAGAACCTTATCGAGGTCGTTGCACCGGCTCCTATCGAGGGGCAAGTGCTTGCAACCCAAGGGCGATAGAGCTTGTGCATCGACCGCGTCAGTTTTGAACCCAACCTACTCTGCACTCTAGTATATACACACACTATTTCCGAGCACTTCTCTGCCTCATCCCTCATAAATTGCACACTATTTTCTTGACTTTCCTGTCTGATCTCTCTCAATATGCACACTATTTCCTTGCCTTCCAGTATCTAATCTCTCAAATAAAAATTTTATTACTTTTTATATGAATAAATAAGAATATCATACAAGGAAATAAACGCGGGTAAAGTCGACGAAGAATAATAATAAGATAGACGGGGATGCAACCTATACTTAGCCTATAAGGGATTTGCTAACATTACAAAATGACTACCCAAGGAACATAGACGATGACAGAGCTGTCATATATTACATAAGATCTCATCGAAAGCTACCGCACTGTAAAAAATGGAGCAGAAATGTAATAAAAGGCTATTAAACAATTCACATGCAAAAATGTAAAACATATACTATATATTGTACGTAAAAACAGCTATAATACGAAAAGCTGATATGTCAACGCAAAAAATGCACTTATGGGAAACGGCATAAATATGAGTGTTCAGAGCGAAATACCGGCCGGTTTTTAAAACGCATCGTGGACACCAGCATTCTTATGCAGCTTATGCAAACGAGTAAAAAAACGAGCTAGATTCGAGCAACTTAGCATAAATATGCAAGAATATAATTGCCCACGATGCGTTTCAAAAACCGGCCGGTATTTTGCTTTAACGCTACGTTATTAACTCAGTCTACACTCTACTTATTAGAAAACAATTGAGTAAATTGGGGCGGGATCGAAGGAGCAAATTCACGTACGAGTACATTTTTTGAGTGTTTAGTTAGTACGCCTACGCACAGAAGACAGAGTTAATAACGTGGCCGTATAAGACTAAGATCCACTTCGACAATTGCGCATTGGGACAATGATGGCCCCGGAACCAAGCCTTCTGCTACGTCTCCAGTTCCAGATGCGACAGAATCGATATTGTCTCCCCAGAATTCTTCAGAAACCTGCAGTTGAGCGCGTCAGAAGTCCCAGATACAGGCACATACCACGCTGATCGATGTCGTGATGGGCAGATGGGCTGAAAACGCACTGTTCTATAGTTCTACTAAGGTACGGTACGAGGTACGAGGATACCTAAGAATGTTTATGGCTATAAGCAATGGCTGAAACTTACAACTTCCTAGTTACAATAGTTGTTTTAGTTTAACGGTTCATATAGTCTAAAAATTAGCATATGAGAATTAGCACATTAATAGTAACTCTATCTTGATTATAATGGGGTTTCCATCATCATCCGTAGTATTTGAAATTGAGCCGTACTATTTTGAAGTAGATCCATACTAGATTCAAAATCGCTGCGGGACCTTGTCATTTGTCATTCACATTTCATTTACATTGACTCTAACATGAACAAGCATTTGCCATTTTTGCAAGTGTGAATCGCATACATGGAGATGGAAACCCCATAATAGAATCGCAAGGTGTGCAACTTGTGCTCACAATCAGCTGTTGTATACAGTGTGGTGTCTGTGTATACATTTACATAACACAATATAAAATCAACAGGCGCGCCTTACTTGAATAAATATAACAATGAGAATTGCGCTTGTCCAAAAGTTCAAAACAAAATGTCCAAAAGAGATCCCAATAAGTAGTCACGTACCTTTCCTAACCGATTGAGGCTTCTTTTCAGGACTCCTCTTCTTTCCAGACATCCGATCTTTACCTCTTGGCTTCTGCTACAGTCTTTTGGTCTTCTGTCTCTGTCTCCACTCTTCTTATGTCTGTGGTCTTTCAGCAACAGAAAGGAAACCCTGAAAAACAGTGTATTTATCAAAGATCAAGCCACCTAGACGTTTTCATCTTCAACAAGCGAAATATGGACTACGAAGTTGAACAGCTTAACTACAAACACAAATTTACTAGAAACATGTAAATAAATTGGCAGCAACAACCATAATTGACTGATGGAGAACTGTCACCTTACCATCGAATCGTCTCGTTCAATTTCATCCAAATCAATCAGCACGAGAACCACTTCACTGTTCCAGCGCAGCGGGTTTCGTTTCCAAAATTGCTTTTGTCGTTTTTCTCCCTAGAGACTTCGACGCTCTTCAAATTTCCCAGTCCTTCTCGATGAACGCTGAAAAATTAAACCAGATAGTCCAGGAACAAACAATTACACATCCAATCACCTAAACACTAGTCACCCAACTAACCTTCTCGGTGATTAGTCCACGAATAGAAACGGTTCGTTGATTTTCCCAACATCACCTCCTCGCATCTTAAAGTGAGGAGCATTCTTTACAGGATTATACATATTTAAAAGCAACAGGAAAACATAGAATCGAAAGAAATACAATACAACCCAGAGTTTGTCTAAAAAAGAAGTTTTTCGTAACGGACGCTCCGCGTTTACACTGCGTTGCGGTAGTGAAGAAAGGCTTCGGTCGCGCCTTGTGCATCGACCTCGTCAAAAAATGCCTGGCCATCGACCGCGTCAGTAATTGACAAAAATGGAAAATTTTATGAAAAATGTGGGGTTTGTCCGCGACCCGTGCATCGACCTCGATGGACCGATTTTCGTGTCTTGCCGTGGCATCGACCTCGATGAGTTTCCCCTTAGAAATGAACGAGAATATTCACTGAGAATTACAGCAATTTCTAAAACCTACACAATATGACAAATGACGAAAATTCGGCGTAATACAAATTGACTTGCTCTTGATATACTGTATAACAAGCTTATGCAAAAGATATAGATATGCCTCTGTTGCTCTTATTGCTGCTATTACCCATATATAAAGGAGAAGAGTTTACTTTTTTGTTTGTGTGAACATAACGAAACCTGTTCATAAAGAAAATTTTCTATTGGCATAGAGCATACAAAATCTTTGCTGCTGGTGAGATTCGAACCCACAGCAGCGCACAACCTCTCGATTCATAGTCCAACGCTCTACCTGTTGAACTATGCTAGCTTATCACAAGGACAATCCTCTGCCCAATATATAACACCTTCAATGGCAAATTTGCATGGTAGCATTAGTCGAGTGGAGATCCAAACTGATAATTATACGTATCCACAATCAGAGACGTGTGAATGTGTAGAAAGAGCCGAGAGTTAACTTTTTACATTGTAGCAATTCTTTTCTAAATAGGGAAACAATCGGCCGAAGGCCGATTCCTCCAGTCGGAGAAGAGCCCGTAGGGCTCTTCGAACGGCTGGTTACCCATACTTGAGCTTGGTAGAATTGAAGAACACTACCCCCTGGATTGCAAAACACTGCCCATTTTTGAAAAATATTACCCCATGCAAGTATTTTCACATGTAGGGTGTAGCGTAATTCAAGATTACCTAGGGTTTGAAGATCGCTACCCCGCCATATTGAAGAACACTACCCCTTTCTTACAATTTACTACCCCCTTGACTGGGGTGATAAAATGTCAAAAGGGGTAGTGTTCTTCAATGGTGGGGTAGTACTTTGCATGTTACAAAATGCTACACCCATACATTTGGGGTAGTAAATTTCAAATTTGGGTAGTATTCTTCAGTGGGGCAGTATTCTTCAATTTTACCCTTGAGCTTGAGCTTTTGCTAATGTGAGCTTTTTGTTTTAAGCCAATCGAACAATTCGAGCGATGCACGCGCAGACATTGGCACCGCCCTTTTGGTAAGATCTCTGGTCGGTGAGCGCCCACACGCGCGGACCTCTAGATCCCACACGCGCGCGCGGTTTCGACCGCAGGCAGTGCCTCAGGTGTGCCCGCGAACGAAGGTGTGCGCGCGCGTGGGCGCATACGGTCCAAATAGTGTAGCAAATACGGTATACCCCATCCTATAGTAACGAATGCAAAGAATAGAACACACCATAAATAACACATTCTTAATGAACTATTTATTTTAAAATCCAACAAAAATAAAATTAAAAACAGCTACAAAAACAAAGTTTCTACGGGCTCTTGTCAAATGTAAATCTAGCTGAGGTTGGATAGAGAGAAATACGAACAATGTCCTAAGAGAAAAACATTTTTAGCTTATCGTATATAAATTAAACTGGAGAAAACAATAGGGCGAGAATTTTTAAGAACTAATGAACGTAACGTTCCGCATTAAATACAAAACTAAGTGGGACTAAATGATAAGCGTATATATAAGATACTGCACCGACTAAATATCAGTGATTAAACTAACAATCTAGACAATCTAGTAATCAAACTTATATAAAATACTATCCAAACTAGTCTAACATGCATAGACATATTAATTAGTAACATTCAAAGTAATAAATAAGAAAAAGTACTTCGAAATAAGAAATGGATTTTAGGACATTATCGGGAGACACGTGTCGTTAACTTACTTGAGCTGGGCCTCTTCAAATACTTAATTACACACTCTAGAAAAATAACGAGGTATACTAATGGAATAACGGAATGCAATCACTTAATTAAAAGGTTATTCTTAAGAATTTTTATGTGAAAATTATTAGTAGGTATTCGTTTTTTCTTCTACAGTACAGAAGAAACAACGAACATGCTGATTTACAATAAAAAATACCCAGTTCCAATTATCCACTTCCAAACTTCAAACACGTATCAAACCCGCAACTTAGATTACCAGTTCGTTTTCCTTCAGTCCACAGATGTATCGAAGATCGTGGCGCATGGATGAGAGTAACCTGGAAATTCGAAACTTCAAAAATAGAGACATGATTACATGATACGTATAAAACAACAAACACTAGGAATTGTGAGTTTTCCATCTCCTCAACCAAACTGACTTTATTTACGATAATGTATGCACTCGCAACTTCCCACTCCCATTATTAATTAATAGAAATATGCTGCAACAGAAGGAGAAGTTATATTACCAACCAACAGTATGGGTTCTTCAGCCCGTCCCGACTTCCGACCACAAAAATGCCTTCCAATTGTTGACGAGAAAATGAGAACAACGGAAGCAGCTAACATTTCAAATCATTATTTTAGAACGACGAATGAACTCAACTTATCGAGTTAGCATTTAATGAACAGAGATTGGACTGACTCAAGGCTTCACCCATGCATTTTAAAAGTCACCAAACATGCTCCACAACACAGGTGTTCACATTCGTAGCGGAGCAAACCAGTGAAGAGTGAAGGGATCTGAGAATCAATTGTTCGATTTAAAAAACGATAGTACCAACCGTATATCAAGGGCCAAGGCTTCCCGCTTGTGGATCAGATCGGAGAAGGAATATCCGAATTATTATTAATCTGAAATGGGAAATATTATATCACAGTACTGAGATTGATACATTTGATACATATAGCGTTTTTTTACACTTAATAACAACCAAAAAAATAGGAAATAGGAAAACTGTAAGACTGTAAGCTTACTAATCATCTAGTCATTGTTCTCGAAATAATGTGTTAGGTGTATAGTTGTAAAGATTGCGGGGTGGCGCAGCTATTGGTTTCAATGGGTCCTCACATTCCACAAACATACATGTATGTTGTATGTCAAGTTAAATGTTAAATTATTTTAAAAAGCCAAGCTATAAAAAAACTAACGAAATGGCGAAACGGTCGTTTTTCTGTCTTGGACCACAACAGCTCGGCATTCTTAATTCCGAAGTTCAGGCCGATGTTGAGGAAACGCGAACTAAACCAAAAGTCGTTAAGCACACATAATCATTATTAATTAGACAGAAATCACAGAAACAACTATAACAAATATGTGGGAAGTCGAAAAAATGGCAAATAACAAAAACTAAACCTTCTCCTTGCAATTCAAAATGATGAGGAGCCGTGGCAGTCTCGAGGTTTTCCCGTGCAAAAAACTACCTAAAATATACACACATCGTAATGTGTATATTAGGAGCCAGTTAAATTTAAATTCTGTGTGCGGGGAAGGAAGTTTTAAGAAACATAACAAACGGCTTTTCGAATGTAATTCGAATTATGACTGTGAAGACAGTACAGGTAATCGCAATAGTCGTCAAAAAAGTTAAGAAATCTCCAACCAGAATGTCTTTGTAACATTCACTCCTCTCCTCCATGGGTCCATGTTTTCGGTGTCTTCTGTCTTGTCATAGAATTTGCGCTAAAAAATAAAAGTGGCGAAACGAATGAGTTACTTAAGGAGTTGGGGAAAAGTTGGTGGAATTCCGGAATTCTACCGTTCGAGTTGGACGGAAAAACGTGCGTGGAAAAGCAAAAATACCGTAGTGGAATCGTTGTGGGATCATATTTTTAACCGCTGCAGGAGCTAAAAATGACGCTTGACCCCGACGGTTGGGGTTAAATAGTGGAAAAACATTTACTTTTCCGGTGTCACATCTCGAACGGTGGAATTCCGGAATTCCACAACTTTTCCCAACTCGAACGCGGCTTTAATTAGAGGAAATGTCTTACAATTACATAATAGATCCGCAGAATAACACACAGTCAATAAAGCAAGAAATGCCAATACAAAGCCATAAATCAAAATAAACGTAACAACACTAAACTGACCTTACAATGTTTAGAGATGCATTCAGCTTTAATCAATCAGAAGATCAGGTAGATCTACGCGATCACTCTAAATTGCAGTTTACAGTTTAGTTTCTGAGCGGATGGGTGGAAAATGACACCAATGTTAAAGCAGCACCAACCTTCTGAATCCGAAATAGCCGCAGTCGGGAATTCAGAGTGCCCGGTGCGTGCAGAAACCCCTATCAGTTCAACGACCATAGTTGTTGAATAAACTGGAAATATAACAAAAGTATTGAGCGAAAACAAAGTAAAACACTTGATTGATGCGTTTTTTTTACAAAGAACATGAACGATGTTCGTGAAAGATAGCAACTCACTCGCGAATAATAACGTATATGACAACATCGGGATTAATAACTAAAAGCAATACTTTAATGACTTTAATGACTTTATTTATAAAGCAGACTGGGTATCGCGCGAAATTTCGAAATCGTTCAACCCCAAAACCGCGGTTGCTTTGTGAAAAATTCATAGCTGAATTTTTCTGGTTGCGTTGCGCCAGCCCCCGAACGCGCGACCGCAGGCCGGCAGTGCCTTTTCGTCCTGAGGCAGTGCGCGCACACCATTTTTAGACCGCGCGACCGCAGGCCGGCAGTGCCTTTTCGTCCTGAGGCAGTGCGCGCACACCATTTTTAGACCGAGTGTGGGCGCGCGTGGGGGCGTTGAAGAACGTAGAAATTGTGCAACCTTGCACCATATGTTGCAAGTTGCAACTGCCTGATTTTGCCACATGGTTTTCAGCTAAAAACACTGGCAAGATGTATTTCGGTTGAAAACAGTGTGGCAAGATCAGTTTAAACTGAAATGCATCTTGTTTTCAGTCTTTCGACACTGTTTTCAGCTAGAAAACACTTTGCAACATTGTTTTCAGCTAAAGAAATACTGTGGCTAGATGCATTTCAGTTTAAGCTGAATTTGCCACACTGTTTTCAACTAGAAACCCATGTGGCAAGATGTATTTCAGTTTAAACTGATCTTGCCACACTGTTTTCAGCTAAAAAAAACCTGTGGCAAGATGTATTTCAGTTACTGATATTGCCACACTGTTTTCAACTAGAAAACCCTGTGGCAAGGTGTATTTTAGTTTAAACTGATCTTGCCACACTGTTTTCAGCTAAAAAAAAACCTGTGGCACGATGTATTTCAGTTTAAACTGATCTTGCCACACTGTTTTCAACTAAAAAAACCCTGTGGCACGATGTATTTCAGTTGAAACTGATTTTGCCACACTGTTTTCGACTAGAAAACCCTGTGGCAAGATGTATTTCAGTTGAAACAGGTATTGCCCGTTTCAGTTGAAACGAATCTTATTACATGAATTTTGGAATATACGCTTCAGACGCTTCATATAAGTATGCCCTTTGTTAGTACTTGTGAGAGTCCCCTCAGGCGGCGATAGCCGTCTGGTTTTCTAGAAAAAGGCCGCAGCCACTACAAAAACATAATTTTGGACATTTCTCAGTATTCGGTAAGCGACTGAATCACTAAAACACTTGGCCAAATACACAACTAACTAAGAACTGCAGATTCGAAACAAAACATTTGTGAAACTGGGTGTTTTTTCTTATCCGCACGTGGCTTGACATACACCGTGCCCATTGAAAAGCTATTCACTGAATTGTGACTATTGAATTTCCTATATCGGCTTCCTCATGATGACTTGGGATGGGGAACCCATGACTCCTCCACAGCCATCAATTATGGAATGGACGATTTGCACATTTTCAAACAAAATCCGAAATTAAGGGAATTCATGGAAGTGGCTGGACAGGTAAAATTTGATTCCAAAAAGAGCATAGGTATAAGTATGTTGAACAACTCTCTCCGCTCCATGTCCATTGCTATCGCTATGAAGGTGTAATAACTAAAAACTGTATTATTCCACACATGAAATCTTTTTATTTACATGACCAACAAAACAAGTCATTTGATACTTTCCCATACAAATGTCTCATTTGTTGTACAAAATCTACCTCAATTCCGTTCATAAAATTACGCCACATTGCACTAAACAGTACACTGAATAAAGTATTCATATATATTAGATGTATTAAAGCGGAATGCTAGCCTCTTTGGAAAATTTGCATATGATAAGCAAATCCTATGTATCCTATCATGGGAAACCAAAAACCCCGATCACGTCCCTCAAAAAATCGGGCCGTGATCGGGGCCATATCGGGGTTTTCTGGAATAAAATCGGGGTCATATCGGGGTTTTTTGGAAGAATCGGGGCCATATCGGGTTTTTTTCCAAAATAATCGGGATCATATCGGGGTTTCCACTTTCCTGTGATGCTAAATTTGTACGATTGCCGTGGAAGATCGTACAAAATTAGCATAGGATACATAGTATTTGCTCATCATATGCAAATTTTCCAAAGGGGCTAGCATTTCGCTTTAACGAAAGTTAACCATGATCCGTGCCTAAAATGCATTACCGAAGACAACCGTGTGTATTAGGATGCTCTATCGATCGGACCACCCTGGCTGGCTCCGCGTTGCGCGCTGCGTGGCGGCGAATTATCGATCGGGACAGGAGCGGGTGGTCGCCGGCGCCGGCGAACCTCGCTCGACCGAGCGTTTTGGGCTTCACTGTAAATGTTCACGTATTTTCGAGA
Organism: Pelodera strongyloides; assembly: GCA_036852015.1. Lineage (NCBI taxonomy): Eukaryota > Metazoa > Nematoda > Chromadorea > Rhabditida > Rhabditidae > Pelodera > Pelodera strongyloides. The sequence goes on along the minus strand of JAANDG010000161.1, from coordinate 6,183 downwards.
ATATTTTGTGTAATTCGCAATATATCTATTATTTTGTATATATGTCTATTATTTTAATTTGCTGTCGTTTTTATTCGTGTCTCTTTAACGGTCTTTCCACAATGTTTTCTCCCAGAAAACAGTGTGGCAAGATGTATTTCAGACGAGACTTGTCTTGCCACAGGGTTTTCTCCTAGAAAATAATGTGGCAAGATGTATTTCAGCCTCAACTAGAAAACCCTGTGGCAAGATGTATTTCAGTTTAAACTGATCTTGCCACAGGGTTTTCTCCTCCTAGAAAAGAATGTGGCAGGTTGTATTTCAGCCTAGACTGATTGGCAAGATGTATCCAGTTGAAACTGGTATTGCCACACTGTTTTCAACTAGAAAACCCTGTGGCAAGATGTATTTCAGTTGAAACTGATATTGCCACACTGTTTTCAACTAGAAAACCCTGTGGCAAGATGTATTTCAGTTGAAACTGATATTTCCACACTCTTTTCGACTAGAAAACCCTGTGGCAGGTTGTATTTCAGCCTAGACTGATCTTGCCACAGGGTTTTCGACTAGAAACCACTGTGGCAAGATGTATTCCAGTTGAAACTGGTATTGCCACACTGTTTTCATGAGAAAACCCTGTGGCAAGATGTATTTCAGTTGAAACTGATATTGCCACACTGTTTTCAACTAGAAAACCCTGTGGCAAGATGTATTTCAGTTGAAACTGATATTGCCACACTGTTTTCAACTAGAAAACCCTGTGGCAAGATGTATTTCAGTTTAAACTGATCTTGCCACACTGTTTTCAGCTAAGAAAAAAACCCTGTGGCAAGAAGTATTTCAGTTGAAACGCATATTGCCACACTGTTTTCAACTAGAAAACCCTGTGGCAAGATGTATTTTAGTTTAAACTGATTCGCACACTGTTTCAAGCAAGAAAACCCTGTGGCAGATGTATTTCAGTTGAAACTGATCTTGCCACACTGTTTTCAGCAAGAAAACCCTGTGGCAAGATGTATTTCAGTTGAAACTGATCTTGCCACACTGTTTTCAACTAGAAAACCCTGTGGCAAGATGTATTTCAGTTGAAACTGATCTTGCCACACTGTTTTCAGCTAGAAAACCCTGTGGCAGATGTATTTCAGTTAATGATCTTGCCACACTGTTTTCAACTAGAAAACCCTGTGGCAAGATGTATTCAGTTGAAACTGATCTTGCCACACTGTTTTCAGCAAGAAAACCCTGTGGCAAGATGTATTTCAGTTGAAACTGATCTTGCCACACTGTTTTCAACTAGAAAACCCTGTGGCAAGATGTATTTCAGTTGAAACTGATCTTGCCACACTGTTTTCAACTAGAAAACCCTGTGGCAAGATGTATTTCAGTTGAAACTGAATTGCCACACTGTTTTCAACTACACTGTGGCAAGAATTTTCAGTTAAACTGATCTTGCCACACTGTTTTCAACTAGAAAAAACCCTGTGGCAAGATGTATTTTCAGTTGAAACTGATCTCGCCACACTGTTTTCAGCGAAAACCCTGTGGCATTTGTGGCAAGATGTATTTCAGTTGAAACTGATCTTGCCACACTGTTTTCAACTAGAAAACCCTGTGGCAAGATGTATTTCAGTTGAAACTGATCTTGCCACACTGTTTTCAAGCTAGAAAACCCTGTGGCAAGATGTATTTCAGTTGAAACTGATCTTGCCACACTGTTTTCAACTAGAAAACCCTGTGGCAAGATGTATTTCAGCTTAAACTGATCTGCCACAGGGTTTTCTTCCTCCTAGAAAACAACCTGTGGCAAGATGTATTTCAGTTTGAAAACTGATCTTGCCACTGTTTTCAACTAGAAAACCCTGTGGCAAGATGTATTTCAGTTGAAACTGATCTTGCCACACTGTTTTCAACTAGAAAACCCTGTGGCAAGATGTATTTCAGTTGAAACTGATCTTGCCACACTGTTTTCAACTAGAAAACCCTGTGGCAAGTGGCAAGATGTATTTCAGTTTAAACTGATCTTGCCACACTGTTTTCAGCTAAAAAAAACCCTGTGGCAAGATGTATTTCAGTTTGAAACTGATCTTGCCACACTGTTTTCAACTAGAAAACCCTGGGTGTGGCAAAGATGTATTTCAGTTTAAACTGATCTTGCCACACTGTTTTCAACTAGAAAACCCTGTGGCAAGATGTATTTCAGTTTAAACTGATCTTGCCACACTGTTTTCACTAAAAAAACCCTGTGGCAAGATGTATTTCAGTTTAAACTGATCTTGCCACACTGTTTTTCAAACGAAAACCCTGTGGCAAGATGTATTTCAGTTGAAACTGATTGCCACACTGTTTTCAACTAGAAAACCCTGTGGCAAGATGTATTTCAGTTGAAACTGATCTTGCCACACTGTTTTCAACTAGAAAAACCCTGTGGCAAGATGTATTTCAGTTTAAACTGATCTTGCCACACTGTTTTCAACTAGAAAACCCTGTGGCAAGATGTATTTCAGTTTAAACTGATCTTGCCACACTGTTTTCAACTAGAAAACCCTGTGGCAAGATGTATTTCAGTTTAAACTGATCTTGCCACACTGTTTTCAGCTAAAAAAAACCCTGTGGCAAGATGTATTTCAGTTTAAACTGATCTTGCCACACTGTTTTCAACTAGAAAACCCTGTGGCAAGATGTATTTCAGTTGAAACTGATCTTGCCACACTGTTTTCAACTAGAAAACCCTGTGGCAAGATGTATTTCAGCCTGAAACTGATCTTGCCACACTGTTTTCAACTAGAAAACCCTGTGGCAAGATGTATTTCAGTTTAAACTGATATTGCCACACTGTTTTCAACTAGAAAACCCTGTGGCAAGATGTATTTCAGTTTAAACTGATCTTGCCACACTGTTTTCAACTAGAAAACCCTGTGGCTTTCAGAAACTGATCTTGCACACTGTTTTCAACTAGAAAAAAACCCTGTGGCAAGATGTAAGATGTATTTCAGTTTAAAACTGATCTTGCCACACTGTTTTCAACTAGAAAAACCCTGTGGCAAGATGTATTTCAGTTTAAACTGATCTTGCCACACTGTTTTCACTAAAAAACCCTGTGGCAAGATGTATTTCAGTTTAAACTGATCTTGCCACACTGTTTTCAACTAGAAAACCCTGTGGCAAGATGTATTTCAGTTGAAACTGATATTGCCACACTGTTTTCAACTAGAAAACCCTGTGGCAAGATGTATTTCAGTTGAAACTGATCTTGCCACACTGTTTTTCGCTAGAAAACCTGGGCAGATGTATTTCAGTGAAACTGATCTTGCACAGTTTTCTAGAAAACCCTGTGGCAAGATGTATTTCAGTTGAAACTGATATTGCCACACTGTTTTCAACTAGAAAACCCTGTGGCAAGATGTATTTCAGTTGAAACTGATCTTGCCACACTGTTTTCAGCTAGAAAACCCTGTGGCAAGATGTATTTCAGTTGAAACTGATCTTGCCACACTGTTTTCAGCTAAAAAACCCTGTGGCAAGATGTATTTCAGTTGAAACTGATCTTGCCACACTGTTTTCAACTAGAAAACCCTGTGGCAAGATGTATTTCAGTTTAAACTGATCTTGCCACACTGTTTTCAAGCTAAAAACCTGTGGCAAGATGTATTTCAGTTGAAACTGATCTTGCCACACTGTTTTCAACTAGAAAACCTGTGGCAAGATGTATTTCAGTTGAAACTGATCTTGCCACACTGTTTTCAACTAGAAAACCCTGTGGCAAGATGTATTTCAGTTGAAACTGATCTTGCCACACTGTTTTCAACTAGAAAACCCTGTGGCAAGATGTATTTCAGTTGAAACTGATATTGCCACACTGTTTTCAACTAGAAAACCCTGTGGCAAGATGTATTTCAGTTGAAACTGATCTTGCCACACTGTTTTCAAACTAGAAAACCCTGTGGCAAGATGTATTTCAGTTGAAACTGATCTTGCCACACTGTTTTCAACTAGAAAACCCTGTGGCAAGATGTATTTCAGTTGAAACTGATCTTGCCACACTGTTTTCAGCTAAAAAAAAAAACCCTGTGGCAAGATGTATTTCAGTTTAAACTGATATTGCCACACTGTTTTCAACTAGAAAACCCTGTGGCAAGATGTATTCAGTTAAACTGATCTTGCCACACTGTTTTCAAAGAAAACCCTGTGGCAAGATGTATTTCAGAAACTGATCTTGCCACACTGTTTTCAACTAGAAAACCCTGTGGCAAGATGTATTTCAGTTAAACTGATCTTGCCACACTGTTTTCAACTAGAAAACCCTGTGGCAAGATGTATTTCAGTTAAACTGATCTTGCCACACTGTTTTCAGCTAAAAAAAACCCTGTGGCAAGATGTATTTCAGTTTAAACTGATCTGCCACACTGTTTTCAGCAAACAGAAAACCCTGTGGCAAGATGTATTTCAGTTGAAACTGATCTTGCCACACTGTTTTCAGCTAGAAAACCCTGTGGCAAGATGTATTTCAGTTGAAACTGATCTTGCCACACTGTTTTCAACTAGAAACCCTGTGGCAAGATGTATTTCAGTTGAAACTGATCTGCCACAGGGTTTTGTTTTTCCTCTAGAAAACAACTGTGGCAAGATGTATTTCAGTTGAAACTGATCTTGCCACACTGTTTTCAACTAGAAAACCCTGTGGCAAGATGTATTTCAGTTGAAACTGATCTTGCCACACTGTTTTCAACTAGAAAACCCTGTGGCAAGATGTATTTCAGTTGAAACTGATCTTGCCACACTGTTTTCAACTAGAAAACCCTGTGGCAAGATGTATTTCAGTTTAAACTGATCTTGCCACACTGTTTTCTAGAAAAAACCCTGTGGCAAGATGTATTTCAGTTAAACACTGTTTTCAACTAGAAAACCCTGTGGCAAAGATGTATTTCAGTTGAAACTGATTTGCCACACTGTTTTCAACTAGAAAACCCTGTGGCAAGATGTGTATTTCAGTTTAAACTGATCTTGCCACACTGTTTTCAACTAGAAAACCCTGTGGCAAGATGTATTTCAGTTGAAACTGATCTTGCCACACTGTTTTCAACTAGAAAACCCTGTGGCAAGATGTATTTCAGTTTAAACTGATCTTGCCACACTGTTTTCAACCTAAAAAACCCTGTGGCAAGATGTATTTCAGTTTAAACTGATCTTGCCACACTGTTTTCAACTAGAAAACCCTGTGGCAAGATGTATTTCAGTTGAAACTGATCTTGCCACACTGTTTTCAACCTAGAAAACCCTGTGGCAAGATGTATTTCAGTTGAAACTGATCTTGCCACACTGTTTTCAACTAGAAAACCTGTGGCAAGATGTATTTCAGTTTAAACTGATCTTGCCACACTGTTTTCAACTAGAAAACCCTGTGGCAAGATGTATTTCAGTTTAAACTGATCTTGCCACACTGTTTTCAACTAGAAAACCCTGTGGCAAGATGTATTTCAGTTGAAACTGATCTTGCCACACTGTTTTCAACTAGAAAACCCTGTGGCAAGATGTATTTCAGTTTAAACTGATCTTGCCACACTGTTTTCAACTAGAAAACCCTGTGGCAAGATGTATTTCAGTTTAAACTGATCTTGCCACACTGTTTTCAGCTTAAAAAAAAAAAACCTGTGGCAAGATGTATTTCAGTTAAAACTGATCTTGCCACACTGTTTTCAAACTAGAAAAACCCTGTGGCAAGATGTATTTCGTTGAAACTGATATTGCCACACTGTTTTCAACTAGAAAAAACTGTGGCCAGAGTTGTATTTCAGTTTAAAACTGATCTGCCACACTGTTTTCGAAAAACCCTGTGGCAGATGTATTTCAGTTTAAACTGATCTTGCCACACTGTTTTCGCTAGAAAAACCCTGTGGCAAGATGTATTTCACTTGAAAACTGATCTTGCCACACTGTTTTCAACTAGAAAACCCTGTGGCAAGATGTGTATTTCAGTTGAAACTGATATTGCCACACTGTTTTCACTAAAAAACCCTGTGTGGCAAGATGTATTTCAGTTAAACTGATCTTGCCACACTGGTTTCAAGCAAAAAAACCCTGTGGCAAGATGTATTTCAGTTGAAACTTTGCCACACTGTTTTCAAACTAGAAAACCCTGTGGCAAGATGTATTAAAACTGATCTTGCCACACTGTTTTCAGCTAAAACCCTGTGGCAAGATGTATTT
>JAANDG010000160.1:0-262138 GCA_036852015.1 Pelodera strongyloides | reverse complement strand
ATGAATACTTATTTAAGACGGATAAACTATAAACCTGTTCAGCAGCCCTATCCTCATTCTCGTCATCCGTGCTGTGCACCACATCTTCGGGAAGTTCCTCCAGAGAATTATACCCGGAAACAGTCGGAGACTTCATCATCACTGAAAATGAAATCTTCTTTCGTAAATGATTAAATGAGATATGTAATATGAAGTGATCAAAAATATAGAAAACGCAAGACACGATTAGATAAAACAATGCTCACGTTTTGATAGGACCCGACCCTTGTTGGTTCTTTGTCAAACACAACACGTGTATTCTACGTATGTTCCAAAATACGTAAGCTTACAACAGGAATGTTCATAAGTGAAACTCACAGTATTCATCATCCGGTAGCGGCAATTTATTTGGTTCGCTCGTTGAGGTATAGCGGGCGAAGCGATTGCAGTATCTAAAAGTCGAACGAAAATTAAGCAAACAATGTGTTGTCAATCGACAGCGCTTTACATACTTCATATGAATGCAATGAGTAAGCTTGACAAAAAAAATAATCATTTCAATAATTGATCACATACTTCTCTTGTTGTTTCTGGACGAGTTTCGGTGGCACTTTCGATCTTTTCAGCTGACCGTCCCATTCCAAATCAACCAATCCTCCCTTCTGGGCGATCGCTTTCTTCACGCGATTCGCGAATTCCACGGAATTCTCGCCCGGCTGAATTTCAACGGTTAAAGAACGTATGCTGCTTAAGTCAACCAATATTAGATTTACAGATTCACAAAAAAACTACTCCATCTGCAGAGTCAAAAACAATTCGTATAAGTAAAAACGGCATATATTCCCCAGAAACCGAAATTTCAGACAAAGAGGTTGGAAACGTACCGCCATAGTCATTGGTGGCAGATACCAGACGTTACATATAATCGCCCATGATGTCATCATTCTCAGCAAGTACTCCGCCCAGCTCTGCTCAGCACTATTCCAGAACGCATCTCCGAACCGACTATCGTACTTCATTGCAATCGGATAGATGGTGGCGCCAACCTAAAGAAACAGGCACATGAAAATAAGTGCGCCCTAATATATTAGAAGAATCAGCGGAAAGATCTTCTAGAGTAAGGTCACCGTTGAGCCTTCAATGGATAAGCCGTACAGGAAGATGATGAACAAAAGCCGTAAGGAATTATGTTAATAAACGGAGGGAAATGACAACTCCCAACCTCAAAAGATCCCTTCTTGAACATCATCACAGATGTGTTGTTAATGCAAGTGCCTTCCGGGAAGATCAGGATTGGCAGTTTGGTCGGGTCATTGACGTGGTCACGAAGTCTAAAAGTGCATTAATTAAGGTCGCATACAATGACGGTACTCCTGAAAACGCCAAACAGAATCACACATCGTGACAAAGCCAAATACTAGATATGCAATTCGTATGATGTCAAACTCACGTTTGTGCCACCTTGGCTCTGTCTCTGGCTTCCGATCTCTCAAACCAGATATGCGAGGATGCCCTCGAGAGCGCTCTCTGAATGAGACCCAACAATCCGGGATGTCGCTGTCCGATCAGCGCATACACATTGTCAGTTGAAAGAATCATTGCATCAATTGGGGAGGTGTGATTGGCAACAGCAATTCCTAAAGCATATTTCAAATACTAAACTTCGTTTGCTAGTACAGCAGACAAATCCAAAAAGGAAGATAATGCGCGCAATATTCATAAGTTGAAAACCTACCACTTCCAGTAGATCTATTGTACTCGTCGTGGAACGTGACAACGGCGGAAACCGATCGAGAGAGAATTCGATAGCATATCAGCATGCATTTGAAGTTGAGTTTCCTGAAACGAGAGAACACACTTTAACATTGCTAAAAAAATAACGCGTACATGGTAAACGGGTAACTGATGAAAATATTACGCGCAAATGGTATGTATGACAAAAATTAAAAAAGGAAACAAAAGATAACTTTGTCAAGCGACTACCTCTTGAGAGCTCCTTCAGGCACGAGACCAACCACAGCTGTGGAGACGATCAGGAACATGAGACCAATACCGAAAATGGCGATTCTGAGTGGAAGCATGCAGCAGTACCGGAACAGAAATCCCAGAGCATAGAGAACAGTGAGCTTCCAACTAAAAATTTAAATAGATGAAAGACGAATTAACGAACGGTCGCTCTAATAGTGCAATTAATAAAATATAGACAGAAAGCACGTGGGTGAATCGAAAGGCAGGTGACGAATACTACATGGATATGCGCAAACGCAAATAAAATTGGGGGGGGGGGGGTTGGTCAAGCGGGGATCGAATTCATGAAACAGGGCGATCTTAATGTTCCTTGTGCAAATTGCACAAATAATTGAATCAGAAAATGGCTTACTTCACAAACTGGTAGAACTTTATTGAAGTTCTGGTGAGCATATTCCAACTGACAAGTTGTTCGGCCTCGAAGCGAGACGTCACTTCATCTTCGATTACTGCCTCGACGCCCGCCTTAAGACATAATCATGAATAATATAACGTATCATAAAGTCCAGGTCTAGATTTTATTCAGCTTCTCACATATATATAGTTATCGTTCAGCAGACACATTGTAAGTAAAGAAAGTCGTACCTTTATGAAATCCACCGAGTCTCTGATCACAGCCCATCCGCGGCTGTTGACAAGCACTTCAGAAGGTATATCCTCCTCGTCGTCAAGGTGAATCTGGGTCTCACGTCGAATAATACCTATAGTGAAAGATAAGTCACTATGCATCTTAGCTCCTCGTCTGATCGCTGCGGTCAACGAAAAGAATCGATTAAGCACATGCGCGCCCTAAATATGTTGCGCGAACTAAAAATAAAACCGCGATTATTGTGATGAAATAAATAAAATATAGTGGCGGTGCTCTTAAACAGTATAACTACACCAGTGACCCATACCAAGTGTTAATGATCTAAAACACACAATACATGCAAACATTAGCCGTGGATAGTCGCACTTCCGTTAGTTTGATCTTCAGTACATTCTAAAAAAAGAATTCGCATCGACTACTTACTATTTCTTCTCTTCGGAGCAGAGTCACCGCGGCTGCGAACTGAAGACAACGAACAAACACCTAGAAGGAAGCAAAGCGATAGTTGATAAGAATAACATAACGATAGAAGCCGGTGAAAGTTGAGTGCGCAAGAAATGCAACTGCATCGAAGAAACGCGAACTTGACCATTTGTTCCCTTACAGTTTCATGATTTCCGAATTAGGATCACACGTTTCTTGGTGCAGCAAACGCATTACTTGCGCAACCATATGAAAGAGATAGAAGAAGAAGAAGAAGAAAAATAAAAATCCCAAACTAAAAACAATGTGCTAGGAAACAACCAACCCCATACATAGCAGCATATCACACACAGTGTACCATAAAATTGAAGCCACAATTACAACACTGATTTTCAACAAAACAAAACAGCAGTAGATCCATGTGAAACCAAGTCGCATCATTTGTGATTTCAGTACGGAAATAAGAAAAAATAAAGAAAGAAAAAGCAAACACCGCAAAAATACTAACTTGTTCCAGAACCGTGTCTACGTCGGAGTCCACTTCCAGATTCGTAACCATCACTGCGAGCCTCGTTCTCTTCACCAGATAACTCATCTTCCGAACTGCAATTGTTTGTTTGGAACATGTAATGGTGTACAGAGGTACTGTAGTTAACAGTGGGAAATAACCCAAAGACGCTAGTCCAATACGCCTATTATTCGATCACATAAAAATTTTTTTTAATTATTCGTCGACTCAACTAGTACTACGATCATTGTAGATATCGAATGTGACCAGAGTAAACTTGGCCTATATACAATAACAACCATGAACTTTGCGATCACTATTTACCAATTTCGCTATGTGGCCCTATCTTCGCCAGACTTCGCAGAAACACAAAAAAGTGCGATTTCGCGATAAGTGATTTGCTTTGCAACAACAATGTTTCGTACTTTAGTGTTTTAAGATAACAACACAATCAAATTCCCATGTTGCATGAAAGTGAAGGAACAAAGCAAATAATGTTTAATATCATTGAACTTAACATTCATCTTAATGATCGCATGATCTTCTTTAAAACTTCATAGTTCAAAACCATGTTTTGGTTTGTCCAACGGCATATAGCAGAAAAAGTATTTGAACCCATAAAACTATTCCCGTCATGCTTCACTCTTACTGATGGGTAGGTGTGGTTCGAGCGGAGATGAGACCTTTGACCTCTATGATGGATTGATACCGCTTCCATGCGAAAAGAGGTCAGAAAAGTGTTGACGACAAGACCAACGCTAAAAACGTCATTCAAGCAATACCTTGAAGCAACCATTCCATCCAGCTGTAACTGACTCTCTTTTCGTTTCATCTTCTCCAGTTTAGCGGTTGTTTTGATTTGACGAGCTCCCCACTGAAAATAACAGTCTTAAAATAAAACAACGCCCAAAAAAGCAATAACTTGGTTCTAAATTAATCAAGCAATCACCTCAAAGATAGTGATCAATGTGTTCACATAGATCTGCCGAAGTCCCAAACTCTTTCCAAATGTGGCCAGAATCACACATAACAGAACAGTGAGTGCAATTGGTGGGAAGAGAAAGGCTGATGCGAAAATGAGCAAATGCTCTATCAGCGGACCCATGATGGTAAATGGAAAAATCTAACAATGATGCAGATTCGACGTGTTCTATCGGACCTGAAATCAAACAAGTTTACTTTCGTGGTTAGCAAGTGCCCACATCCACACATTTAAGAAATAGGTCAAAATAAAATAAATACAATGAGAGAGCAAGAGTGTAGTAACGAATATTTTCAAAGAGCATCGGGAATAGTGAGGCCGTTCTATATCAGCAGACGGACGACCTTTGATACGCAACGATCTATCTAGATTGATAAAGAGAGAGAGTGCAATGAGTGCACACAGAACCGACCAAAAAGCGTAGGACCTGAGGAAATTCCTGTGGCAAAATCATGGACTACGTACTAAAACCATGATATTGCATCATCACGAGAAAACAGCTCCCAATACGATATAAGACTAACATCAGGTTTGATAAACAACAGAAGACAACACAGGAAAAGTCGAACTCATAATTCATCAGCCGATAACTTTGATGCTCCAAACATTAACTCAAACGGAAAGCCAAATCTATCTTGAATTGCGGTAAAAATAAAAATAAGACAATACACAAGAAGACCATAAACTTTCCAACGTTTGCTTCCACGAAACACTATTCGAAAACACGATAAGGAACCTTTTGTTTTGTTTAACAAACACTAGCGATAAAATGTGTAAACATAAGAACTGGAATAACGGTCGCTATGCTATGTTCGGTTTGCAAGTTAAATCTAAATTTAAAAAAAAGCAAAAGCAAGATCGAAGGCAGAGTCGTAGGAAAACTATTTGGAAAAATGCAATTCTGCATTTGAAAGAGGAAAATTTGAGTTAGTAATTCAAACTCAATATAAATATTCATAGCTCTCGAAGTATATTAAGTAGCCGTATAAAAAAACACTCACAACAAAACTGCTACCCCATCTGACAAACCAACCACATTTGGTATATTCATAATTACAATAAAAAAGTGCTACGGAAATATCCACATTTTACCATCAGTAGTATTATGGGCGTTTTGGGTGAGTCAATATGCCGTTTTTAAAAGTCATTGGTCACTAGAAAAAAAATTCGTTTCATTCACAAGTGAAAAATAGATGCTCTGTGACAACAACGTCCTTCACTAAAAGTGACAGTACTACGATTTCCGCTTATCAATGCAAAAATTTAATTTCTCGGGGGTCCGCAAAAGTCAGGCCATTCCCCAGAGCTGCCCACAAAATATTTACTAAAAAAGTACGTCAACAGTATGGAAAGAAAACAAAACAATAAGGAGCAACAAGCAAACTAGCAAAGAAGCAAACTATTAACCAAAGGGACGATTTAGAAAAGCTAGTTGCAGGGAATTTTCAGGCCGCATTTTATATGTCGTAATCGCGTTTTATTGTTGAAATACATAAACTTTATTCTAAAAATAAATATTAATAAGGGGAAGAAATACTAAGAAAATGAAAAATGAAAACAGTAGCTAACTTGACACCTCTTATCTCAAGCGTACATGTGATGTGTGATCCAGTGCACTCCGTCCGTCCCGTTGGTGGACAATGTCAGACTATAAACTACAAAGGCGACTACGGTACACTACGCGTGTTTTAGAAAACATCAATATTTCAAAATTTGGGCAAATAAGTCATGTACTCCCATGTCGTGAAAAATGGCATCATCCTAAAATATGACGAGAAATAAGCAAATAATAATTTATGTGGTGGAATCTCCAGAATTAAAAGAGACAACTTTAATAGTGCTGTATAAGAAGTGCAGAATTTTTTTTAAATTCATTTCACAATTTGGCTGCTCGGTAAAAAACTTCAATTGTGGAAAAAGTAGCGAAATTGACTGTTGAGAAAGACGATCCTTCAGTTGCAAACATGCCTAAAATAAACAGAAATATACAGCGCAGCGGACCTACTGTTCAAACACTTAGGTGGCATGCTTTGAGTTATGTTCGATAAATAAAAAATAGAATAATATTACATTTTTTTCTGTATAAACAATATTTGAAGTTGAACGAGAAACGTGATAATGGTACATGAAATAGAATGAAAAACAAAAAGAGGGACTGTCCGTAAACTGTTCAAATTAAAAGTGCAGTGTAGTAGCGTACATATCTTGATTAAAAATCAACCACGTGACAAGAGAACATGATGAATGAAAAGAAAAACAAGAGAGATCAACAACCTCGCACGTTACCCCTGTTTCAACTATGCTTCGTGGATACTCTTTTGCCGTAGGATTTAACCTTGTCATTGGAAGAGATAAAAATACATATACATCGCGAAAGGGTGGTTTTTTTATCATTTCAGAAAAATTGTATTGAGAGAAAATGGCTGAGGTCAAGCCGTTGGAAAAAGAACAACTGTTCAATCAGCACACAAACGACACAATATTTTTTGCTTCGACTGTTAATTGCAGCAACGTAATGAGAAAAAAAGAAAACAGCTACGGGATTACTACAATCAAAATAAAATACACTACCGTGAAAATAAAACGAATATTCCTGAAAAATCTGGCTTAATTATGTGCATGTGTGTTGCCTACTGTACGTGAAACAACACTGGTTCAACACGAATAATACTACATAAATAAATAAATTCGAATTTTGAAAAATTTTGAAACAAAAACAAAAAAATTTGGGCTTTTTTTCTCCGAGCGCTTGTTGATTGAAACCCAATTCGGGTGAAAATTAATCAACGGCTCGAACGGCCATTTTCCATCTAAACACATTGGCAACGATCTACTTTTGATCAGAAAATAAGGACATTATTGTCACATTAATGCAACATTCAACAATCCCTTGAGAATTTTTTCAGTAGCTCACCAAACAAAACGAACAAAAAAGGACGATTAATGGCGCTGATAAAGGTACGATATTTGTATGCAGCAAAAGGCTCAAAATAACTATTAGTAAATGTGTTTAAACAATTTTGCCGTTTTAAGCGGTTCACACTTAATCGTCACCTTTTTTTGGGAATTTAATGCGTTTTTTTTATTGCAGGAACGGGAACATGGCTCTGCGAATGCATGTTTCGTTGTCAGGAAAGATTGGGATCAATTTACTGCTTTGACAGGACCGGTATGTAAGAGAGAGAAGCTCCATCTTACTGACTTTATTAACATTCCTTACAATGCGATTGCACGTCAGTAGCCTTTGGCAAAGAGTTGCCATTTATCAATTAGAAGCAGGCGAAATAAAAAAACCGAGATGGTGACCGGATATCAAAAACCACCCATTCTCTAAGCAGAGAGTTGTGAATCACCGGGAAAATCTAGGTCTGATAAAACAGAAAAAATTGTTAACAGAGAAAAATAAAATAAAATGTTTTTTTTTGGCAATATATTTTGTGGCAACATGTATCAGAATGGATTTTTATTCAAAAGTAATTTACTTACCGCTCTTTAGACATTGAACATTGTGGAAAGCTATAGCAAAAATGTACTAATAAATTTTGTTGCACATTTCATGTTTCATGCGGTCGCTGAACAGTAAACTCCAAAGAAAAAAAAGCACTGGTTGAACCGGTTGAAGAAATTACAGCAGTATATTATAGCATTCAGATCGAAAAGTGGGAGATGACCGGACAACTGCTGACAACTGTTTTCTTAGTGATGAGACCAACGGTCATCGGGGTATGCAGTATGCACAAACTTGTTATTGCACAGTTCTTCGTTGAAATTTGCGCCGAAAGGCAGCACATACAACACTCTCTCGCACAAGAGAAATGTTGCTGACCAACGAAATGATATAAAACATATTTTCCTTCATTGATCAAGGTGTTACTCTTACTATCCGGTGGATAACAATGAAACAAAAAAGAACATGCACAATAAACGAATAGAATGGTTACCCAGAAGTGCCTTACGCAATGAAACAAAACGAAAAAATATCAGACTGTTCGTGGAGAAAAAGAGTGGTTTGTTTCAACTTTGACGATTAGAGTGAGACAGAGCATGTGTTTCAACAAAACTGCACAATGCTACTTCTCGTGATAGTCTTTTGAAAAATATATGTTCAGAATGCTCCAGAATAGACGATTAAAGTACAGGAGTTAAACAACGTGGTCGTGATTATTTGGCATCAAATAAAGATCTCTACAGATAGAAATATGCCCCGCATTCAAAAATTTAACTTAAAAGTAGGTGTTTCCACATTTATATTCGTCAATAATGATGAAAACAGCGTTCGCGGAGAAAATTGCTCATAAACTTATAGTACGGCTTGTGTTTACGGCGTGGTTTTAGTGAGTTCAATTATTGCACCTGCGCCAAGTTTTTCGAATGTAGTTTATTAAAAGACGAGCGGCATTTTTGTGCAATATCTTGAAAGCTAATGTTGAACAATTATGCATATTATTTGTTTGCTTGTTTACAAATTGTTACTTAATTCGTTGACAATAAATTCCATTAAGCCAACTCTCGCACCCCTTCCCTACCACAGCCAGCAGAAGAGAACCCCCAAAAGCAGTGGCTGTTTGTTTTATCGTAGGTATTTTTAATTGGCACTTTGCACAATATGGATTCGCATTCACACACCTGTTGTATTTATGCGTTCCAGCTAACACATTTGAGGTACCCATACATAATGGCTCACCCTGTAATTTACCCGCACTCCTCATTTTGTTTTGCACGTTGCTACAGCTGAGTATAACAAACGAATAAACAAGACAATCAATCATATGAAAGGTTACAATTAATAAGAGCTTCACACATAATGAATAGGTTATATGAAAAAGCACATAGTGAGTGCACTGTCGAGATAAATACAAATAAAACACATTTTTGAAAAAGAGTTGATTAGTATTCTGACCAGTCCCCAACGTTTTACACAGTTATTTAATGGTATGACAAAACGTAAACCAAATCTTGTGCACTGGCAAAAGTACAAAAAAAAATTACTACAGGAAATCATGTTGGTCATTATTGATGATTTTTAACCCGTTTATTTTTCTGGTGACACGTAGAATTCAGTATATTGCCTGCTTTCATGTTCTCAACTTGGTAAAGTACACGTGTTTTTCCAGATCTCGGTTTACCATGTCTCTCCATGCTCATCGACTCTCTTTAAAAAAATGAAATACTGTCTTATCACATAGACTGTTCTGCCTGCAACAAATCCCAGTAGTACTTGACCAGATGGATTATCGTTTGTGCTGGATTCATGCAATGATATTACAGCGGTGTCTTTGGACCTCCTTAATTGCGGCGTCTGAATGTGTGATCTTGATGTGTCATAAGTATTCCGAGGAGACCCTTGACCGGTGTCGGTGCCTCCGTCTACTGGATAAGCACTCTGCAACCGACCACTCCATTCCATGCACCAAGCGAACAGCTAATTTGCATACCACCGCATTTGCATATCTTTCAATCTTCAACATCTGATTATTTCTAAAGAATAGACCGGAGACAAAAATAGTAGTGAAAGACTTGGTCCTCTTACTCTGGTAACTTATTTAATAGTAGATATCTTCACTTGCTTTATAAGTTGTATCTAGAACGAATAAAGCTTTATATTATTCACAGAATAACCATTTCGCATTAGAGCTCAAATAGAGGTCCCCAAAATGAACTCAACCACCAGGTTCCTGTAGCAAATGAAGACATCGGCTCAATTTCGCAGGCCTTTCACACGGCGAACCCCCAAATTATCTATGCAGAGATACCGTCTTAGTGTGGCTCGGATTGCCAGTTCAGGACGACAGTTAAAGATCCTTAACCTGCCCATCCAAAGGTTCGTAAACCCCAAATTAGACTGTGCCTAAGTGTCGCCTCCGTTATCTCTTCTCGGCTGTCATTTCGCTGATTTACGGCCATTTATGGCTACAGTATCCCCCAAGCGAAACCGTAAACCATTTCATTGTTTTGACCGTAGCTATCAAATTATGCAAATCGACACAAATACCTAGCTGCTATCAATAACATACAAATCGGAGGAAGAGTCGATGTTGTATGTGCCTTATAAAATATAATACAAATGGACCACCATCGAAAACACCATATTTATTGCTTAGTAACGGATATAAATCTAGTCTTTGCGTGCAATGTTTGCGACATTTCTGAAATTGCAATGAGACACAATTTATTTTTATGCCTGTACAATAAGAAATCTTATAATATTCGGTGAACGTTTATTTGATGCTGGTCATATCTGTCTAAGTGTTCGTTTCAGAAACACTGTTCGCGAAGTTTGTATTGGTTCCCTTTTGTTTCGAAACCTACCGAATAGAGAGTATCCTTTTCGAAAATCCATTACAAGTCCTTTCGTCTTTCAATTTAGCCTAGTTCGCATGTAAATTGAAGTTGAAACATGATTATCTTGTGAACACACGAGCCGGTGTAATGACTATTTGCAGTTCTTACGAACCAACATACTGCGTCTATTACCAACTGTAATTAAAGTTGCCCACTCCTGTGCAGAAGTTGTAGTGTATTGCCTATCGGAGCTACTCGAATAAGAACCGCATATTCGCTCGAACTAGTGTCCATAAATGCATACGCACGATAATGCGAATAACTATTCCAGGAACCACGGGGAAAAGCCAAATTTTTAGAGAGAAAGAAAGACACTAAAAAAATTCACAATCTTTCACAATGACTTGGTTGTACGAAAACATTTTTTAAACGAGAACTGTTTATACCTGGACTTATTACTGATTTTTTGCAGCTTTTACGATGCACATGTGAGTTTGGACAGGATTTCGCTTAGCTTCAGTGATATTCATGCTACATTTCTAATCGGACTTTGTTGGAAGTTTATCCTCCAACAAGTGTGACCCATTCATCATCAGAGTTATTCGAGTTGACTGACTCCAAAAGCACATTAGTAGCCAATTACTTTTGATAAAATAAAAGTCACGCGAAAGTTCTATATATTACGTACTAAATTTCCTACTTTTCTACTTTTCTATCAGTAAATGTTAATAGTCTACAGTCAGGGCCTCGCTTCTGGTTGCGGTTAACATTTCATACATGGGGGAAACATTACCCCATGCGTTCCGTTTTCATAGTAAGTTGTTGATATCTTTCCCTGGTTGTTTTTCTGAGCAGTGGGATCAGTGGACATGCTAATATAGCTCTTTGACATATTCTTGTGTTGACGGCATAATAGCGGGGCACCTCTGTATAGTAAGAGAATGGGACTAATGAGGACATACAACATACACATCACATATGGCACTCGCTTGGGAGAAAATAGACAACGTAGCGCTACGTTCACTATTACATTAATGATGCTTTCAGATCATGCTCAGATCTGAGCAATTTTGAAGGTGATGCCACAAAAGGTCATCATTCATTTCTATGTTTTCACCCTCGAGCTAGGCCTTAGTTTTACAAGGTTTAATTACCTACGGAACTCATTGCCTTTTCAGAGCTAACTGTTAAATGGAGTCTCAGCTGGATCTTGATGCTAATGGTAAGTGAGACATTCAAGTAGACAACCCAATGTACCTCAAAGATAGTTATTTTATTTTTATCCAACCTTGTTTATCTCCTTCCTTTGTATTAAAGCAATCACAGATAGGGATATCATATGACTTGGACGGCAAGCCTCCTACCACGGACTTCTGTTTATATACAGATAGAAATTGGCAACACGTGTGGAGCCTAAAACAAAGCGTTGATTGATACTTATTTTGCCTACATAATATCACATTTATTTGTTTCTTATAAGAGGTACCTCAATGTCCTAAATATTCCTGCAAAAACACCGTTGCACACATTCACTATGCATGAATTTCAGTCATAGCCTCCACCTGAACGTGAATGTTATTCACAGTTTTTTTTGTTCACATTGTCCTTTCTTTTTAGAATTGTGAACATCAGCTTGTTCTAAAGATGAACCTCTACAACAAATATTATTCGGATAAGCCCCGTCTAACTGAGCACAAAGTAAAAAAAGTATCAGTCACAATAAAGGTAGTAGGCGCTCCTCATTCAAGCTGCCATAAAACATTTCGTCGCCTCGTCGTGTTATCGCGCGATCAATCGCGTTCAACATAAATTCGCGCGATGGAGCGAATTGAGTTGTCAGTGAGCGAGATCCTAGTCGCGATTAGGTGCGAGAACTCATTTTTCACCTCTGGGAATGCTAATTGTGGGGCATCGTGTTTAGATAAATCGTTCGTGGTTGAATCATCCGGTTTTTTTCTTATTCCCAACAATATTTAATTATTACGAATCTAGAGTTACTATGTGTTGTGTGCTCTTTTTACTCAGCAAAGCAGTACGTTGCATATATTTTCCAGTATAAATTATCAAAATCTGCAAACCATTTCGCAAATGTTTATTTGTTCCTTTCTATTATGATGTCGACAAACGAAATTACTTTGAAGAAATGCCTTACCGTATATTTCAGAGCATATTTTTGTCTAGGACTTTTATAGCGTCAGTGACCCCATAAACGGGTCTATCTAAAAAATCTTCGAGACATAAGGTATCCGAGGCGATTAGAGACGTAATACTCTACCGCTGTCACATCATTTGGCGGTAAGACGGGAGCTCGGTTACGAGCTGATGATACCGTACGCGGTATCATATAATTACAGACTCAGTATGTTATAGAATAGGTGACAATAAGAATAAGGACTCCCTGACAGTAAGCCCGCCGTTTTGCAATACTAATCCTCTTACACTATTATGCTTCCAACTTTTGTACATTTTTTTAATTGTCGTAAATCCCTAGTTTTTATGGATGAATACAGCTATGTTCGATACCTCAGATAAAGTTGTCTTCGTTTAAAAACTAGCGGCTAAGTTTGATCTGTCAGATTTATCCACCTGTTCTAGTCATTTGGCTGTCGATCTCTTGTAAGGATCTTCATTGAATCAGCTCTGATCGGCTAGTTTGTGATGTGGTCACCCGCTGTGTTTCAATCCACTTCTTGCAATAACATTCCATAACATTTCGCGTTTTCAATTTGAAAATCGTTATAAACACGACAATTTAATGTTCGCGGCGCTATTTGAAACCGAACAAAACATATAGCCCAGAGGAAATTTAAATTACTGTACAAAGAACATGGTGCACAACAATAACTGTTAACTCATTGTACAGTAACTCGCTTCTTTGCTGAGCTATTGATATTAAATGATGTCTCTTTTTAGAGAATAGTTTAATTTTTTGAACACCTCATCAATCCTTATCACTTGGGTTTCTGTCTGACACCAATAACAACTATTAATGCGGGATTAAAGGGAGGAGCACAGTCAAACAAACGACAAAGAGCTATTCTTTTATTTACGTTCCATTTTTGACCCTGAATCTTACATACAGTAATTTCTCTTTGAAAATTCATTTCTAGTTGAATGACACCTGCTTTCAAATAAGATAAATTTTTGGTTAATTAGGTTCTAATTAAAAAACATCTGCTAAGTGAAGCACTTGAGCAGAATTTTTTGATGAAGCACAGAAAGACGTGCAAAGATTAGTCGATTTTCACGGTTGACTAACTGTTGAGAAGGCTTTCGAATAGATTGAAAATGGTCCACTCTTCTGGTAAGACACCTGCCACCGATGTGTTTGTAGTACGTGCTAGTAATTGGCAGCTTGAGGTCAGAACAAAAATAAATAGTGGGAATCAGTATTTGTGCGCTGAGGGCTTCACGGTGGAATCTTTTTCCAACTGTTAGAGTTCGCAAAAACATGGTGACGATTACATGTTCATGCAACTTTTTGTAACATTTTCATGTGTTTCATTTTACAACATTTGTGTGTGATGTACGTCAATAAGCATTAGCAGATTGACCGCAAATAAATTAATAATTATTGTTTTAAATGAGCATTCCTTACTCAAGTGACTTCAATGCGTTTTGCTCTTTTCTTACTGTGCTGACAAGTGACTAATCAAGAGCTATGAGTAACACTTACAGTGACATTTAAAATTAGCACGGCCTAGCCTCGCTTTTGTACAATTTTTATTAAAACTATCTATTCAACTTTCCTTACTGATTTCATCCAATTCTCTTTTATTCTGTTTGTGGATGTAGATGATCTTAATAAATTCAACAATGCCGATAATTTCAATAGCTGGATATTAGTCAATTGGTTGTTTGAATAAGTGGTTAAGGAGTTGATGTGTTCATGTTGTTATCTTATTTGCATCTAATATGGGTAGTTTCACACAATCCCGTTGTAACAATTGATGGAACTACCCTCCATCAATGTTTTGTTTCGCCGATTTATTTTCGATCATTTGAAACCTCGGTGCTTATTAAATTTTGCCTATGTCGTCCATAAAATATTCTAATAATTTTCGAATAACTCGGCAAACCAATTGGTTAGGCCTATTACGGGTGTCTATTTTTGCATTAAGTTTTATTTATTGAAGTTTTATGAAATCCCTACTTGGTTTTGGCGTAGAGCTAAAAGGTAGCCCATGCTTGACAATAACCTTTTTTTTACAGTGCGAATCACTTTGAACTATTCTCAAAGGTGCTTACATAGTTACTCATATAAATAAAACATAAACTAAACATCAAAGGGATTCCTCCACGTACATTGTTTTACTACCATCTGCAGAGTTTACCCGAATTCGCTATAAAATAGTTTCTCACGCACTTCAGTCTACTGCCACCCGGGTTGACGTGTAAGGTCTGCAAGTTACGTATGTATAAAAGGCCGCTAAGGTGTGAGGCACCTGGCACCCTTTGTTCTACCTTAACCTTTCCTTTTTTAAGCCATTTATAGGGCACAGGACTACTCCACCAAATTATCACCTTTCCTTGTATTGGGGGCAAATAAAGGCGGAATTCCCACACGTGTCCACCCATTCGGTGTTGCCGACAGTGGGAAAAGTTGCATATTGAAGAGAACAAACGGAATTTTGGAACTTTTAGAGAACATTCACTTCAAAACACGTCTTATACCTTTTAGAAAAGAACCACGATTGAATGTTTGTTGGTCTAAGAATTCTCAACCGTTTTTTACCTTCAGGGACGTGGTATCCAAATAGCTTCACTTATGAATTGAGCAGTCAAAATCTTTGCGGACACTGGCACTTCGAGTATTGTTTCGAATATTTCTTGAATGTTATTGTGTTATTTTCGTATTATTAATTTGTATGACCATATAATTAGTGTTTGTATGTTGCCGTAACCATTTGTATGTTGCCGGAGGGCATATCATACTCAGGTGCTTGTTTGAGAGCGTTCGGCTGCCGTTGCGCAAGAAAGGAAAACGGTGACGAGAGTGAAGGCACCGCATAGTAATTATCCCAATTAGCACTAAATTAGTGGATGCGCGTTACGGGAAACGACATGGATCGGAAAGCCTGGCAAGTTATTCGTAGAAGGAAATATTGTTTTTGAACAAGCAATGATTGCGAGGTAACAATAACAAAACAATAAACAGCAAGAAACCACCGCATCTAAACAATGAACAGTTTTTCGGAGTTGATGTTAGCATGAAAGATTAAATTTCTTAATATTTTGAGGTAATCTTAAACCTGTTGCGTGTGCTACCTTTGACTAGTTCACGCT
Source organism: Pelodera strongyloides (assembly GCA_036852015.1). Lineage (NCBI taxonomy): Eukaryota > Metazoa > Nematoda > Chromadorea > Rhabditida > Rhabditidae > Pelodera > Pelodera strongyloides. The sequence goes on along the minus strand of JAANDG010000160.1, from coordinate 246,061 downwards.
TGATGGCGCCCAAATTTGCATATCGGCCTAATTTCGTGTGATGCCGAGCCCCGTCTTATTCACTTGGGCCCTCCTGGGGTAATTAACACCGGCCAACCACCTAAAGGCCCACCATCTACTACAGCACATTTAATGGGAGCGTTTCGAAAGTGCCAGTTAATGTAGGCTATGAGCACTGCCAGCTTCCGACCCATAACTACAGATCAACATCCGCTCTCCATCTTGTCATCAGCTCTTATGGACTTCAAAAGTTTTTTGTTTGCTGTCAAACAATTTGGTTACAAGTCTCTTTCTGTTGTTTTTTTTTCGTCTGCGAGTGGATAGTTCATGATTTAACCTTTTATTATTGAAAATGATCATTTATGTTGTTCAAGACCATTAGCTGATTAATGAAACTGTCAGATAGTAATCATGCCACTGAACTATTACCTGCTATTGGTCGCGTAGTATATGTACCTCATAAATATTTACTATTATATAACCCATCAGATATAATCTTTATGCGGGAAGTTGGTGTCCCTCCGAGAGACTTTTGGCAGAGGTGTCGGAAGAAATTCGCCACTGGGTTCAAGGATAGATACTCTACATCATTAATTCATTTATTTACGAATTCTCGACTCTACTATTGCCAATAATATATTCACTTGTCTAACAAAGTGTCTGTTTTAAATGGTGTTTTTATTCCGACGCTATGGGACCGTTGGTGAAATCTTTAAAGTCAGGCTTTGCATATCGTTCGCTTATGTTTGTAGGTAGTCACCGTGTTGTTTACTGCTAACCATAAGCGCGATCCAGGAATTAGCATTTCGGTGAGCGGATGGGCGACCCGAATCTATGTCTTAGGAAGAGGAGACCAATTTCCCTAATAAGAGTAATTAGTTGTTTCACGAGAAGGAAACACACACCAAAGAACAGAAAGAAAAAAGACTTTCATCTTCCTTAACCATGAGACATGTTACAAAGCATCTTACATTTTTTGTCTGCCAATTATTTGCTTGTATGGTTTTTTAACTTTGCGCTGCTTAAACTTTCTTATTATTTCATTTGCAATCTGATTGGATACAATACTCAGGTGCTTGTTTGAGAATATGTTTTATGTAGAAAAATGCTTCCCTTCAGTGTCTTAGGTTTTCTATGATCTCTCGTCTATACCGTACTGTGATCGCCTTGCTCTCTCGAAACTCCGCCCCCCCTAGCTGGGAGCACTAACAGGGGGGGGGGGGGTTCAACCGACTCCCAAGATATCTTGGGCCCACCTCCCCAACCCCTTATACCGCATTTGCATATGCTAATTTACGATCTGCCCGTCTGCTATGTTATTGCTAAATGCTGACAGTCGAACTCTACAGTAATAGCGAGCTTTGCATGCATGATTGATGAACTCACTTATCACCATCTTAACGACTCCCATTTCGTATTGCCTGTTTTCGTTGGTTTGCCTTAAATTCAGTCATAGTTCGTTTTGCCCTGTTCTATAGACAGTTTAATAACCCGATATTCCAGGCATGGTAACCCTCCGGGTCAGCCTCATACTGTTACTTTCACAGTATTCTTTCGTGGACGCATCTCCACTACTTTCGAACAATATTCCACCACGGGAAAGTCCGTTTCCAGAGATTCCAGAGAAGCGAATGCCAAGTGCGATTATAATTGGCGTCAAGAAGGTGAGATATTCCAGTTTTTAAATTTAATATACGAAGAAAATAAGTTTAATTGTAAAGTTTACTTTATTTCGAAGTATCTTTTATGGTGATTTCTAGTATCTTACTTTAGGCCGGAACTCGAGCACTCCTTGAGTTTTTGAAATTGAATCCGAGAGTTAGGGCTCCCGGACCAGAAGTACATTTCTTCGACAAAAACTACGAGAAGGGATTTGATTGGTACAGGTTGGTAACATTCTTCACCTTTTCATCCTTCATTATTTTATTATTTCCATGTTTCACACATTCTGTTGTTGCTTACATCTTCTTCTCTCTATGATGTATATACCCGTTCGCATGTCCGCACTCCAATTTAGAATAAATACTCTACTTGCAATGTCTCGTAAATAATTAAACAAAGATGCGTAGTTACGTAACCACATTTTCCCAGTTCGTGCATAAAAGAATAATGGTCTAATGCAGCAGCACTCTTTTACCATGAGTTTTGATATTTTCTTATCTGTACAAGTGGTGTAAGGTGTGGCAGCGTATCTTACCGAACAATGGCCCTAGGCTACTTTTGTACATTACCAGAACTGATAACGATTTTCTTCATGCGACAATTGCTCACTGACCACGAACTTATATTTTGAATTACTCCTTTTCTATATATTAGGATTAGTCTTGCAAAGAACCACGGTTCTATTCTTTTCAATTAGCTATTAGTTTAGCATATCTAGGCGCAAATAGCCTGAAACTCAATCTAGACGGGCAGCTGGGTACATCTTTAATGCACTTCCTTGCAGTGACAACTAGACCAGAAATCTCAGAGCAAATACCGTAACTCCAGTATAAATCCAGAAAACATAAAATCTACGTAATATTTACCATTATGCTGTAAACATGTGCATTAAGTACTGCTTAGTTAGTGCAACTTGTTTGTCTTGCTGCAATGATAGGCCCATATGGTAGGCATACGCTAGTCATTGGAGTGATTGCGCAATTTTTGCCTGCCACCGGTTGATGTGCGCCGATCTTCCGGTTGAACAATTATGATCCTCAATTTGAGATCTTATGTTTTAATAACATTCGACCATTCCTTCTTGGATTGTTTAAGTTCTTACTGAAATCTTGAAACACAACCCATCTGATTCATGATGTACATCTCGCTCCAATATTTATTCATTCAAAATATCAAACATGCTGGCCGGTTGCTCTCCTTTCAAGTGGTCAGTAGTATGGATAAATGAGATCAGATGATACACAAACTCATCCCAAACAGAGGCCCACTCCCTCTCAAGTACTTTTCGTTTGCATTACGCAACGGATACAAACCGAACAGAGTGATGGAAATCACACGGACCTTTTAATGTCGCGTAACTAATGCATCGCAATGTAAAGAGCGGAACGGACCACTGCTAAAAAGGTGCATAGATTCTAATTTATATTTGTATAAGGAGAATGGTCTCCAAGTTTTCTATCAACGAATGTCCACTTGAACATTCTACCAATCCGGCTAATTTCATTTTCTTTCCACAAAGACGAACCTTTACTGAGTATCTTGACGAGGTGATTTGGTTGGAGGAAATTGGCCTTTTATTCCCTTTCCGGCCTTCTTTCTCGGTCCTCTTTGTCAAATTATTGTTGGACCAGATTTCCTTGGACCTAATAAGATTTGGTCCTGCCACCGGCGGATATCCTAGCTTCAAGCATGAACTTGATAGCTTTTTAGAACGATAGGTATGGCTAACGTGATCCATAAATAGCATCAGGCAACTAACAACTTGCAAACGTGCATAGCGCTCCAATTTCTTACGGTCCCACCGAAATTTGCATACAATAGTTTTATGCGAAAACGCACTTTTTGCGCCTAACTCTCGGTGTTGGTTTTTGGGGCGCGGCCTCGAATTTCGGGTCGAACTTTTAATTGAATACCTTGGGCAACGTTTCTTGTTTGTTTGGAACGCTTTACAAGGTCGCTTGAATTTTAATGAAAGAACGATAACCATTATTAGACAACTTGTTTGACGGGTCATGTAAAATACGGTGTTTGTAATAAGGCCATATGTCGTATGGAAATTTTCCATGACCATGATACCATGCGGCGCCAGCAGGTCTGCCGAGTGACTGTTTTACGAGATATTCCCTGCACTGTAATTTCTCCGTTTGTGTTTTTATGTGCCTAAATTAGTGCGACTCTCTGCCTTTCTTAGGTTCTCCCCTCTACCCTAAATGATGACTTGAAGGGTTATGGTATTGCGGGGTGAGATTTCGATTAATGACTTGAACACCGAACAGGTCCGAAAGGATGACTATCGGGCAGTATTTGAAGTAAGAAAATAGTAGATTTCAAAATAACTGTATTTACTTAACTGACACTTAGATTGGGCGAACTCAATAAAACATAGTCAAAGTAACGGGTTATTATCATCGATTGCACCTGTGAAGATTGGTACCTCGATAGTGATCGTACTCGCGCTTACAATTAGTCGTTAAAACTTTAATGAGACATTTACGACTGGCGAATTGACAAAATAATCATCGCGATTTACACCACCAATTTGGATGCTGAAAATCGTTATTCGCATCTAAAAACTGGCAAATCTTTACTCAAATCAACAATTCTGCCTCAAATACAAATTCAAATCAAGACAGCTGCTTCTGTTAATCACGGAATACCAGTTTCCCATTATATATGCACTCAGGCCTTCTTGTCATAGTATACATAGTTTATGTTTATGTCAACATGGCAAGCATTTATTAATTTCGCTTCGGAACAGGTGATCTGTTTGGGAGTGTTTATTTATTCAGGGGTTTCTTTTTTGTTTGTTTACTGGAGTAGAGCAAGGTATCGGTGTGTTATTAGTACATGTGCCATTGATGAAGTGCCCGATCACAAGCTGATCAAACATAACGCATCACTTGGGCCGCGGGGATTATTTGTTATATCTAGATCTGATACTCTGATTCACCGGTGACTAACTAGAAAATCAACAAGGCCTTAGAAGGAACGATGATGAACACATATAGTTTACTTCCAAATCACTTTCCTATGAAAGAAACAACTATTCGTGTGCGCTCGAGCGGAGTACAAAACATCTGTTGACGAGTGTTATCAATCTCAAAGGATTGTTCTCTCGACAGCCCAATTGAATGGTGAAAGAGCTTCATCCGAGGGCCATATGTCCCCCGTAGAATATAGTCGAAACACAACGACCTTTGTTAGCAAACATTGTAGTAACAAGACGGTGGTGTCTATTCTAAAGCAGATGTTCTTAACCTACTCTGCCAGCTTAAAACACAAAGAACGGAAATGTTATGCCAGTTCATCAAAGGAAGCTATTTCGAGTAACAGTTCCGAAAAAACATCTCTTGAATATTCCGAAAAGATCTAAGATGGCTTGGCTAAGGCGATCTGTCCCCAACAACTGCCAACATTTATCAAGTCGGTTGAGGCACCGACAAATTGCTTTACGCGCGTCGACAACTGCGCGCAACTTACGGGATATGAATATCTGTAGAGTGGAATACATTATGGCACCCAAGAGGATTGGCGGGATTGTGTCCCTTGATGAAAACTCCCATTGAGAATTCGCAGCGACACAAAATTACTGGCTGAGACGGTGCCTTACTAAATACCCCCACACCAATGGACTGTCAATGCTATCCGGCAGTTTGTTCGGTAGTATTTTGCTCTTGAGAAAACCTTGTTTTAAGCTAATATTGAAACAATGCAGGTTTAACATTACACTTCATTGGCTCAACAAATTGTATGCCGTAATAATACAGTCTGTTATCGGTTTTCATTCGGCGCGCATCATCGCTCTTCAACAGTCACCTACGCGACAATCCGTCACAAAAAGTGCCATATTGTCGCGCACGATAGTCAAGTTGAAATGTCAACTGTCCACTTTCGTCCGCTTTTGTTTCGAGAACACAGTGCAATGTGCTTATTGAGATTGAATCATCTTCTCAGTTTAACAGTTCATTATCTGTTCTTCCCAGTCGTGGTTGCGCAGTGCGTTAGTGGGGTTACTGCTCACCAATTTTCCCGGTCGGAAGACTGTCAACGCAGGTAACATCAAAAACAAGCGGCAGTGTTTTGCGCAATGCGATCATCAGACGTCTCAGGTTACTGTCAGCAATGAGGGTCCATTTATGCTCAGTACAGTTGGCCAAATTCTAAGCATCTACTTTTGTGAATGTAATGCCATTCATAGCTCTTCATGTTAATTATTCGAGAACAAGTCTTTGCGTCTTCATGTTAATTGTCCACTGCCCAACCACATTGACTAGACGGCTAAATGGAGTAATTAGATTTTGGTGCGCGTTCCCGGTTCAACATCTATAGTGTTGAGGCACCATATTGGCCGGAATATGCAACATACGGAGAAAATGGTGGATCCACACAGAAAAGTAATTACTTTGAAAACGAGATGTTGCATTCAATGAAGACACAAGAATTCCCTATAATTGTGTAAGAACATATTTTTACTGCTTACTGCATGTGTGCAAAATTGTACACTCTCCTGCATATCCATCTTAATTATCATAGGATAATGTCAGTTGTCAATTAGAAGCTCTGGCACTGCGTCATTATGAGCTCAAACAATTACGCAAGCTGCGGGATGCAACCGGCAATTGCAACCAAGGAGAATAGTCGGTTGAAGGAACATCTGCGCTGTGCGCGAAAGAGATTTTTGCGTATAATTATCTGGATTATCCAGCATGGTCCAATTGTACGGAAAGCGGCAAGCTTCTGGCAAGACATTCACTAATCCATAGCAGTTCATTACATTCGAGACACCCTAAGGTCGTGACCTTATTTTGCCAACTATGTTGTTCTCCTAACTGATATGCCTGCTTTTAATACTGGAGAAATCAAAATACTGTATTGGTTCGCTTTACCTACAAAATAATTCGTCACTAAATCTTTACAAAACGCTTAGGCATAGCGACTCAGTGTTGATAGATCGGTTGCTGCTATGTAACTGAATACCTGCCGCAATCCGATTGACTCCAAGGCGGGCTCATCATTGGTTTACAAACCTTACGCAATACCACAGTCCCCTTTCGGCTTTTTCGATATTCAATATCTGGCGCGAGCGGTTGACCCACGGAGCCTCGCTCATAACAGGTGCTCCTGTATTTTGCAAGTGCTCGAGTTATGCCTATCTTATGGTATTATATTCTCTCGTGATGACTTAAGACAATGATTTGAACCTCGTGTCGTATCAGCTCGGTTTAGTATTAGCTTGAGTTATCTAACATGTCATGCGGCTCACCTTTGAGGACCATTCCGGATTAGGGACCAATAAGCAATGTCAGCAAACTAAATACGCAATACGCAGCAAGTTGTATGCAAACATTGCAGCAAAGGCTTGCTGAATAAACCTGCCCTATAGGTGAACATCAATCACGATGATACATTGATCCCTAAGAACTCTTCACAAGCTCTCTGTAATATAGTTTACTTTGTATTTCCCGGTTGGGGTAATGCAGTTCATAGTTTGCCCGTCTACCACTGCAACGGACACGATAATTCGATTGACCCTCTACTTAATTAGGAGCATGGGTTTGGGGCTCCGTTCACCCTACTCCCGTTTCAAATTTTCCATTATCCCTGTGTCTTCTCGTTTGTGCTTATTTCCTTTAGGCCCCCAACGAAGGCACTTCTGGGAGATTTCATAGGAAAGCTAGAAAAGTTAGGCGAACTGAAAGAGTGGTAAAAAAAGTCCAAGTATTCTTTTTGTGAAAGAGCACAAAGTTAGGCGCTAATGTGGTCGAGCGGCTGATAAAAGGCAATTTGTCAATCCATCACACCGCACTGAAATGACGGCCGTCGATCAAAAAAAGGTGTTGGAGAAAAGTGAGCAATTTATTTGCTGTTTTCCGAACAAACGAGCTAACAAATTTGTAAAGTTTTTTGGCAAGCATAGTTTTATTTTCCATTTCATACTTTATACTTACACCAATAGCGCCCTAATGAACTTACCACGTCAGAATGCTATTGTTCCGTATTATGGTATTGTGGCGGCTCACAAACTGCCCGGCCCCATTATCGTAAATCTTTCAACAGAAATGAGATATTCAATGTCGTTAAGAGTGCAGCAATTTGCCCCATTTTGTATTACACCTAACGGGACGATAAAAATATTATCGTGTTCTATGAGCAAAAACAATTGCGGTTGTTGGCCCGAACAATGACTTTTCCTTGTAATTTAGGGACTATTTGCAAGTAGAAAGTTCTTAGATCACAATATCCTCATCTCATTCCCGAGGACAATTAACATTGTTTTATGACAATTACAACAAGTGGACCGTTGAGCAATTAGCCAATGCCCAGTGTAGTGTTCCTTGATGTTTTGCCGCCAGTGTAGAGCATCGGTGTGAGCTTACGACCATTTTATGTGCGCAGGTAGCCGCCATTAAATCGTAAAAGTGTTCTCTCGAGACACTTGGAGTTCGGTTAAAAAACCGTTTTGTGTATTTTCTCTCTCTAAATTCGGGGGAAACAATAATAGTGTCCTACATGGTATCGAGTATTACCTTTAGAGAAGGGGTACATGCATCCTATTTTAGTGATGAACTGTAATAATTTAACTTGTCAGGTACCACACTAATCTTTATTGTTTTCTTTCTTTTTGCCACATTTTGTCAAATAGTTCACTGTTACCGCCAAGTTAGCAGCGGTAGCTGGCAGGCGGTGTCTTTTGACGGTACTGTCAACTCGAGTTCACTATCTGGTTGTGTGACCTCGCCGGATTACGTAAGAGGAAGCAGATAACTCCCTAGCGGCAAGCCGAAGAAATATGGCCTTGTTTGATGTACAATAAACTATACGTATGATTTATAGACAGGGGTGCTGATCAGTAGAGTTGTGGACAATAGTTAAAAGTGAATTAGGAAGAAAAAACTCGTCAAATTAATTAATGTCATTTTCAGAGAGCAAATGCCCGAAACGACTGAGGATCAGTTGACGATTGAGAAAAGTCCGGCTTACTTTATCAGCAAGTCGGCTCCCGAACGAATACACAAGTTCAATCCAAATATGAAGTTGATTGTGGTTGTTCGAGACCCGGTCACAAGGGCGATTTCTGGTCAGCTTTACTGAATTTCATGTTACGCTAACTGCATACTTCATGTGTGCAATATTGCCTATTTTCATTCTATCATATAAACAGCACTTCAAGGTGTTTTTTAAACGTGTTTAAAACGATTGCTTTAGACTACACCCAAGCTTCAATGAAGAAGAAGCGTGCCGGAATGATGCCCAGTTTTGAGCGAATGGCAGTGGGCGACTGTTCTGCCTGGCTAAAAGCCAATTGTACAGGTAAATAAAAAAGTTTTCCCAACAACATGTATGCTTCCTTTTTAAGCTGGCTTCAACTTGAGCTTTTATTTTAGAGACTAACATCCATTTTTTAGTGAAAACCCGAGGAGTGAATGCCGGTTGGGGCGCCATCCGTATTGGAGTCTACCACCGACACATTCGAAAATGGTTGCAGTACTTCCCACTCAGTCAGATTCACTTCGTCGACGGCGAACAATTGGTAAACAATCCTGCGGCAGAGGTTTCAGCCGTGGAGAAATACCTTGGATTGAACTCTGGTGAGTGGTGATAGTGAGCTTACATATATCTAATAGGTAACCAGGTTTGAACAACAAGCAACTTTGGTGCTGAGTTTGCGAGGAATAATCTATGAATCTGTTTATTTCAGTGGTTCTGCCAACGGATTTCGGTTTCGATCCAGTGAAGGGTTTTCCATGCGTTCGACGGCAAGACCAGACATTGCATTGTCTCGGCAAGACTAAGGGCAGGAAACACCCAAAGGTATTCTTGTTTTTCAAAATGCCTGCATATCTTTTATAACGAATAAAGGTTTATTACATCAGCCAAAAAAAATGGTCATAGGAATTCAAGTCCCACTAGCCACACCGAGCGGAATAAAATAGCTATGCTTCTAAAAAGTTAACTTTTTCCAGGTTGACCAAAAGGTTATGGAAAAACTGAGGATGTTCTACCGAACGGAAAACGAAAGGTTCTTTCGATTAATCAACAAGCGATTCTATTGGGATTCTTCTTGAATATCGTTCGAAAATGCACATGGAGTAGAATCACGAAGTGTTAGACTTCACCGAATACTATTGAATTATAATCCTTGCCTCATATGAAGTTCTAGTCAACTGCACAACGGTGAGCGTGCATGGCTTGTTGAGGCTACCGAATGCTTCACACAAATGTCGCGCTTTTATATTAACTGTGATCATAATTTTGCTTTATTTCAATCTCATATTGAGAACCGTTTATCTTACGTCACACAATTTTAACATCCTAGAAAGTATGATTTTGGTCACATTTCGACAAGATCTGTATTGAAGGAGTTAACCAATGTCCTCATGTTCTTTTACGCGGTCATACCGATGGTGCCTCGCCGGTTTTTTATTATTATTTTTATCTTAATATCAGCATCCTATTAGCTTATTGTTGGTACTGTTCCCATAGTCATACAAATTTCTTCCTTAAAATATAGTCAAAAAGGTAACAACGAATGTTTATGGTATTTTCTTAAAAACATCATTATTGTATACTTATAAACTTATCTGTTGGACTGAAAATAGCCAAATTTTCTTTACCGATCTCGTTGTTATTGTTTTTTTTTGTACATATGAGTGTGCTTGTGTTGTTCTTTTTTGTTCATTAGAGTTTCTATTAAACACGAATAAAGATTCTACTATACGTTTGTATGTTGCTCTTCATGGTACAACAAATCTTTTTAACATAACGTACAACAAAACAATTTTTTATAAACACATAGGTACCATTGAATATGCTACAATTTGTACAAATATTTCGAAGTGAAAGGAAAATAAAGATGAAAATAATCATTGACCGGGCAAAATGAATCGAGTTTCCAAATCATAACACGCCCAAAATCACCATTATACATATTCATCATTTAGTGGTATTCCCGTGTTAGAAAATTTCAATGGCAGTGGAAAGGCTTAATTTTCAAGACGATGATATACATAAAGTTGCACCCATAAACAAAGACTAACGTAAGTTAATGTAGAAGGAGAACTGTAAGATTTTTGCATGCAATTAAACAATGTGACTGTTTTACCCATTAAAAACACCTTGTCACGACTTCTAGGGGGGTACATATTATACATATTTAGACTATTGTTTCGTAGGGACTGATTGATACCATGTTGTTACATTTTGGAAGACTCCTCAGGTTTGATGGCCGTTCTGGTAGTGCTGGCGGAGTTATAGAAGTGGGTTTTTGGTTGTTTCTTGATGATGTTTTCTGTGGTGTAGCATAGATGTGCTCTTCTGATGAAGAGGAATTGGTCACCGAGATTCCAGAACTCTGAATACGCTTTTTTTTCGGATTTTCCCTAATAGGAAGTCATTTGTCTTACATCCTTACATCCTCATAGACTTCGCACAACTTTGGCAAACGAAGTGCACATATTTTGTATTTATTCATAAATGGTCTCAAGAGATTTTCCCTTTTTAAGGACAAGAGCATTCCAGATTCCAGATGCTCATTTATTGAACAAATCAACGCGAATAAGCAAGTTTCCATCAGGATGAAAAATGCTTATCAAACTTGTGACTGTAAAATGAATAAATAATAAAATAAAAATAAAAATAAACGTACTGAAGCTGATACTGGACTGATTGAGATTGAATTACTCGGAACAGACAACATGTTGGAGGCCCTAAACATTAGGTTCGTGATACTAACATTGTGTTGTTGCCCACATGGGGTAAATATTGACTTTTACATATCAGTGTGTCATGACGTCTTTTTTCAGGCGGTTGTATTCATTTGCTTCCGTAATTCGACTTTATGTTGTGATCAAGAGTTTGTCACGGGTTTGTTTTTATGTGCACAACGAAATCCCTTCCTTCAGAAAATTCATTTGGCGGGATCGAACCCACAGCAGATTCGATTCAAACGCTCAGTGAGCTATGCCTATGGGAGGAGGATTATATTCATAGACATTGATTTATACGTTTCCACATAAACGTAAATGAGCATCTTTTTTACGTTTGAAGAAATTCCTTTTTTTTAAATAGGGCAACAATCGGCCGATTCCTCCAGTCGAAGAGCCCGTAGCTCTTCGAACGGCTGGTATATATATATTTATTTATATTGAAAAACAAACCCGCCAATTTGGACATGAGGTTCTGTGACCGTAATAAGTAATGTGCGAAGATTTGACATTGTATCGCTGAATGAAAGGGCATTTGTCTGTGACGTTTCCTCGAATGTTCGAACAACTGAACCATTGTTCACTAGGAAATAATCAACATTTTCCATCTGAAATGAATGAACACCACGGTAAAAAAATAAGAAAATTTATTGTAGACACGCTGCAGCGTACTCAGTGATCCTCACGCAATGTTACGCAGCCGACGAAAATAGAAACAGCGATTTGAATCCAATATATGTCAACAAACCAATTGGCTTTCTAGTTACGTCCTCTACAGTTTTTTAGCGTTTGTATTTATGCCCACTTTTCCACTTTTCGTTTGTATGGTAATTCATGTGACGTAAGAAATAGAGCTTACATCGGTTGGGAGTCCAAGTGCTTCCAATGCTTTCAGAGCGAGCAATGGTTTTCGATTCTTTGCAAAAGTTATCACGGGCACAATCTGTAACATTCACATCACATCAATCGGTTAAGCTAGAAGGCTATTGAATGGTTTGGAAACATTTCGGCATTTAGTTGTTGCATAAAATGTTTCCCACTTTAATATTAGATGTGTCGAGGTCTTGGATGATATCCCGAAGGTCGACCATTAATGCTTTTGCGACGCACGGATGTTGAGCAGAGAGGACCAACCACACCTTGAGAGGTAAAGTTCAATTATCTAGCAATTAGTCCGTCAGGTACTGTGCATCTCTAATTCACAGATTTCTTTATGTAATGGACACAATTAAAATCAGAGTATAAAAATCTCAGAAAATTAATACAATATCTGGAAAATATCTGAAAATGGAACGATGTTAGAAAATACAAACCTCCAAATCTTTGCAAGGGTAGTCATAGCACGAAGTGTACCATTTTCGTATTCGATCTGCACCAATTTCAACTGAAATGCAAAGTATGGCATTAAATTGCTGATCCCAAAGGGCAATAAGTGCAGAAAGAGAAAGGCAGGCGATATATATATCTAAAAACGAACTATTCCGGAAAAAAAACTAGCTTCACCAACCTTCTTCACCCAATGGCGGCGTATCCACAAGGGCAACTGAAGTTGATACTCTGCTTCCATGGAAAACGTAGGAATTTACTGAAGTCGTTGGTTCCATGCTCAATTTACCTGAATGTGATTCAATCAACAAGCGAGCCATATATTTTCATCATAAACGAAACAATATTTTCACTTTTTTCATATCACAATGATAGTTATGAGTAGAAAAAAAATAAAATATGTTAAATCACTAAAAACATATGTTAAACATTGCAGTGTTTAGCGGGTGACACTGTATACGGTAGCATGCAACATTACTGTAGATTAGTAAAACATACCAAATATAATTGGTTTGTACTGAGTATTTTAGTGTGCGACCTTTTTGTTTTGGGTCTTTTCCCTAATAATAGTTTGAAAAATTGGCATAAAATAACATTGTGCCACGGCTACCATAAAAATGAACCAAAGTTACCCGTTGTACCCGTTTGTGTAAACCCAAATTTTTGTGCCCGTGGCTAAAAGGATGTGTGAAAACTTGCATCGATTTGTCTCCTTATCCATCACTTCTTTCCCAATAACGTGCACTCGGTAGGCAGTAGATTCCTTCACTCGCGTCAAATAATTCGATATCGTATTTATAAGTGAACTCTTTCCGCAATTTTTCGGACCCAGAAGCAGAACGGTCTTACGAGATTCTTTGCGACCTCTCTGTAAAATAATATACGATCAAACACGATCAATTTGGAAAAAAAATAAGTAAATAACAAAAGGGGACGAGAAAATCAAAGATAATTAACCTCCCCTTTGAACTGATTTCTTAACTACGCAACTAACTACAAATTTTTCGCATCTTTAAACACTTTAAAAATAGGAGGCCAATGTTACATTGTGGGGAATCTGCCAAAATGAATTGAAACAAATATTAATCAATACTTTGTGCATAAATGTTTTTACGAAATTTAATTGTGAATCTCTACATTTTTATACCTAAATAGCAGATAAAATGTGGCTCGTATTCTTAAGCAAAACAGGATTGTGTTCATGCAATAAAAATGATAAAAAAATAAACCACGCGCAAAAAAGTAACAAGTGTGAATTACCTTGACAGTTCCAAATATCATTTCCGTTGAGTTGGCCGGGTTTTCCTTGCCAGGTAGCATGGCCAAACGGGGTTGTGTATCCAACCCCATGCTTATATACTTTATTTTCTGAAATCCATTGAAAAAGAGTGTAAATAGTGTTCGGAAAGGTCGATTCAAGAAAAGTGAATGCAGAACAGTCAACAAATTCGGAGAAAACCAGAAACGCTGTGCCAAGGAGCTGGCCAAATAAAGGTTAGTCACCAATGAGTAGAGCAGCAGAGTAAAGCAAGTGTAAACGTGTGATAAACTAGTGAAGTTCACGGCATAGCACTAGACTAAACCTCTTCCGTTATATATCTTTGTTTTGCGCCGAAATGGCGTCAGCATTATGAAAAAACGTACTATACAATTAATAGATTTCAGTTTCGCAGTAGAAAAAAAAGTCAAGGGCAAGGTTGAATGCAAATACATTGTTCGATCGCTAATAATTATAAAACACTAGAGATATGTCCACTGTTTACTTATGTATTGATAACAAATTATATTCAAAAGAAATTTGAAAGTGACAACGATGTGCCGAACTCTGAACTCCGAAACAGACGAAAATGAATAAAAAATCGATGCTTATTAGAGGAATCTCCCACACATTTGTGGAGTCATCATGACCCAGTCAAGCAGTTTACATCAAATTCTGATAACGTTCAAATGCAAGGAATAAGAGCAGAAAGGTTCATTAATAAAACAATTCGGTGAGGGCAGAGGGAGAATATTGAACTCGCAAACAAATAATAAACAAAGTACAAGGACACAGACCCGCGATAGATTTACGGAAGAATATTCATTATACGAGTATCCAGTAGCCTATTTGCATCCACTAAACTGAATCGAATCGCTCATGGATCAATTAGATGCTTGCACGTTAAATTTTTATCGTAACAATTTTAAAAGGCAAATCCAGCTCTTGCACATATACTCCCCAAAAATCCGGAACTAATTAATCACCATGTTTTCAATCTCGTAAATATTTGCAAACATTGCAAGCCAAAGTAGTTCCATGACGAATACGTGAAGCACAGAGTTGTTTTGAAAAGAGAAAAGTAGTAACTCTCGCAAATACACAAGCAATAATTACTCAGTTGGCATACGGAAGGTGTGACGGAAATAAAAAGTTTTGGGAAGTCTAGTTTTGCAAGTGAAAGGAATTTCTTGCCACTTGCATAGCGGAGTCATACTCAAGCTAACTAAGGTTAGAATAGCGGCAGTACAAAATAAGGGGCTATTTCCTAGTTAACTATGAATGTTTATAATGATGCTCGGCCGCTGCACTCTCACTAGCCTATTGGTGGGTGAGGGCCAAGTAGGCTTTTGCCCCCGAAAGTATACAAAGCACAGTGCTAGCGAGCAACGCTCATTATGTACGCCACTGAAAGGGGATCATCTTGCGCGCATCTTTTACCTCTATATTTGCATAAGTTTGATGATGGAGAAAGAGGAAATTTGCATATTTTAATTAGGAAATCGACATTAATGTGTACATCAGTGTTTTTATGTGCACCCTATCAGTTTCTAAAAAAGGATTTTCAGTGCTACCGGAAGCTTTGCCGCAAATCCAATCTAAGCAAATATTGTACAGAATAAACGCCGAAACGGACTACTGACCAAACAGCAAAATAAACATATTTTTCGCATCATTTTGCAATTTAGCAAGGCATGTAGCATGAAAATATTAGTGTCCACGAAAGAGACACACAGAAAGCAAGGTGGAAATCGAATTTTTCTAATCAACAAATGGACGGCATGTTCAAAGATTATTTTATTGTCCCATAAATTGATAAACTAAACAAGGAATTCGCATAAACTTATCGGTGGGATCACCAGAAAGAATAACAGCAAATCGTGGTTTAAGCTAGTTTCTAGATTTTTTAAACTTTTTTTTTTCAGTTACGTTCGGGACACTGCATTTCTTTCCGTTTCAGCAGATCATAAAGCAGCAACGGCAAGATTATGGAAGCGAAGCAATAAAGGCATAAATTGATTTAGATGAAAGAAAGCGTCTGTGTTGTTTATACTGATGCACAAATACAATGACAATACAAGATTGACAAAGAAGTGTCGGACATAAAGACTTCTTATATAAAGATATCCAATTTCACACATGACGGCAAAACAACCAGTGGACACAACATACCTTCAAGGGGAACGAGAGGTTCTTTTCGGAATAGTAGTCAACTATCTATTATGTTATTAACTCAGATACTTGCGGAGATATTATTTCCACAACCTTCAACTAAAATTATTAAAACATGTGCTTTCAGCCCTTCCGAAGAAATTGTCATTTGACAGCTTTTACCGTTTGAATGAATCGAGGGTAAGAGGAGAACGAGCAAAACAGTCCATTGGTTCGGTCACCAAACGAAGTGATCGCGAGTGGCCGCGTGCCGATACAATATTTTGAGTGCGAACAAACAAACGATGAGAAAAACACAAGAGAAAATGATGGATAGTGCGGATGTTCACGGAAGATTTACATGAGAATCGTCCACTCCAGGAGACACTTGTTTGGAACACACGAAGGGTAGTGTCGTAGGTACGAACATAATACATATCAAAGGGTAGTGTCGTAGGTACGAACATAATACATATCAAAGGGTAGTGTCGTAGGTACGAACATAATACATATCAACAGCACTGTGAAAAGTCATGGATTTAGAGCCGCGTGGCGGATGATGAGACTATAAGAAGCTTAGGCAACTACGGTATATCGCTGCGGTGACTCTTGGGGATGCGATCCATTCTAGTCAGCTAAACAAAGAAAGATAGAAACTCCAAGCTAATTTCCCCCCATAGCTCGACGAAAACTAACTCTGTGGTTTATTGCAAGAACGCAACATTCATAAGCAAATGAACGGAGCAGGAAACCTTTTATTTTCATTCATATCCATGGCCGTATGGATTGCTCGTTCTCTTCTTTTGAGAACAGTCTTTTAAACAATTCCTCCGCATTTTCTGGGAAGCGGTATTGTAATGTGCTCTCTGGCCAGCCTTCGGGAATATCCAATTTGGTGACATTCTAAAAAAAAGAGTAGTAAATTGAGCCTTATGAATATTATTATTGACCACATTCCATTGACATAGTCGGCGATTTTATTCGTCAAATATTCGTTTGAGACATTACCAACCATGTCGGCGATTTACCAATATTTATCTTATGTTCATCTTTTCAGACTTGTGCTTTTCCAGTAAACAAAAAAGACGACGATGCAAAATTGGAGCGGGAATTTCACATTATTAACTGAAAATTCTGTACTCACCTCCAGTAAAACGAGCCGAAACCGTTTATTCCTTGAACGGTTCCTGAGGAACTCGCCATTCGTTAAATTATGAAGGTGTTGTCGAACTTCTATATTCTGCGTTATATGTTCCATATCTTCCAAACACAACATAGGTTTGTACGATTTTGAAACACAGACAACCACGTGCGTTGCCTAAAGAATATAGTTAAGATAATATGTAAAAACCCATTGAAGAAATAAACATGATCACATAGTTTTATGCAGGAAAGAAAATAAAAAGCTAGATCTAACCTTCTTAAAGGCCGATTGCAGCGCGTCCCTCCAGTTCTCATCTATTTGTATATTATCCACGTCCAAAATTCTAGCATCGTCGCCAACTGCACTAATATGCTTCCTAAAATAGATTTATCTATTGACAGAGTAACTTTGAATGTAATATTCATCACTGATAGAAAATTTACAGGTCGCACACCATGCATACACTATGTAAATAATGAACCGAAGCTAAAAAGATATACGTGAAGAGTAGAAAACAAACTACAAACTATCTGAAATGCTACCTTAAATTTTTGAGAACCCATTTGTAGGCTTTCTTTTGCTCTGGCGTTTCCTCATAGTGTGTCACAAATATATCTGAAAATAATTCAAATGTTGTGTGCAATGTGCCGTGATTCCCTGGCTAGACAAAGTGGGGACGCGAGAGATGTCTATCAGGCTTCCACGTGAGTAAAGTGGGTTACACAATGATATGTTTGCGGTATAAATAAGTGCTTACATGGAGATCCATAGGACGTTGTTGGCAAATTAGAAACGGTCGCAGTGACTTGTCGACTGTACCCATCTTCTGAAATAAACTTTTCATTGACTAAGTAAACTTCTGAATCAAAGCATTAGAAGGTGTAGCTCCTCACAGAGGACTCCTGCGTATAGACTTGTGGAGTGAATGGGTATAGTTTTTTTATGATTTTGTGGTTCATTTTACATGTGCTACTGAATCGTACCTGGTGAAGTGGATGGTATGTGATGGTTGAAGTTTCTCGGCGACTGAAGTTGCTTCAAGATGATGCTTCTTATCGAAATTAGGGTGTCGACCCTATTGATATTCGCTAGAACATCAAAGAAATGATTCGCCCGTTGATTCGACAATGCATTAAGCATTAGAGAAGTGGGATCCGATGAAGAGCGACAACCCTGGAGTAAATTGATCATTTTAACAAAGAAAATTACGTTACGTAATTCGTAATGTTTTGTAAATTAATGAGTTACAAAAGACGGAAAGTGACCTATTTGAGTGTGGTAATGTGTGCAATGAAGAACCACATATTACAACAGGTAAACCGCGCAAAACAGCGTTTGACTGGAATAGTTGCCTATTAAAAGCAATTGTGCTCACCATAATAAAGTCGGCACCCAATCCCATATTTGCGGCAACAGTTTCCCAATTTCGCAACGTTCCAAACGCGGGTAAGTTTAAGTGGGCGGACAGAACCATCCTAAATAGAAATTAAAGTTTATATATGAAAAATTCCCGTGATATGAATACATGAACGACTATATTTGCGTGACTTTGCTTTTGAGATCAAGCTTGAGCAACATTCAAGGTAGAAAAGCTGGGAGAAAATTAAAAGAGCAAAGTCCAGCACTCACCTAAGCCTCTGTGGAAAGCAACCAACGGTGGCTGCAGGATGTGCATAAAGTTTCGCACTTTTCGCTGTCAAAGGTGGGCCCAATTTAATGTGTTCGAATACCTTTTGTGGTTGTTCAACAGCCTAAATCAGAAGCATTTACATATGCAAAAATTCGCCTCAAATATTTTTTTATTTACTATACATCAATGTAATAAATGAATTAGTCAGTTAAATATGGTTCGAGCTTTTATTCCCAAAAAATATGACGGAGAAGTACCTCAACCTTCCCAATGCTTGGCACTTGCGGGATAAAAGTGATTAGAAAATGTTTAAATAAGAAAGTGCCTACCTCAACCTTTTCTTCAACCAATTCAATCGTGACGTCATTGTCGTCAATTTCTATGGTTAAATCAGTGGTATGGAACTCTTCCTCATTCTCCATAAATTAAAACCTAACACTAAGAAACGAAAATAGTCACACGTCTATGCTCGTGAGTGAACAAATAAAATGCACGGACGGGGGCACTAAATAATTGGCAATATGCCAGCTACCGTAGTTTAGAATTGAAGGACAGGGGTGTCCTTGCGAGACACCACATCATTCAATCGGAGTCCCTAAACTCTAGCTAGACCTGGAAACAACAAAAAGTTATGATGCTGAAAAAAATATAAGTAATTCAGAGACTGAACAGCGAAAATCATAAGAAAATTGTATTTCAATCAAATAATAAATAAATTGATATTCTCCATTTTTTGAATGGGGCGTTGAAGAGGATATTTGCACGCAATTTGTACTCTGAGAATCCCACATATTTAAACCCTTGCTATAGTTTCTTTTTTTACGTAGATGAACAGATAAACTGCACAGTGATTAACCTTTTATTCAAGGAAGTACAGTAAGGCTTAATAACGGCTAGATCCTCGATGAGCCGCCGGACGAAACTCGGGCTTCCGAGTTGGGTGCTCCTCAGCAAGAAGTAGACAAATCCCGGACTTCCGAGATAATAAGGAGAAAGGACCGGACCTTCAGTTGAATAACAATGCGATCCAAGAATTGTTTGTTCAAAGAATGCTCCAACTCTAAAATCAATGATATCTTTCTAAAAAATATATGCTATTACGTGGTTCCTCGTTTAGGCGGTTTTTCTGTAAACAACGCGTCATCTATAATTTCCTATATCGTAATACGTTCACGAATGGTCACGAAAGTCGTGATAGTAGATTTGGATTTTTTTATTTCTTATATTTTTTAATATATATTTTTTTTGCGTTTTTTTCCTGGTTGGCTAGTTTCTTAGGAGATGTGCATATGCGTCCTAATTGAAAGTAATTACTTGGCCACGCATACCACCGTATCTTCCCATGTAAAACACTATAGTTTCCAAACATTCCGTACTACAGTATTATGTGGTAAACAGTGATCTACACACTAATTGTAAGTCTAGCAATATTTCGCATGGTTTTCACATGCCCCATGTTTCGCAAATGTTAGTATGTTCTTCTGCAATCTTTCAATGAATATTGAAAGGTAGTATGTATATTTTGCAATAATAGACGTAACAACACACGAGATAAAACATGATAATTTATTGGAAGCACACTCATATTTATTTATACAACGACCGGCATATTTAGGGCAGCAGAAGGTACCTAACTTGGCACATGTTACTCAAACTTGTCTGTTTGTCTGATTAATTTGAGTTTAATGAGCAAGTGTGGCTACTACAAATATAGCATATTTTACATAATGAACTGTCTTCTATTCCGTTTGTTTCGGGAGAGACTGTTACGTAAATAGTCTTCTTCATCTCTTGTTAAATCCAGAGCAACGGCGACTGTATCCAAAAGCTCACGCTTATCACTGTCATCGCTGAAATTAAATTTTAAATACTTTCACGCTAATAGAGCTTGCTCCTTTATTCAAGTGTGGTCCATTATGTACAGTGGAAATCTTATGACATGCTCCACAGCGCCCCTGAGCATAGTAGACGACAAAACGTTAAACTGTCAAAATTTTTAAAGCATGACATTGGACAGTTATCTGCACGCAATTGTGCAGGGAGTATAGACGATATGGAATTTTTGTGGAATTAAAAAGCACCAACCTCGTTAGATACTTTATAAGCGCTTGCTTTTTCCTGCCCTCAATCAAGCTGCGCTCGGAGCTGTTCAGTGATTCGCCACTGCTGAAATTGTGGTAATAATCAGTCTCCGTGTGCAAATTCCCATTCTTCAGTTTGTCTTAGTTGATGAAAACCAATTACAGAACTACGACACAAATGTGTTTGATTGTGCAGTTAAGTAAATGAAATCAAGAAAAGATGCCCTTTCGCGTTTAAATTTTCTCTATGAGTAGTAAGATCGCCTGTCGTACCTGGCATGCGATCTGTCCAAAAGTGATTGTCTTCGTCGCATTTCATTGATGATTTGTTGTTGTGTGTGCAACATCACATCACGCTCGCGTATAGCGTTCTCCAGACTGAGAACACGTCGCTCCCACTGAATAACGAGAATGAGCTAATATAACACACTGCTAACAATTACAACACTCAATAATTAGGTAGAATCATAATTTGGAACAATATAATGCATGACTTGTTTAATTGATTTTTTCTTTGCGCTGGTGAGCAGTGCAAAATTTAAATTAGCTGAACACTGTTCACAATTTCCTCATTGCTTAATTAGCATAAATGCCGCTTACGACGCCACAATGCATGCAATTTATCTCTTTTGTTTTGTATTGTCAGATTTTCTAATTAACCTTTGCATAGTATTTTTCTTATTAGCTAACCTTATCGACGAGATTGGCCACCGTGGATGAGCTGAGTATTTCTTTCTGTTTATCCAACGATCGCTGCACGTCCTCGAGCTCGATTTGCATTAAGAGTTCCTGAACGAATTCAACATTAATATCAAGAAAATCTACACCTCCCCATATAAACCATCTGAAGCTTGGGTAAAAGAGCTAAAGCATGTAAAATGGCTTGGCAAAACACGCGCCTTCTCTGTGAATTCGCCCCTATCGCTGTCGATTTTCCTTTGCAGATCAGACACCTCGCAAATAAGTCGCTCTTTTTCATTGGCAGTTTCCTGGTGTAACTCCCTTTCGCGGTCGAGTTCTTCCCTGAAATACCGGTACAATGTTTGCAATTTCCTCTTTTTTACGCATTCACATATTGACGGCATATACAGCATATTACCTATTTTTGTTCAATTAAAGAAGTTTCAATTTTTAAAAACAATTTCTAACGAAATGATTTCATATAAATACGTTAGTGATGTTTTTTTTTCGTAAGTGCGCGCAACGTCAACCTTAAGCAATCAAATTTAAGATTCATTATTTTCGCGAAAATTTAAGATTCATTATTTTCCCACCTGAGTGATTCGATGATCTCCTTTTGTCTGTTGTTGCTTGTTTTCAACTGTTCACAAGAATTTCCAAGCTTCGACATCAACGCGTCTTTTTCTTCCATTTCTTTCCGTAGTTTGAAAATGTCCTTATTCTTTACGCCGACCAATTGACAGAGATCCTCGATCTGGCTTGACATTGACGAATATTGCTAAAGCAGATATATGTTAATAACTTTTCCTTCTATCTTGGTGAAACGTATGTTCCAAGTGTGCCTCTCAAATAAAAGAGGAAAGATGAAACACACGACTCGCGTATCATAATATTACTTGATCTGTTCACCTGCTCGTTTTCGATGTCTGCATGGTCCACATAGTCATTGGCTTCCGTGAGCTGACTTTTTAATTTCCGATTTTCTTCAAAGAGTATCTAAAACGACGGTCAAGGTTACAACCTATGTTACTGGATGTAACCTAACGAAGAATTCATCTGGAATATTGCTACGTGACAAACCCTACCCTGACAGTCTCGTCCCCTCCATTCAGTAGTATTTCCACTTGGGCGCGTAGTTTCGCGTTTTCCTCTAGTAGGTTCCTGTCGTATTCACTGAAGGCCTTCTGAGTTTCTAGGGCACTTATAGAGTGCTTGACGGACAGGTCGCTCTAAATACGCTATTTTTTTCGAACGAACAACACGACAATATGCTTTTTTGTCGTTGGAGAACTCAAGTTATTCGGTTGAAGGTCTGGTCAAAACGGTGCAAGGTTTCTAGGCAAGTATTTGTCCTATGGTTAGCTGCATGAAGTGATAGCGATCAATAAGTTCAATTGTTGAGCTGAGCTTTTCTTTATAAAAAAAAGTGTGTTATTAAACGTTGCTAGTCAACCAACCTCCCATCCTGATAAATTTGATTTGGACCCACATGGTGATGTCTCCGGCCGCCTGAAATAGGCCTTGTGCTTTCGGCTGATATCTTACAATTAACCAAGTTTTCTATTACTTATCCCGTGTCTTACCCTATTTCGTTGTCCCTAACCTTACAAAGAAATACATATGTTTGAGAGCAGATGCATTTGTTACTATTATAGGGCAATAAATCACTCAGTGGTAACAATACAGTTAGCTTGTTTTGCACCCCTTTGAACGACACTGGAGCGAAAACCGGACACATCGTATAGTTAAAAAGTTGCACAGGACACACTAAAAACGAAACTTGTGCGCGCGTTTGCGGGTAATAATTCGTATGTGAGTTAAACGTTTCTATGCAACATAATGTAAAAATTTTTTCAGAACAGCAGCATACCCCACGTGCGGGAAACAACTCTAGCTGTGTTCGCTCTGACGCTATTACTAGTGATATTTCATTCAATATAGAGGAAAAATGTTTCGTACGTTTGCGCTTTATTGCTGGTTTCTGCCGCACTCCTTAGTGACTCATAATTGATACAATTTTATTTTAAGTACCGCTCATTGCGTTTTTTACCGTGCCGAAAGACAGCGAGGAAAAGTAGGAGAGGTAGAAAGACAAAGTCGCAGGGAGGTATATAGCGAGAGAAAGATCGAGAGAAAGACAGAAGGAGAGGGTAGATCTTGTAAGTTGTGAAGACATATGAATTGAGAGAATGGCAAATTCTGTTCAGTTAGGGTATAACTCACCTCGATGAGCGAATTATCTTGTTTGTTCTTGAAAAACTGTACATAAACAGTGCTCAACTGATTAGGTTAACTCAGCTACAATTGGCTTCTTGTTTTGTTGATAAGCGCTTTGTTATACAATTAGGTGCCACTGTTTTTAATTTCATTGTTTCGTCGACAGGTGGTAAATACCCAGCGGGCGCCAAGCTACTCATAAATATAAATCTCCATTTTACAAGCGTTCAAAAGATAAGCTTCCGTTTGAGTAGAACACATATTTTGAAACTGGCACCTCTTTGCAGACACAATGATGTGATCATCGCTCTAAACGATAAGCCACCGGAAGTAGTAATAAGCCATTTCATTATGCTTATTACTTATCATTCAAAGAAAGTAAAACAATGACACCACGAATATTTTCCAAAAGGTTTACATTTTAGGCGCCATTGAAAGTGATGTGGATAAACGAGCGCCATTGAAAAATGTAAAAGAAAACATGTTTTAATATTGGTTTCCAATAAGTTTGTTTCCATTTTACAAAGGGCGCTTGTTCAATTTTGATGTGAGAAACGAAATGAATGTTGAATAAAGTTTGGGAAGGTTTTTTTTCCATGGCCTCGAGAAAATTACTTACAGGAGCATAATATGTGATGTAATATTCAACAATTAGATTTACACTTGTATGACAGATTATAGTTGGCATGGACTGCGGTCAACGGTTAAAAACCCAGATACACGTTAATGTGATAAACAGAGCGCGAAATTTTCACTCCTACATTCTAAATAGCATAGGTCGCTCAGCTGTGATAGCATTGTTGACAACGTTGGTCTGGTTCTCACTAGAAAACAATCAAAAGTCATATTCAATCAACATAATTAGGCTTTGCACTAGTGTGCAAACCGTCGAGCGTAACAAAATTTCGAAAGGAGAAGAAATGACTTAAGAAGAAAGAGAAAGTTGTAAGCTTGAAAGACTGATGTGCTAGATATGCAAACAAAATAGAAACAAGCTAGCAATCAACAATATTACTAAAAACTACCACTTTTACTAATAAACCAGAACTTACGTTTCACAATCCGAGTCCGTCATTTCTTTTCCTTCTTCTGTTTTACTCAGTCCGAAGTTGACTTCTAAAACAAAATAGCGATGCCTTTCGTAAAACATTGGGTACCATGGAACAGGCAGAAAAACAAAAACAAATCATACAATTTAATTACTTAAAGACAAGCGCCAGAACAAAGCACCAGGGAAAACTTTATGTGAACTCAAAATGAGAGCATGTGTATGTACATAGCGGTGCTCTCCTTGACTCTTTAAGTCAACATCGGTGAGTAAAAACACTTTGGTGAAAGCGCACGCTGATGTTTGGTCTTCGTGTATGAGATGTAGAGATTGGCCATGGTCTCAAGGTTAGCGGGGTATCGGTGAAGAACTTACCGAAAGGGAGGGATGCTAACATAGTCACGAATAATAAGTTGGTATTTACAGTAGTATAATTTGGGTGATGACTTAGAGACTGTGTTTTCTATGCTGAATAATCCGTGTTAGGGATAGCGGAAGCCTATAGCGGGTGCGGCTGGAGCCCCGCCCACTCTTGGCAAAGAATACGACGCGATAGCAACACAAAAATGCCTGTCCAGTACAAACAGACACACAAACTGCTGTATAGTTAGTGTATAGATAGAGATATCGAAGAGAGTATACTATATTATCGCATGTAACGAAGTAAATGTGTTTCATTCTTGGGAAAACAAACCATTGTAATGTGCTTTGAGACAGAATGTTTCGGTTGTTAAAAAAGTACATTTCTTCATTAATAGGTCAAACTTTCTGATTCAACTTCTGTCCACCGTGACCAAACCCTAATAGTATACCGCAATAATCCCATATTCTTTGACAAAAAGGGGAAAAAAAAAATTGTACTCAGGGTCGATTAGATAACCGAGCTTTGTGCAAATTATTTACTGGTAAGCAAAATCATTGATAACTGTAACTTGATATCGTATAAAAGTACTAGCGAAGCCAATAGGCTCACAGCTCAGTATTTGGGGAAAATAAAGAAAAAGAAAAAGAAAATGGTTTTTCTTGGAAAGGTCATCTGACCTTCTATCTATTCCAATATTTCCCTCTCTTGAACACTGATTAATTGAGTGGGCGAAAAATGTTGCATTTTACCCCACACCCATTTTTGGGTTTATACTTTTTCCCATTAATTACCGTAATCTTATCCTAGCCATGTAAACTTGTCCACTTCTCTGAACTAACCAACAATCTCGTCTAATAAATGCACACAGTGTCCGATTTTGCAGTTTGACCTGTTTTCTAAAACCGCTTTGTTCAAAGTTAACTGAATAATGAATGGTCTCACAATTAACTGAAACATCTGTTTTTTTCCACATAGTACATTTCATTGCAGACGTTTTCAATCGTGACTTGTATTTGAAAATAAAACATCTGCCGCTGAAGACTTCCGGATTTTTGAAAAAAAAAATCAAATAAACTTTTCAGATAGCTTACTATTAACTGTTTCTAGGTATGTAAGCCGTGTAAACCAGAATAAAAAAAAATGTTAGTAAATAAGTCGCATTATAAGAAAGAACTGTCTTACGAAATAAGTTTAAAGAGTGAAAATGTTGGTTTGATGTACATAGCTAACTGAACACGCCCAGTCACTAATGCGTTCAGTCAGAAAAGTAAAAAAAAGTCCGATGATTCGAATTAAAGTAAACAAAAAAAGTGGATTTTTAAGCGAACAACAAATAAATCTGCAACTTTCGTGTGGTTTTGGAGGGGAACGAGCAAACCTGGGAATGGCTAGAATTACCTTTCATTTCCCCTGTTGGTGTCTCGTACCCATCACCGTCCTCATCGGAAGAGAGCATCATAACTGCAGTCTGGCTCTGCAACGTTTTTAAAGAACGATACAGTTTGTTTTCTCTGCACGGTCTTGCTATTTTTCAGCGTATTCAATAAAAAATATATAATCTGCCATTACTTATTGTTGAGGACTGAAACCTCTTTTATTTAGTGTGGCTACGTGGAAAAATGGTATTGTACATATCTCTTTTTAGCCAAGCATGTCATATAGGTACTGGTTCTATAAAACCACGTACCCAATACGAATCGTGTCGTGGGCGGAAAAGTGCAATGCTCAGAATCTTTATTTATATTTGAATCGATTGATTACCTTCTGATCGTCATCATCATCCTGATCACTATTTGTAATATCGATCGTTGCCTCGACGCTCTCTGTTGACTTTCTGATATTTCCCGTTCTGATTTGCGTGGGGGAGAGCATTCGCCTGTTTTAAATTTGCATGTTTGAATGGGTAAAGACAAACAGCTTGGGAATGAAGGAAACAAAGCGAAGACAGGGAAAAATTGTTGACGTCATGCCGTCAAAAACACTTTGTTAACTGCAAGTGGACGGGAATTTGAAGTTCTTCATTACAGTTTGTGACAAAAAAAAAAGATAAAATGAATGTAACGTAGTGAGATTAGTATCTACTATATCTTAGTCTACGTACATATCATGAACTTACTTTAGCGGGCGCCTTTAGACTAGACCGTCGAACAAGTGAACCAATAAATCGCAAGGAAACACCGTGCCGTACACAAGTGAAAGCGCTGTGTATGCTTGCGCGTCCATGTCAAAAGGAGTTTGTCAACCACAGAATGCGCATGTAAGGCTTGGGAATGGTGCAACATCACAATATGAGAGTTTTCATACATTCATATGTTCATTCAGTTCATACATGTAAGATATATCATATAAGTTGTATAAATCACGTTGAACTAGCAATAAGTGTAAGTGCAACATTCAATGGTAACCGTTAGCATAGCTGGTCAGCAGGAATTTTCTGGATAAATAAAGTCACATGGAGAAAGACTTCGGTTCTTAACATTCCTTTCTAGAGTCCCAAGAATATGCGAAGGTACACGCTTTAAGTAGACGTCATATTTAGATACTAGAAGAAAGACAATACTGGAGTGAACCAAGCTAAAATCTGTCAAAAAAAACCATGCTTCCCTAAATATTTACGAATAAAGGAAGATTTTTTCCATAAATACAGGATATTGCTGGCTGAAAAGTTTTGCGAATGAAGTCAAAAATCATAGAAAATTGTGTACGTATGTGTGTGTTCGACAATTGTTTTCTGGTAAAATGTAATAAATAATTGGTTAGTGATGTGTTTCACTTCATCAATTACCACCACGCCCATATCAGTAGGAAGTTCTTCGATCAGTTGTTGTTCAACTGTTGGAAATAACTGGTTGAATGATAAGAGGCTGCTTGATATGTGAGGTCGAAGACCTCCGATGGTAAGTTGAAGTCGGAAACTTTGAAAAATTATAAATTTCGAATCCGAGAGATGTAATTCCAGAAAAATTTCGCGATGCAAAGCTTTCCTACGTTACCGTATGTTTAGTTATATTCATAACTATGCTTCTATTTATAGTTAATGGTTAATATCGTTTAGTTATATTTATAGTTAGGTAATTCATAAATAAGAAGACTAAACTTGACAATGCCTAGGCAGTGGTCTACAGTAATCGTATTAAACATCTTAAACAGAAGTTTCCACTTTAAGAAGAAGGGGAAGAACGAATTTCTTGTAATTAACCATTGATAGCCGTATCAATGTGAAAACCGATCGGCGTTCATTGTCTGAAACAGTTGGTAATTGTAACGCACATAGGTGGACTGTAAAGACAAATGCGACATACACGCGTAATAGCTGCGAATCGACCGCGACCTTGTGCGAGAGAACGAGACATATATAGTGATTGATCAGCTGTAAACAAAATGTATATAGACCTAAATGATGGCCATTCTTGAATAAATCAGTGGATAAACTCTAAAGTTAGTTTGTGAGGTGACTTGTTTCAGAACAACAAACATGTGACAAAAAAGCCATTTCAACGTGTGGATTCCTTAGTTGGGAAGAAACACTGCATGCGCTCTTGCAATATGCAAATTTCATTGACGAGACTGCCTTTGATTCGGAAAAGGAAAACGGGATATTTCCACCCTCAATTTCAATAGAATGAAAAGAGACAGTGGAAAACGATATCACTTGGTTATCGATGGTGCAACTAGCTAATTGGAACCTAAAGAATTAAACTATATAATTGGAACCTAAAGAATTAAACTATCTAATTGGAACCTAAAGTTTTTTTCCAATTAGACTAGCTATTAAACACAACATGAAGTACTTGTCAATCAAATATGGATGTAAACGTACTTTGCTGTTAGTTGGTGAAATCTATCAAAAAAGACTATGCTAGACAAAAAGATTTATTTTCTTCATTCGCACCTAATAGCCGCCTTATGCGCCTACACCTTATGATCCTCCACTTAAAACGCAATTCACAAATATTTTGATACAGTTTATTGAATGCGAAGTTCCGTTTCATAATTCAAGCAATTAGTCTCTTTGTTTACAGATGCGAACTCTTTTCAGCAAACATTTTAAGCAAACTATACCTTGAAGAGAGAGGAGCACTTATTTCAACTCCAACACACTCAGCAATTTACAGCTCATCCCCAATTTCGTAATTTAATAATTAAGGATGTTATTGTCTCCCTAACTTTCTCAGTTAGAATCATACAACATAGCTAGTGCAAAATAGCTGAACTTTACTGTGCGCATGTTGGTTTCACCTCTCTCAGTGGTACACACTATTTCACGAAAGTTTTGCTACGTTACCTGCGAGGTTAGGTTATGATGCCACTGGGCATATACTGTTGTCACCAATTGTATTACAGAGCAATCATCGATTACCTAATCTTCTAGACCATACTACACCCACTGGTCCACAGCGTAACACCGATTTGTTTATTTCGCTGCATATAATTGCATTATTATGGTTTTATTCGAACGACGGTTTCCGAAATTAACGTATTTATCCGATGGCTATTATCTCAGTCCCGAATTCGAAGAAGATCAGGGTGAGTAATATTGCGCACAGGAAAACTTTTTCTTTTCACTTTCAGTTTTTTTCTTCACTGCTTGCAGAAACATACTATAATTGCGTTCAGTTTTGTTGTGGAGCTGTTTGTAAGAAACATATTCGTAAGACAGATACAATTACTTAGAAACGACATATAAAAGAGTGTTCGTTGCTTTCAAACGCGTAGTTATAATATTTTAGAAGACGTCGGCGTTGCCGTAGACCAAGAAGACCGTTTGCCACGTGAATTATTCGTCAGACGATTTGATATACTCTGTTTCGGATTGGCTATTGTCACATACACAGCTGATGTGGTTTCCGATATGGCCGTTGCCTATATGCATATGAGGGAAGAGCATGTAAGAATGAATTGAACGTCTTGTTTACAATGAACGCTGCCTAACCATAAGACATTTTAATCACCAAAACCACGAGTCTTTTATGTTTGGCCACTATTGCTTGAATTATAGCTTGATGATAATTATTCAATTCCAGGTTATATGGGCTTTTGCAGTACTTGCTCTCTCAGCAGTCCCATCAATTATTTTGAATATTGTGACGTTTCTATGGATTTTGGACGATGAAGCGCACACTGAACCGGCGGATCCGGCAAAATCCGCATGTTCTAAAGGCATCATTGGAAAAGGAATTCTGTGTTTACTACAGGTACATATACTGATTTAATACTTCTTTCGTGACTAGCTTCTCAAAGGCTGAGCAGTGTTGGAAACTTCATTATGAATGACATTCCAGTGCGGACCTCTGATGTTCTACGCGAAAGCAGCACTCAGCGGAATAAAATTCCGACGAGAAAAAGACACAACAAGAAGAAGACAACACTTTTGGTTGGTATGAGTACAATAATTCACATGCAGTGCCCAACACTGTATTCCGTACGTACACTGTGCAGAGCGTCAGGACTGTATGCATGTCGTTTGCTTTAGATAATTAAATAAAATCAATTTTTTAATTTTTTTCCAGTCGGATGGTTGAAGCGGAGCGTGACGCGACACTCCTTCGATTCTTCGAAGCTTTTCTTGAATCCGCCCCTCAACTACTCCTTCAGGGCTATATCCTGTTAAGGTTCGCTGCGTCAAAACCCGATTTCGCGGATTATCCGTATTGGGGTAAGTTTTACGTGGTCATGTACAAGAAGGCGTTATTCTTTGTTGTTTACCACTTAAGTCCTGCAGTTATTTTCAGTCTACATCCAATTGGCATCAATACTATTCTCCTTGATTTCTGTCTGTTGGACGTTTTGTGCTCAACACAGAAGTCTCCGAATGGCTCGGCCAGATAAAGTGAATATGCATCCACATGAAAGTTTCCTCCAGGTAATATTGTGTTGAATTGTGAACAACTCAGCATACTGGGTGCTGTTGGTTTGCTTTCTTCAATAGTGACTACTATTGTATTTTGTTCTAGCAGTTTTGATTCCAATATTCGTCTTTATCATTGTTTATCGTTACTGTATTTTGTCATTGAACTTGGAACTTACTTCAGCTTCTGTGGCGGTTCTTCACGGTTTTCTCACGGTTTCTCGTTTTGATCCAATTCGCACTGGCATATCAGTTGTGGATATTCGCTTTCTTCGCTGCTCACTATTTCGTTTCTGTCTTTGTCACAGCTGCCTTACAGGTAATACCTATATTGTGCTAAAAGAATAGGGTTTGAGAACTAGCATGGTTAATATTCATAACGCGGGTTTGACCATGGCGTCCTAAACTCTGTTCGTCCTGTTGTAATTATACTTCGTTTTTAGTCAGTCAGCGCTCCAAACAGTGCCGTCGAAATAGGCTTGATCTTAATTTGTGCAAGTGTCCATCAATTCACTCCATTTAATATGGCAGAGGGCGAGTCGCGCTGGAGATACTTCACCGCCTATTGCATTGAATTCGTTGAAGGAGTTGTGAGTTGACTTTTGATTGTTTTGATTGTTTCCCAGGATCAATAGTTAAAAGTTTACGTAACCAAAAACTTTTGTCATATTGAAGACGATAGTCAAAATGGCATTAATAACCGCAGAGACCTCATTTGCTCCAAGGTTCTTCTCCTTTCTTTCATAATCAACTTTCAGGTTCTGATAGGACTTTGTCTGATCAAGAAGGATTTTGTTTTCCCGTGGTCCATCGAACTCTCATTGACTGCGTTGGGAAGCTTTGTTCTGGGAATTGCAATCCTTGCCCTTTATTACTGTTGTTTCCATCCGAACAGAAGAAGGCATATTCGTCTGAACATTGAGAAAGAGACAAAACAACAAGTAGATGCCGAAAGCGTTAAGGAAGAAGAATGCGTTTAGTTATCCATATCGATTGATCACATGACTTCCCATTTTGTCTGCAATTTTCATGATTCTGATCCACATTTTGCTCTACTAACAGGACTTTGGATATGCGCCTTTAAATCTTACCATTAGACGGGCGTAAGAGTGTTTTGTAAACAATTTTTATTTGCACTTTAAGCCGCAACATAAGAATCGATCCTAACCATTTGATCAAGTAATTTTAATTTAAAATAATTGCAAATTTATTAGCAAACGGGTTTTGTTTCAGTTAATCAGCTTGGCATTTGTGTGTGTAATAAATATATAATCGATTTTTCATTGTGACAAGATTTTGTTTAAATATAGGTGTTGTAATAGTACATAACTCAAACGAGGAATATCTCTTATAACAAGATTTTTACGACAACTCATATTTCCATACAAATGTGTCATATCAAATGTGAATTCACGTAGTGATTAAATTATGTATGTGAACTCTAATGTACGAGCTATAATGCTTGTTCCCATAGGGAACATGGTAAAATTACTGTAGGAGGTATCATTTGAAAAGAGGTTGTATATAAACGTCACGTATCTTATAAAACGAACAGACAACGTACTATTTGAGAAAATGACAGACGGGCAGCAGTTATACCAAAAAAAATAACAAATGTTAACCCTCAAAACAAAGTAAGAAAACTTTAATACACAAAACTATCTTATGCTAACAGACAATAACAGAACGTAACAAAATCACTTAAATACCTTCTTTAATTGTTGATCATTTAGGGAACCTAGGCGGTGGAATTTAAATTAAGGGAATGGAGATACCTATTTGGGTGAACGGGGCAAAGGGCAAGTGCCAACGAAACGCTGGAGGAACCTACAACCTATAACCCTCCCACCTCCAACAGAGTCTCCATTTTTTGGTTCAATTTACGTTCACGGTTGAATTTTACATTACGTAACTGAGAGCAACTACATATTACCATAATAGTTGCCGATTCAAACCATTCAATAGTGTTAACTAAAAAAATTGGTGCATAATTCGTTAAAGGTAATTGTCCTCAAAACAGGGTACCTTTTAGCTTAATTGGTCAGCTCACTCCCGCCAGTTGAAGTTATGCGGGGGTAATCTTCCTTCGCAATTCGCATTTTCATCCTCAACTTGTTTTATTGCGTCGTGTGTGAACATCTAGAATTCATCCTTCCACAACTATGTGTTGATGTAATTTTACTAATTTGTTGCGCACGACTATGTGAGCAGTTCCTGAAGTACCTGGTGCAAAAAAAAATGAACGAGTAAACCAGATCTTACCGATATCCGTTGGCTTGCCGCCTTCACTTCGATAATATCGGTTCACTGGCCCATCTCTAGCGGAATACACTCCTCTATCGGCTGAAATGGTGGCTTTAATGGGTTTAGTGGCACTACCCTTGAATCCCGGGTGTGACACAATGGCTAGCGTCCAATGCATGCACAATTTCTTCTTCTCAGGCCACGGATCTCTAAAAAAACTGCCAAGCGCTTGCAGCTCTCTTCATATTGAATAAAAATGTTTCCATGGCTCTTATACTATCTGTCCCTATAACAGGTGATACTACACGAGAACATCTACAGTCCGCCAAAAAAAGCCACAGGCGACTAAACTACCCTTGTATGAATGTAGCAGCATATTGTTGAAGGGTAAGAGTAAGCGCTTCAAGTCTTTCAAAGGTGGTTTGCACCACCTTTGTATCTGGCAATGGTGGTTTGCACTCCATAAAGTTTCCTTTATATAATGAACTTTTCACTACCTGTTCCTGCTCTTCGTCTATTTTCTCCAATCGTACATTCGCTTGATGTGGCTGTGAGGTTGAAAATTGAGCAGCTGCCGAAATAACCCTCCCTTGAGGATGAACGCGGAAATTGCTGCTCATCTCTACTTTGTGAGATGATGTATTCCGCGACATCTTAGCAAACCAACTATTTCTCGTGGAAATTTTCACGCGAAGCTCCTCCACGTCCACGTAATCATTTGCTCGACTGTTGACACTAAAAATGGGCCAAAATAATCCAGCGCACATGGGAAGAAATCTGCAAAGAAATCCGGCTACATCAGGAAATCCGTCTAAGCACAAAAGGAAGAAATCAAATTCAAATTTGAGCTTTATTACCCGGGTACGTCGGAGTTCCAACTTTTCATCAACGATCGGAAGTGTTCTTGTGTCCTATACTGTGGATCCCTCGGATGCAATTGTCTGTCTACGGAAATCTAAGAAAAAAAAACGGTTTTCATAAATCACCGTCCTGGGTGCCGTACCTCGCAACAGAAGTTTGCGAGTTCTACATAAATTAAGTTTATTATTTTAAATCAACGTACATCACAAATCGTATGAAATATCGGCTCGTCCCTTATCATGCTCGAATGAAGCGCCACATTAAAGAACCACGAAGAGATGATAACGACATTCGGTAGCCTGTTTATATGGGAAAATCAAAGTTGTTATTCATATTTAGCATAAAATTAACAAGAAGAGCTAGGAAGCGCTTGTTTAATTTTTGCAAAAGAACTTCTACCAAAACTGTATCTAACTAATTAAAATAAAAAATGTGAATTAAACATACAATGCTGCAATCGTATCCATTATTAGATTGCATATCTGTCCAGCAACTGTTTCAGACGCTTTTGGCTGGATGAAGAGCCTTAAGCATAACATTGTAGAGCAAATTTTAAACATCTAGTTCTCAAAATTTCACGCATGACTTATTGAATATAAATGATAATTATTGAGCACGTATAAATGAGAAATTGGGCGTTCAACAAGATCGTTACTAACCGTGAAAGGGTATATAATGCGAGAATGCAAATAACTCCGCTGCAGGAGACACATATCAACACGCCAAGCAGCTGAAACAGTTTAGTCATATTGGGATTTATGGTTATTTTCAACGCAATTCACAACGTGGACTTTTTACAGTTGTATAACTGCCGATGTTTGAAACATATGCTAGACGTTGTATTCCCATGCAGTGCATGTAAATCACTGAGCGGTACTGTGCGATTTTTTTGTCTAATTGTATTCATTTGCACACAACATATGGGAATGCAGTTGTCGAACTAACGACTTAAAACCGGCCGTTATATCACTTTAAAGCACCGGAGAAGTGGTGCAGACAAAAGGGGTTTTCAGAACGTGGAAAATCTACCGCATTTCATTGTACCCAAATTCTCTAAGTAATCCACCCCAACCCTAGAATCACGGAGGCTACTACAAATATCCTCACCTTTAGTTCACTACTGATTTCCTTTGTCTGATATCGCAAATTCAAGGAATACTTCCCGTCTGATGTGGTCTTTTCCCTTTCCAGGCGAGCTGCATACTGTCGGGTCCAAACGTAAAGTACCAAGAAAGCCTGAATCAATTACACCACGCTATTTTGTCAATATCTAACGCAACTTGCAGGTCATTCAGCTCTTGTATAAATCACAATATCCCTACTGAATACGATAAACTTACGACTAGTCCTGTCACAGCAGGCATTGCCAAAATTGGCACCGAGACATGCGAACGTAGAACATCTAAAAGTTCATTATGGTTAGGGCGTGTTCCTATCTCTATTTAAGAAATTACCTTACGGCCGACCGCATGAAGACAAGAGTCTGTTCTTGAGGTTAATACAAAGTAAAAATGCAAGTGAAAAATACTAACGTAGCAGCATTAGAACTCCAAAGGCGATGCTCAGAATGAACGTTCCCGATATCCATACTATACCAATTTTTCGAAAAATTGGCTTGTCATACGACTGCAATGGAGTTTAAAATATACTAAGAACAATAAGAGCAACACCGGAAGAGTTGCTATTTATAATGTACTTACGTCTGGCTTTATGGAACATGAGTTCCATTCATGCAAGGATTCGTAAAGCCGGTTCTCTTGTTCTACTGGAACTCGGCACAACTTATTGGGTTCGAATTGACATAACTGGGTGCACTTTGTCTTTTACTTTTAAAACGGATTCTACCTTTGCGAAAAACACAGCACTAAACCGTTCCAGCACCAGATTTGGCAAGGTGACAATAATAGAAAACATTGCATGAAAATATGAGTAAGAAGAAATAAGCAGCGGCCAGTCATGCAGAACGTTGACTGTAAATAAATGTCATTAATCTTTTTACTAATCGGCGAGGCGGAAAGTGTTCTTAGGCTTGTTTGTATTTAAATAAAAAATTAGAAATTGACTTATTAAAATTGAATACAGTTCCATTCTGCTGAAATGACCTTGAACACAACATAGCCGTGTTGCAGCTCTTTCTCCACTTCCAGCATAGTGTCATAGTTTTACGACCAAACAACGTACATTCAATGCGTAAAATTTCGAACGGGTGATGTGCTATAAGGCAGAACCGAGATAATGTGTAGACATAGAAATTTACGCATATAAACTCGATCAATAACGTTAGATTAGGATGGAACTTTGTTGATTTCCTGAATGAGATCTAGATCAGGCTGGCACACGTGTTAAGATAAGTTCAGTAAATTCTGGTTATGTTTAATCACGATCACTATGTACTATGTGGGCCCCGGAAGAGGTTACAGAACGGCCGGAATATTTTGAAATGATCGAGAATTATATTACACAGACACAGAATAACTTACCGTGTTTTCAGATGAATGCTCCCAACGATACCCATCGATAAAACATGTGCAAATATTTGAAGGAAATAAAGAAACAGAAACAGAG
Source organism: Pelodera strongyloides (assembly GCA_036852015.1). Taxonomy (NCBI): domain Eukaryota; kingdom Metazoa; phylum Nematoda; class Chromadorea; order Rhabditida; family Rhabditidae; genus Pelodera; species Pelodera strongyloides. Next base: position 209,277 of record JAANDG010000160.1, on the reverse strand, counting down.
GATCGAGAGCTTCAAGCCGCAATAGTGTGACATTTGTATAAATTGGGTAGAACAAATCAATGTGCTCGGTATCCCACGTGAAGGATGCCATTTCTAGATTATGTCGAAATAACGCACGAATAATTTACATACAAACAACCGTCCGCAGTTCGATCAATAAAATCCAAAACGTTCAAATATTTCTGTATACGCGTCGTTTAGAATGTTAGCCCACCATTTAATTAATATAGATTTTTTTGCGTTATTTGTTGATGCGTCTAATAAAACATATTTTATTTGTTGATGCGTCTAAGAAAACATATTTATGTTTGTTTTCTGGAAAGTACATTTCTTGTGAGTAGTATCCCTTGATCACAGTGTGTGCACTCTTTAATGAAGCTGCTAATTATATACAAGTAAGTGTCAGAGATCAAGCAGCAGAGATAGAACAAACCACTCGAATTAGCTAGCCTATGATTTGGATTAATATGAAATGGAGATTGGCCGAGAAACTAAGAAAAAAAAGGACAATAAATAATTAAGTACCACTACCTTCATATAACCCCAAATAGAAGCGGAAAAATGTGTGTGCGCCTATAGCTTTGGCTTGATAATACCCAAAAGGTATTCTACATACATATGCGTTTGGAGCAGCCAATTACGTATGTCAAGCAGGTGGAAATTTATGACACGCAACAAGAGACTGTCTAATTACTTATTGGTGTAAATGCGGGCCCGGAGTTTGCAATCGCTCTATAAAAAATTTTGTCTGGTGCTGTAACTTTTTCATGAGAGTCTCGAGTCAATGCAGGCACAGGGAACTACATCGAAAAGTTAAAAGTATGCCAAAGAATTATATGCAACGGTAACAGCTGTGCATAGAGCATAATCCTGAACCAAGAAGGTACCACAGAACTGTTCACTTCGACGTATAAAGGAATAATTCAGCGAAGAGGAAGCTTTGCAAAAAAGATCAAAATTGTTAAAAAGTATAGTTCAATATAAACATCGCCACAGATCTACTACCGTCGTTGCTCATCAACAAGGTTGAATTCGATAAATCCTTCAAGTAGGTGATACTTCTGAGGATAAACACAATAATACAGTGCCATCTGTGTAATGAGAAAATGACTAATGATTTGATACATAACTGATCACGAAACTATTAAAGGGATTGAACTTTTTTATTTTCTACGACTATGCCAATATTAGTGATCTAAACAGTACGCTGCTACAGTACTAACGTTGAGCATAATATCAATAGCAATGCACTGGTATTGGTTAGTAATGATTACAGTATTTTTGTGATTACATTAGGGTAGCATTCTAAATAACAAATGTTCGAGTGAGATTATTTGCAACATCTTGATACAATAAATAAGCTCTGAGAGCGGGCCACATTAAAAAGAATAACTCTGATTCAACTAGTCTCCCTGGAGAGCTTGAAAAACTAAGGGTTGTATACGAAAACGAATGGGCGGTCAGGTACAAAATATAGGCGCCGTAGTGACTACGGTGGCCGGAAAAGTTGCGGACGTTTCATGCATTGTGATACAAAGTAATATACACTGCATATATTATTTATTTTTAGACAATGATATTGGTTTTTGTCTGCAAGAGACAAAACTCAAATCAGCATTCGTTGGTTAGCCCATCGTCATTGAATGAAACAACATCAACTTCATGCGGCAGTTCTGGAAACTGACTCATTGGAAAGTTCGTTAAAAACTAGAGAAAACAAATAGCGTGATGTAAAAGATAGACAGCGCTAAGTTCCGTAAACTCGGGTATTTCCCCAAATTACAGAGTATATGAGGGGATACTCTTCAATTATGGGGCGATTATGGGGCGTGAATAATGTCAGGAAAAATTGCACTAAACAAATGGGAATTAAGCAGACATCATCAGCTACATGTAGTTAACGGCAAGCAGGTATTAAATATGGTGCATTGTGCAAAAAGGTAAGAAGCGCATAACGTAAGAAGTGAGGAAGTAGGGAGTAATAATTTATTCCCATTCAACCTTGGTTTAATGGTATTATTCAGATACCAATAAATTGATATATGCTAAATCACTGTGATACATCTTCCAGAAATGAATGTCTTAATTAGATGATCGTGTTTATGCAGAAATTTTGGTACTGCTTAAATATCAGAAACCCTTAGCTTTGGCTTTCTTTCATAAGGAAGAATCACAGCCAGGTTTCCGAGTATACTAGTCACTATTATTGGCAAAAAAACAGTTGTTGACGTTATTTAATGCTTTATGTTTGTTTCTCTTTTACCCGAGCGTGATTAACCGTACTTTGCCAGGGCTATTTCCAATTATTATTTTTTATAAGTTTTTCTTAAATTTTGTGTATGTCAATAAATAAAAATGACCTGCTAGAGATTTTTTGATACTGGTTTTTGACACTTCATTTCAACGCATTTGAAGCGTTTTTTTGTGTTTTTGCAATATTTTTCTTTCTTCAGGTCAAAATAGCACGTGTGAGAAAATGCATACTTGACGGCTCGTTTTTAAAGATTTGCAAGAGCACAGTTGTAACTTTCGGGTTCCACCCGGCTAGCTATTCTTTACTTTTCCACAAAAAAAACTAAAGATTTCATAAACACACTTTCGATGCCTATTTTTTTAAAACGCACATCATCAATTCCACTCAAATTAAAGAAAAAAGAAAGTTCAAGTAACAAAATGTGTTTCTTCAATTTTTTTTTATTTAGTCATTTTCGGAATTTGTTGTTACTTTTGCCAGAAACATACTCGATAATTGTTCCCAAAGGATTGCTTTCTCCATTTTAACGAAATAATTCGGGTTTATTTGGACGTTTTTCAAGCCCACCGGGGACGTACAAAAAGCTCTTAGAAAAATAGAAGTATTTTAATTGGAAGACAAAAAGTGATCGTAAACATTTCAAAATGCACATGGTCGTAATTTTGCGACAATATAGAGTCTTTAACTCTTTTTAATTTTTCAATGGTTTATTCTGAAATACGCCTAAACATTCAGGAAATCAGGCCAAGATCGAAGGCATATTGATTTTTGCTTATGTGGCGAAACAATATAGACATAAAAAAAACTGGTTGGAAATGTAACATGAACAAAATAAGTAAAAGAATCTTATATATTAATTCAAAAACAAAAAAAGCGATTTCGCCCCACTGCCATGGATTCGTGTTCACATGTGGAAAAAAGGTGGTACACTTTTGCTGCTTGCGTTTTCAATTAAAAATGTGACGTTTTAACTCGATCAACTACTTTGGGCCAAATGTAAGTTTCAAATACAAACTATACGGATCACAATACGACTGTTTAACAGAAACAAATCATAAAAACATGTTTAGCTTAAATAAGATCAGAGCAGAAGCTAACTATATTTAATTTAAAAATAAAGTGCACCGGATGTTTGTAAGACACAAAATTGTACGCGGAACAAAAAGAGATCACACACGCCATCAACTCAGTTAAATATGGAAAAACCCAGATAAATATATGAGGACATGAAGGCAAAGTAAATCCAAGAAGATTAGCCTATGCAATTCGAGCGCTCTTTCGAGCTCGTGCTGCCCTGACTCGCTTGGAATGAGAGTCAATGAAGTTCATCAGCTCCTTTTTGACTTGTGTGTTGATCTTCACGTTCGAAGCCACTTCGTTGCCCTTGCTCAACTCACGAAGTACTGCCAGGGCTTCCGGGGAGAGCACTGAAAGTTCTTGCTCGCGAGCCTGAAAACAAGAAATTAAAGGCGTTGGTCTTTTACACAGTATTGCACAACTTGTGTTTCCGATACTCCGTGGTATATAGTTTCTTTCGTTCATTGCTTTTTCGTTTAAGTGGTTTTTTTGATTGCTCGCGTATTCCCTATATATGTATGACACTTTAGCAGAGGTAAGACAAATTAGCAGGGATTATAACATAACATTTATTACGACAACAAAGTATCGCGCAAGTTTTGACAATATAAGGCCACTAACAGCGATAAATTAGTGCTTATGTCTTCAAGGCATTATAATACATGTTATATGTCATGTATCACACATCACATAACATATACTATATGAATAAAGCCTTATAAGACATAAGAACATGGGTGGAATTGAACCGACCACTCACTCATCTGTAGTCAGCGCCTTCACACACTGAGCCATGCGCGCATGGCTCAGCGGGTGAAGTTACCTATTGTTACTTTTGCCGAACTAATAGGTGCACTTTGACTGTGATCGAAAAATTGGGGTATTGGACGAGCGGGAATCGAACTCAGCATCTTTGGATTGCAGTTCCACGTGTACCACTGTAACCCATCGAATCAGAGTTGTCGGTAATGTCTGGGAGTTGCCGGTAAGCAGTGAAACAGCAGTAGTTGGAACTCTGAACTAATCAAGGAGGTAGTTCTTTTCATGTGTAGTTCTCACAATTGCTCCACGGAGTAGAGTGGTGTCAAAACGGCTATTTTTTGCAGCCGGCTACGCATGCGGTTTTCTAGTCAGGGCGTGGCTATAGCCGTAGCCCGAAGCGTGCGGCTACGGCTATATCCATAGCCGTTTCTTGAACAAAGAGCGGCTATGGCTGTTAGCCAATCCATTAGCAGCGTGAATAGTCGGCTATTCTAAGCAGCTAAATATTATTTTTTGAAAAGAGGTGAAAAACACCAATTATTTATCGCAAATTTCAAAATACGAGCATGCGTCAAACAAGAAAATATACGCTAAGATGATCCAAAATGCGCAAACAGCTGCCTAACGACAAATAATGCAACTGTTTATAATTTGAACACAATATAAACTCAAATAATGGTCAAATAAAACACGATAAAACTATTAAATAATGACATTTTTGGGCCCGATAAAAAAAAGTTTTCGATCGATCGATTTCCGATAGAAGATTGTTTCTACTATAATATTACGGTGGTTTTGGTGCTTTATAGGCAAAACCGTGCTAATTTCAGAAAAAAAACTCGAAAATTCATATGTATTCATTTAAAATAGCCGAATATTTATGTATCCTAATACTGTTATTCGGCTTGTCGAGTAGCCATCTTTACAGCTGAGCAGATATGCGGCTCGGTGCGTAGTGCGTAGCCGCTGCAGTGGCTACCCGTGAAGCCGGCTATGTCTGTATCCACTGCAATGAATACGCGCAAAGCGTAAAGACGGCTTTCCGTGTATTCACAGAGCGGCTAGCCGGATCGGCTATTTCTGTAGCCGATTTGACACCACTACCACAGAGGTTCTTTTCTAACATTTCGTGTCATCGGCTTGCGAAAACAAATACAGTCACGGTTTTTCTTGGCTACGAAAAACAACTACCGCTATAATTAAAGAGCAACCAAACAGTGCCGTGACTAAATTATTGTAGTGTTTGAATATGTGCCTATAAATAAACAAGCTACGCAGGGGTAAACAATTTTGATGGACAAAGACACTGACGATATTTACGTATTCACGAGGGCACGTTTGTTTGAAGTAGTACAACTAACGGGAAAACGTTGACGCTTTTTAATGTGATTTGAAAATAGAAATACTGACTTTATAGGTCCTGAGTCCTTCACTTGGAATATTTGGATCACTCCACGTCTGCATGAATTCCTGTTTTACCCGCGGTGCCGCGTCCTTCAGAAAAGGCGCATCAGGGGTGTCGAACTGAGTGACCAGAGCATCGTCATACGCATCAACCTGCAATGAAAAACGCTGATTAGTGCTGAAGCTCATGCAACCGTCGATCAGGCAAATTGAAAAAGGTTGGAAAGCCAGTTTGAACATTTTTTTTCTTCATGACCCTCATATTTCGAATAATTTGCTCAAGGTAATTTTTTGCTTCTGAAACGTCCTAGCTTTTACGTCCTAGCTTTTTTGCGCCTGGCCATACTCTACATCACTCGGCACATTTTATGTGCCTTTCTTCCAAGAAAGTGTTCCTTTTTACAAAGCATAAGTGTCAGCTTGGGTGGAAATTCATGTCTAATTCTGCAATACTATGTAAGCGAGAACATTTCATTTGCACATTTTTGGACGGTTGCACGTTCTCAAAATGAAAATGCCCAAAGAGTGAAGGATGTCAGTTACATTTTAGGAATGATATTGTTGCCACAACACTTCTAATTCAAACAGCATCTCTTACCGTATCGGGAGATTCTACGTCCGCATTATCGTAGTCCAGCTCTCGATCACCTCAAATATTCTTCAGTGACTACAATTTATCAAAATGCCAAAATCCAAAAGAAAAACGATCACGCGACGCTGGTTCCAGTCACGAAAAGCTACGACAGACAATGGCTTTGTAGTTTTCTGAATTATTTTTGAATTAAAAATTCCAGACGTAAGCATTTGTCTGATTAAAAGAAATTGTATTAAAAAGAGAAGTAGGCAGGTTAGATTTTTTTTCAACGGGATTTCTAATTTCAATTCCCTAAAGTTGGATGCTTGCCAACTAATGAAGCGGCTTAACAACATATATGGGACATTGTAATTTTTTTACCAATAGGTGTTATCTTAGTGCTTCCGTCGGGCTTATTTTGTATTCCAGAGGTAAAACGAGAAAAAAATTGAAATGCAAAAAGTGAACACAATGCTCGAATTCTGATTAATGGCTCGTGTTTTCCTTACGTATATTTTTCGGATGCCGTATTTGATCCGGTCCGTTATGCGTTTCATGAAGTGCCTTTGCTTCCTCTTCACCCTGCAAACAGCTAACTTGGAAACACATATGAACTAGGTAGATTAGCAGACAGCATTTCGTATAAACGACTACATCATGTAAAATAACAAGGTTCGCGAATGCTCCAAGGACAACTCACAAAGTATTCTGCTTCCCAGTTACTCTTGGCGACTTTCCTGAAAAGAAACACAGATCATATTCCCTCCTCGTGTATATTTTCTCTCATAAACACTTTGAAAAACATTGCGAACGCAAACGCATTTAGTGCAGGGGCACAAACCTCTTTAGATGAACGTCCTCAGTTAATTGAACGCAGTGCAGTCTACATTGTTTTGACAAGATAAACTGACCCTTGAGTAGGCGGGTTGGTTCCCGACCTTTGTGTCGTCGTAGTCAAATCGAAACCATCGGCTAGAGCATACTCCGATGAGGTAGAAGGAAACGCTTTGAAGGGAAACTCGGTCGAAGCTGCTGCATTCCTCTTCAGCCCATTGATATCACTTGGAAGCGTCGAAGCTTCAACCGGTGTGCCCTAAGTTGAACAGTACATAAATTATCATAACGATTTATTGATTGCATTCAAAGTACATAATAAAAAGGCAACCCTAAGGTGGCAATTAAGAAAAACCGGAAAAGAAGACGCGAAACGTGGTCTGAATCTGCCATTTAAAACCCACCTCAAAATCATCTCCGTACTGCTCAACAATAGCGAGTATTTCAGCTGCAAGCTTCCGTTCTTTGTCACATTTGCCAATGCTGTAGTTGCTCCTGAACATAGTCTTATAAAATACATATCGATGTTGACCTAACTTTGTTATTGAAAGTATAGATCCAAGCTTGCTCATAACATGTCTTTGGTGATCATTAGCTGATTAACAAACTATTTCCTACCAGATCGCTTCAAGTTCTTTCTGTGCGTACATCGGCAGATTTAGGAAGTTATCCGGTAAGCCACACGCGTCCTCAGATAATGGCGAGGATGTCGATCGTTCAGAAGCAGTCTATCGTTGAAAACAGTATTAAGACATCTCATTATTTTGGTAGCTTGTCGCTTTCCTTTTTAAGACCATCACACACGGAAAGTGCACTGAACATCTTATATATTGGAACCGTGGGATTGTAGTTTACATACGGAAATACACTCATCTATCACATCTACCATCCTTCTAATTGCATAAACATACGTCTGTGGCGATCAGTCCAATCACAAGTATTGAAGGAAATATTAGAATGCGTAGCATATTCACTGCAGAGTGCACCATTACTCAAATGAATCTCTATCTGCAATAAGCAACGTTGATCTCAATGTTTCAACTAATAACTTAGCGAATTGTTCAAGTGTTTACGTGTTGAGGTGCAAAATTTGGGGGTTTCCTAATTTGGACATTTAGTGAGCACAAATCTGCACTCAAATATCATCTGTAAATGATCGCACAAGGTTCGAGTACTCGAATGGTATTCAAGTAGTTTACAATTCATTCATATTAAATGACGGAATGGAAATGATGATCCTTAGTGATCAAAGCTCTAGCTATGCGTTCACATTCGCTATGAACAACATAACAAATGAGCCATAGAAATACACTTTTTGATGGTGAACGTTGTCTGTGTTAAACATAAATTTACATACAATTGCATAGCTAGATAGCACTAGATAAATTGACAAGTTGTAAAAGAGACATGTGATTGCTAAAACGGATACTTTGTAGTACGACCAGCTTGTGACCTCTACTTGTGGTGTAGTGCCGAGTGAAAGTTTGCCCGACCTTTGTGCACTGAAGGATGCGCTTTTTTACCACTTGGTCTTGTCGAGAGCTTAGAAAGGGAAGTTGACTAAAGCAGACATCCTTGAGGAGGAAAGTTCCTCAGGGGTGGCACGAGTCTTTCATAAAAGAGGATGCCAATAGCAAGGATGCACGGCTAACCTGCCATGCCAGAGACTGTAGTAGGGGAAAGTAAAACAAGACCGGCCTTCCTCTTTACGTTTCTCGCCATGTCTCTCTCTCTCTCTCTCTCTCTCTCTCTCTCTCTCTCTCTCTATCTCTTTCTGTTCACAGATGTTTCCCCTTTTCTTTCTTTATACCTCGTAATGTATCTTCTACAGGCTCTCTCTATATACATGTTTTATCGTAAACCTTCAAGCACCGCGTTAATAGCTTAGCTGCGCTCATTCGCTCTTATTATATCTTGCTTAAATTACAGGCATGTCGGCGTTGATTCAGAATACACTTATTGTGGCAGTGCGACGAGTACCGTCTTTAGTGCCACAGTCACCTTGAAATGGAAATTGAAATAATTCGTTATGTACTTCAAACATAACACACAAGCACAGAGATCAAGCATAGCGAAGCGGACAGCGGCCTTGCGCCCGAAGGCACGACAAAATTTTTCATAAGTATAAGAATATGATGATACAAGGCTAGTAAATAGTAGACAACAATTGGTACCGGGCGATTGTTCTGTCTTTTGGGTATCTTTTTGACGACTGCTGAGTTTTCTATGTAGCATACGCATAGTTGATGTCACTGTGTTGTCAAATTTCGTTTTCAGGAAAACATAGTGAATTCAGAGATTGTCAGAAACTCAGTTATCGTGCTCGAACAAAAAAAATACGATTTCTTAGCTGTTGCCACAAGATGATGAACAAGATATAAAACAAAACCCTTGCTTTATATATGTTAAAATTAGAGCTAAGCACTTATTAGCACTAGATGTTCTAATATGTGTTTCGTTCCCAGTTTCAATTGTCACTCATTGGCAGTTCGAGTTCGCACTTTTTGCATAACCATTCGAGCAACCGCATTAACTTTGAGTACTTGATGCTCATCACGGGAAAGCGTGGAACATAAGAAGCGTGTTTTCTGTGTACTTTATTCTTTTTTTTCACTTCGAGAAACAGGCTCGACGGGTAAAGTGAGGAACGTGGCCTTGAGAGACTTGCCAAAACAGACAAGAACGAGTAAACGAAGAAAAGTGTTCGGTAGTAAATTTCCTGTATTTTATGCTTCAATACCGAAACCAATTTGTTCACTGTGTTTGCACATATTTACTGCACATATTTGAGTTCACATGTACGTGATTTCAGTGAAAACCTCTAATAAGATGTCATTGAAGAAAATCCGCAGGCATGAACGATATAATGCGAAGCGCATTCCATCTAATAGCATAAACCAACAAGACAATTATAGCTGAAAGTGGAAAGGCAGAAAGTCGGAGAGCTCCGGGGGATATATACTTGAAGCCATAGATATCCACATAGGCATACTCGTGGATCCAAAAAAAGCGACATTATGCAATCAAGCTTTTTCAGGCTTGACTTGTGGTCTTAAATTGGTCAAAAATACTCTATTCAAATTCTTAGTTTATGCTTATTCATTATCTTTTAATAATAGAGCAAAATAAAAGCACAATTCAAAAAAAAAAACGAGATCAACAAATTTCTTTATTATCGACTAGATCAATGAATACACTGTAGTTTGCGGAGATGCTAGCGTCTTACTTGTTATGCTTAACATGAGTGCGAATAAATTAGCTCTTTCATTTCCAGTTACACACCAATAAACGTATATTTTTTTGATCAGATAATTACACGATAAAGCTCAGTTTATGTTGTCATTTCAGATTTTAAGGGTTAAATAACATGGTTCAATGCAGAACGTAATGTATAAAATAGACATGGTGCCGAATTACTTTAAAGCGACTGGCTCATTCCATTTAGATGATATATGTTAATGTGGGGAAGACCACCTCGTCCCCAATAGAGAATTCGTCGGAGCGTTCTTCGTACTCGGTTCCAGGTCCATATCTAAAGGGTGGTGAATATTAAAATACAATATTAATACTAAATATTAAAAAAATTAACGTGAATATTAAAATCAGCCCTGGCGAATATAAAAATACAATGTATGCCCTTTTGACTGGAATAACAATATTGTTACATATTATATCAATTTTTTTTTTGAGTTTTTAGAACATTTAGCCCTCACAGCGACATCAGCTTGTATCATTTCTCATATCATTGAATATCATGATTTGCGCTCTTTTGCACATTCAGTTCAGTACATTCAGGACATCGATTTTCAGGACAATATTTCAGAGCACCTGAAGGCTAACCGTCATGTAGTTTGGAAGAGTTATGATTAATTAGTCACACGCCTACATAGTTGCTACTCATACCTGTGCCAGAAATCTGCGGACCAAAAATGCAATGGTCGAAGGCAAGGCCCGTCAGACGTGAAGTCAAAGTTGTGGCTAAAAATAGCATGGTTGTAAATTGCAAACAGCAAAAAGCTAATGAAATCATTGAAAATTGAAGTTGCTTGTTATCAAACTGTCATATGTGGCGAATATAAAAAGGAAACCCCCTGTCTGGGCTCATTGGAATGCCACACAAAAAAGGGATGGCCGAGGGCCTACATTATTTTTAGTCGTCAAGCTTAAAACAGGCCATATTCGCACGTTGTATTAGAGAAGAAAACCGGCGCATACGTTGATTTTCTCGCTAAGATAAATGACAGCTTCGAAACGTACGAATAAATATGGGTCTCGAAGTTGAATGTAACTGTAATGTTATTCGCGTTCCACGTGTCAAACACTGCCTCAGACTGCTTGTCACCAACAAAGAGTCCCACAAACGAGAGTTCCGAGCAGATCTTGCGCTGAAAGGTAATTTTTTTCATTAAAACAGTAGCATTTAAATGCGTTGCTTGGTAACTTTCATTGTGCACATACACATAAACACTAACACAAATGCCCCGTTGTTCATGAGAGGGGCGATAGAATAAATTACGTTGTCTTAGAATTAAATTATGCACCAAAGCCAGAGCTTTCGCTTACGTCTTTACAATAGTTGTGAGCCTTTGGTATCGTGAATGTTCTCAGTTCTCCTTGCTTCATTTTGTCGCCTCTTTGTGTGAGTTGGAACTTCTCACTCTTCTCAACAATGTCTCTGTCTTTGAGGGCAAAGAACTGTATGGATATTGGCTCCGTAGTATCCGCATACAAACAATCGGCGGTTTGAAGCTCAATCTAGAAGGAGACAAAAAATAATTTACCTTATGAGAACAGCATAACAGTTGCAACCTAAGGTATACACAAATGGATCGCAGTAGATAACACTGTTTATAAGAACTTACTGTAATAGCATTTTTCTTTAATACTGCAGCTGCAATGTACGACAATAATGCGAAAGTTGCAATTACACGCAAGACAACGTTGACATTTGATGTAAATCGCATATTTTGAAGTAAGTCAGTGGTGAATAAAGGGACTGAATTAGACCTATGGTGCGGTGATTAGCGGTGTTACGATGATTCTGCTCCCGGAATGTAAATTGTGGTAATGACAATTGAAACAACTGTTCTGAGCTTATCGGATGATATGCGTGCTCTCTTCGGGTCCTATATATACAAGACGGCCGCGCCCCAAAGAGACGATGTCTGCTACTTTTTGACGTCTCCGTGAAGATGGCGGTTAATAAACTATCAACATTTGCAACCAACAAAAACGCGCATTGCGGAATTGGCAGACTGCCGTTTTTGTGCACGAAAAAAAGGGAAAATATTCAGAACATTTTGGGCGGGGCAGACCGCCACACCCCAACTTCGACCATGAAACCATAAGAGATACGTGCAGACTTTGTTAAACCAAGAGATCGGGTTTAAGCCTTCCTTTTGATTTTTCTCGTTTTGCTTACTTAAACACAATCAAAGACATTTCGTTTTCCGAATGCAGGCCTGGTGCCGAAACGTTCATAATCATTTTACGTCAAATAAATCGACTCACGGAAATAAAAGTCTTCGGCATACGTGCGAAACGGAACCTGGCATCCGTTAGAGCGGCTAGCGCAAAGGAAAGCACTAGAAAACCGCGTCCCATGTTTGAGCCTAAAAGGCACGTATGTGTCATATATTTTCCGGTAATAAAACGCCATAAACACAGCGTCAAACCAAGTTAAAATTTAGAAACGGATATCGCGGTACATTAAAACAAAACTTAAAAATTGACAAGGAACACACGTAAAGCGATTGTTGCCCTAAACAATGTGCTCCACCACACAGTGTACTACCAAACGGACCAAATCCCCTTCAATTTCATACAGTAACGTAGAAAAATGGCCACAGAGCCAGGAGGCAGTCTGCAACCGCGCAACCGATGGCCTGTTCATGTTGATAATAAAATGGAACTCGGCAGGATTTGGTCCTAGAAGAAGAGCTTCGAATGATGTCCTGAGGCCAAGAAGACAGACATGAAAGGAGACAAAAAAGCCTTGTGATTCTGCACATTTGCCTAATGAAATCCCATTGTAAAGTGCACAGATGTCGTGCAAACTTCCTACTTTTTTTTGTGGTGGAACTCTTTTGTAGTTCAACACGATGACGTACATTTATTTTAAAGATGTCATGGATTGTGTATTAGCAGAAGCTGTACATTTTGTAAACGCTGAACGAAAATTGGAAAAATTCCTAAAAGGGGTTTTGTAGTACATAGAAAGAACAAGCGTGATTAATAATACTGGGTTACAATAATTATTAAGAATCAGAGTCTTTAGTTTATTTGTTTACGGTGTTATTCGAAAACTGCGAGTCAAATTCTACAGAAAGCCTTACAAACGACGGCCACTATGGGCTTCCAACCGCCTCTTACAAATTGCAAAAAAAAAAAAGTGATTTTGAAAGGAAATAAGGGTTTCTAGTGGTGTTCGAAAGGACAGAATTCTATTCTTAGCCGGCAGACAGATATGCAATGACGACCCAACAAATGGTCGAAAATTTAAAGATGAATTCGTGGACACGCAATCGCAATGAATTAGTCAACCATTCAGCTCTAATCTACCCATTATTCTAGTTTCAAATGACACAAATGGTCAATGATGAGTATCGGAAAAAGAGCCGCGATGGACCACGGAATGCACCAAAGGAATATAGCGTGGCTACCTGACTCCTAACATAATGAACTTTGTATACCTTGAACTTTGTAGTCAATCAACATTAGGTTACACAAGCTAGGCTTGCACCACCAAATTATGGAGGAACAAAAATAATTTGCTCCATTTGCGAAACAAACTGAACACTTACAATGAGCAAAATAGTATGTAAAATGTCTACCGGTTGTGCTCGTGTACTCACTACGTTCGAACTCATATTTTCACCGAATATATCTTTATTGTGCGGTAAAAAATGATCATAAAGATAACAAATTGGAGACACTGTCAATCTGTGCAGGGAGGAGTCGGTAGGACGGGGGTTCATCTTATAAAGATAAGCGAGCGAATAAATATTAGTAAGCAATTACGTATTGGACGATACTCAGGTCACCACGCTCTATTCCTTTGAAAACGGGAAACCTACTACCTGATTTTGAAGAAGGGTCACATTTGAAATAATGAAGTAAAGTTACAAAACAATTAAAAATGCAAAATTCCTGGGTGCTCGATAAATCCCTTGAGTTTACAGCCGCTCATTTGCGTGAGTAGTCTTTGAGTGAGTCATATTGTTACAATATTTCGAAATGACGAAGTCGAACTCATTTAAACCAGCTGGAGGCATTTGATAGTTGCTTATTGTTTTTGCCTTACGCGAAAATATATAAGATGCTGCATCATGGAATTATTATCAGTGCGGGCTTCTTCGTGAGAATACAAAAAGTGAATCGTGAGAATCACGTGATTTTAGTTAGTAAAAATTAGCTGTTTTGTGCATGCACTGATTCGCTTAATCCAATCTCGATAAGCCTGATCGCTAACTCATATATAGGAAAAAAAATTAAATATGTATTACTTCAATTGAAAGATAATTCTGAAAGATCGAAATATGAAAACGTATTAAAAATATAAAAAAGTATTTAAAAAATGATACAAGTATAAAAAATGATGCACACATGTTGACTACGATCTACGCAATTATGTGTAGTCTGGACTTTATTGGGGCAGAGTTGTTGCTGTGTTTACTTTTTGTTTGTACTCAGCAACATTGGAGATGCAACCTAATAAATTTAATAATACATTTGGATTGACCGACAATGAGTTCACCAGCACATGAACTCAACTTTACTGTGCTTCTCTATGGACTTCGGCCCAATCGCCTGCTCAGAATAAGAATGTTGGAGTTGTCACTTAGAGATGTCAATGATAACGTCCAATTCTCGTAATCGTCTCATCGGAAACACTGAGTACACACCTTCACCACTGAATCAAACAAAGCAAGAACTATAAGTAAATTGGTGACGTGGTGTCTAAATCGTTTGTCCGCCAAAGATCATCTTCTATTTTAGTGAGGAGACGCGCAAATTTGCCTTGGACGTGGCCTCTAATTATATAACGTTCGATTGTGGTCCACCAGTGCCGTTCACCACCCACATACATATATAGTAGCAAAGCTCCGCGCACATTTCGGCAGCGGACTATTTTCCAAGACGTTTGAGTCTAATACTCCGTTATCTATAACTTCGTTCATTATTTGTGGTGTATCTGCCTTACCATACGGTAGTTCACCACTCCTGCACATAGTTACAATAAGGCGTAAAATTGAAGTGTATTGCTTAACTTCTCTGTGCGCAGTCTTGGAGTGACTTACTATCTTAGAAAAACTAAACTTGCTTCGTTTTCCGTGATAAATTCTGGTTTGACGATTCGCCCTATATGCCCTGTGGCAATCCTGAACAGAAAATTTCCTCCCGCGGGACTCATTTTTGAAAGTTGTTCTCTGAAAGAAATGTGAATTATGTAAACGAATATTTGAAGGAGACTTTTTGCGTTAAAACGCATTGAATGTTTTCAAGCGTTATGTGCAGTCCTGGTATCTTAGACATGATGGTCCGTTAAAATACATAATATATAGTACGTCTCCACTTTGAGAAGATTTTAATGCGATGTCCCATATATGTTATAGTTCCTCTCAATTATTATCGGTATTTTGAAATATTTCAGAACCACTACCAACTTCATGTTGTCTGAAACATTTATGAATGTTTCTTTTGGCAAGCTTGGATAAAGCTTGAATTCAAAAAGCTACATAGATGGTTCGTCTCCATACTAAGAACTGATCTTCTTTGTAAACCAATTTTAAATAGTTTTCCCTTGCTCTTGATCGGGTAAGTGTTGAAAAGAGTTTGCAACGAATGGGCCAAAAGGGCCGTATTCTGTGGGGATAACTGCTCCCCGGGGACAGTTCCCAAATATACCCATACGCCTTCAAACAGCCTCGGCCCGTCAAAACAAATTGAAAGTAAAACAAAGATTTGAGTTCTGTTGAAATGTTTTGAAGCCTAATTTGAGTTTTGTTGAAATGTTTTGAATCCTATGTTTCCTTGACACTGAATAGGCTAACCGTAAGCAATTGATACATCAATCCATACGTACATGCACTGTTTGTCGGAAAAAAATCGCCAAAGTTGTTAGTGATATTTCTCTAAAGCAGCTGTAAGCTCTTATTGCTCGCAATTGTACTAGATGGCCTCCAAGGTGGATCTCAAAGTGATAAAAATGACTACACTTCCATTATATATGTGATCACAGATGACCGTTGTGGGTAATTACACGGCGACGAATGGACCACGTTCTTAATTTGTGAGGCGGCGTTTGCAATTACACAAATAGCCCTCCTTATGAAACATGTTTCAAAAAAAGAAGATCCCCAAGTTTATATTACTTTACTACTCAAGCATCACCTCTTTCTGCTTGATACCCTTCACTTAAATTTGCTATTGTTCTGGGTGCTTTTGAAATAAAAAAACGAAACTTATAGGAAGCAACTTACTAGTACAATTTAGAGTTTAGTGCTATTACTCTCTTTCCTCTAATCGAGGGAAAGTGCGAGTTCGCAATCCTCCATTCATTTCTTTGGCAACTAAAAGTTGCTCCCTTGGCAATTAAGCGTGATTAGAGCGGAGAATCCGCAATAGGTTCCTCCTCGGTTCATCATTGGAAACACTTCCCGATTACGGGAAGGTCAGGTCTGCCATACAGACATCGCTCGCTGCTCGAACCTGGCAGTGGGTTTGTAAAACGAATATTGGTCAATGGCATCCCATTCCAGGCATTACATGCATCATATGCACTTGTATTTACGGATAGACCACATATGATATCAATAATATAAATTACTTTGTTTAGTCCGCTATGCTAATTTTATCCCATTTTCTCGACCCAGTCAGCCATAAGATGGTGCTTGAAAGATTTTTCCGACATACTTCCAAACACTGGCGACATCTCCCTTTGTTTCGAAAAGCTTGCTCATAAGACTTCCGGGTCGCGCACGCCACAATTACTCTATTGTTTTATTCGTTTACACGGGCCGAATTCCGCGGATGTAGGCGTTTTTTATTCATTGGAAGAAAACTCCGCGTTTGATGATAAATACGATTTTTGACGCGGTTTATGCCTTGCATGAAGTTGAATTTCGCGATCTCATTTCAAAAAAAGGGTTGGTCAATGTGCTGAAAGCCATATTCTATAAAACCGGGATTAATATTGTAAAATAATGACTGTTATCCAAGTTGACAGACGCAAACACTCTGAAGAATCGGCGCATTGGAAACCATTTCGTACAGCTGGCCTTTCGTACAGTTTAGAGAGAAAAAAGTTACTTGCAGATTTTTAAGATGTATCCCTACAATACGATGCTCTTTATACGGCATGTTATCTTGAAACGCGTTTGGCTTGAAAGTAAAATATTGTCGGTGGCTAAAACAAGGGACACGTAGGCGAGACAAATGCGCCTTCTCATCCAAACATAAACTAGTCAAATCTTGACAAATAGCCGTGTCTTAGCCTCAGAATCCCTCCCCAAATGCTTCAAGGCTTCTATTTTGTGTAATGGTGCACTCAATATTCCCCAATCTTCTGCTAGTTGCATCTATTCTTTTCCCGCTAACTCAATTCGGGGGGACTTGTTCTTCAAGGCGTCGTAGCCCTCAACAAATATCCACATTAGCATGACACTCGTATTCCAATACAGAATTAGTCAGTCTTCTTTCTTAGAATTAGCATTAGAACCATCTAAAGAGCTGAAACATACATATGCTGCAATACTTTTTTCAACTTTCTCTCACAAACATGCTTAGTATTGTCGAAAGTACTCGGAAATTTCCGATAAAATGGATTTAACATCGTCCTTATTATATTTGGACAGTTATTAGCATTCACTGATTTGCCGATTGCAAACCTAACATGTTATCACGTACAAGCCTTGAAAAGTTGTTTCTTTCCTCATTCTCATATTTGAGTAATTCAGTTATGCGGTCTTTCATATGGAAGTCCTCGTCCGTATCCCTCCACTGAAATTACCAGATACTGAGAATACATTCCCGAACGTTCATCAACATGGCAAATAAGATAAAAAAAAACACTAATAAAATGAAAGCACCCAACTATTTCCGAAAAGGGATTTGTTTCTCCCACACGCTACACATGGTCCCCGAGTGTTTACTTTGTTGTGAACTGCTTTTGGACCAATTAAAATGGATCCTAAAACCCAATTTCAGGCTCGAATGTGCTGATCCAAAATTAGCCGGGAGCTTTGAATAGATCGGTGAATTCAGCATTTGTTGTTTAATGTAGCATTTTCAAGTACCATTTGAATTAAGAACTTGACAAAAGAAAGAAGGGATTCTTGATAATGACAACGAATATTTAATGTCTAGTTATCCTCGCAAAAATTCGCAGAACAGCCTCGACCTTATAATGATGTGATGTTTGGATTATAAGATAGATCGTATTCCCTCATAATTCACAATTGAAGTAATGTACACATCACGATCCCAAACGTTGGGCTAATTGACTAGGCAATTAAAAAAGAGGAAGTCATATTTTTGTGTGTATAATTACGAGGGATGGAAAATGAGTTTGCGGTGGCCCACGAGGAATATTCGCTTTTCGTTGCGGCTTTTGTATCTTTAGTCATTTAAACTTAGTGGCGATACAATCCAAGTTTTTTGTATTTGTTCCCTTGTCATTTTTTTAAATGTTTTGCTTCTAGGTTGCATGTAACATCAAGTTTGAAAAACCCTTCTCCAGGGATCGAAGTCGATTCAAGCTTGGAAGATTGCACTCTCGCTCTTTCTCTACATCTCTATCTCTCTCCATTTATCTCTTTGTCTATCTTACATTTTGTCTCTCTCCGTCTTTCATGATGTTCAACGTCTTTCCACAATAGAAAACTAAAGAGAGTAACCCGTCTGGTTAGACAGAACAATAAGGCTGCTCACAGCCGCATAAAGCCGTTAAACCCTTTCGCATGCGACAGTTTATGGCAATATACTATGCTCACTTACATGGATTGGTTTTAAATACAAATATAGTTCAAAAAAAAAAAACATTCAAGTTAGTAACAAAATTTTCTTATGAAAGTACTTTTGGTCGAAGCTGTGCCACCGAAATAATCCTTGGACATAAATTTTAGAAGAATCTTTATGTTCTTGAAGACAAACAAACACATCAATGCAAATAAATTATGGACAAAAGTCCACGTTCGTCTATCTTTGCGCCAAAAATAGCATCTCCTAATTCCTTTTCTTCTGTCCCCCGCACCGCCAAAACAACATATGTCAGTTTTAAGCTTGGAGCTTTCTTATTGTTAGTTTTTTTTCAGTAGTCAAATAATGACTGACATCTGAATATAAAAAGTAATACATGTAGGTCTGACACTCCAGCCCGCGACTAATATGTTATACGTGCGTCATATTGCAGGCCAACACATCCTATGTATTTAGGACATAACTTTCTAACTTCGCACGTAGACCATGTTTTCATTTGGTTGTTCCCAATTGCTATTCCTAGCGGAAAGAAGTTACATAACACACTCGTCTCGCGACTTGACCTATAAATATCATCGGAATGTTTGTGGTGTTCGATCTCCAAGAAAAACCAGTGCTCCTCAGTGTTATGAATAAAAGATTAGGCTGAATTTGTAATTTACGAGCCAAGCATTCGGGTACCAAATGCACCTCGCATATATCTTTGAGCTCAATCAAATGAAGACGAGGCCACGTTTGAGATCGCGAACCTTTGAGAAACATTGAGCTACTATTAGCGTGTTGTTATTCCAAGTTCTTTATTCTTTCAGTTTACATCTGACGGAAGTGGTCCTGTCCAGGCACCCCAAAGGCCTTGTGCCATTCAATTAAACATTGCCAGTCCCTTGCGAACTCACGCAATCCCCAATCTCTTTCAACATTTCTCTCGAAATGTTTCCACTTGGGCGCCATTTTTAGCTTGGCCCTCTTTTTGCCCACACACGTTTTTTATTTGGGACACTTATACACGGTTGGTGTGAAAAAATGGTTGTACAAGTTAGATGTCATGCTAAACGGTGAGACAACCTTTTTTGTAGATAAGTCGATCTCCTAAACCTGTCACATGTGTAAACAAACATGATCAGGTGCGCATATTACGCCGAATATGTTCTGGAGTTGTGCTCTGATAGTTGTCTATGATGTACGAGCTCTCTTTCCACAAAAAGCGGATCTTGGGAGGTCTCTAGGGACAATGTGGTTCATGATGTGTTGGATGGGGGCACAAAGGCCATATGGGCTATAAGGGAGATGGACAGTGATAACACCGCATCAACCCACTCAATTTTACACCCCGCTTTGTTTCCTCAGTTCCAACCTATATCTTAATCGCTTTTTTCGTCTGTGGTAATTCTTCGAATTTAATGGTGGAGGGCATTCGTTTCATAGTAAGTAAACCTTGGTGTCGTTGTTAAAAAGCTCTCGATTTGTTGCACGTTATGTGTATAGTATACGACATTACGAATGGTGTTTTAGAATTGTAACGGCTTATTGGAGAAAATTTTGTGACCAAAATATTTGCATCTTCTGAAGGAACTCTGGTATTTTCTTTTTTTCTAACCATTGCTTCTCTTCGAAGAATATACTTGACGTTTGAACTTTGTTAAAGACAAACTTAAAGTGTCAGCATTTCAAAAACGCAAGTTTCACCGTTTTTGTCGTGTTACAAGTTACCGCAAGCGTTTCCTATGTTGAAACCATCCTTGATACTTACTCCCCGTTTTCCATAAATGTGTCAGTTAGTGCTTCGACCGAAATAGTTAAACTTTGCCGAGAAACACAGCTAAGCCGAAAACAACTTTCGCGTAAATACCCGGCCTCGTTGTCAACTGCTTTGCTGTCCTGATTTTACTATTTGAGTACTACCTGGTTCTCTTTCTTAGTATAAAACAAATTGAAATATATTTTCCTTCTAAAGGACACAATTTCCTTCACGCGAAATTTTCGCATAAATTCTCTGTCCGTAAATATGAATAAGATTTATTACAGAAAATCCTATTTTCGAATTTAGCCAATTTATTATTCACATCAAATTTAACGCCTTCTTGTTAATCAACCCTTGCTTTCGAAATAAGACCCATTTGTAATAGGCACTAAACAAGCCCATAAACAACGCCTGAAACGAACTGTCATTTTGTAGATTTTACACATTTAAAGTTAATTAATTTCGGTTTTCGGTTTTCGGTTTCTATTTATATATTTTATGTAATTTACAGTAATTTTTTATTGCTTGGCTGTTCGATGTTTCAATATAGGTACGATCGTTAAGTTTTTTTTATTTAAGTTGAAGTTACTGGAGATTGAAGAAAAACAACAAAACGCCCACAAAGTTTTTTGATTCAACTTATTGTTTTGGTTTAAAATTTCCTCCAAGTGTTCTCAAAACGGTCTTAAAGAAAGAAAACGGCCTATTGATAATACACCATGGACACCCAGACACCACTGGACACCGTTGGACACCACTTTAACTTTTGCATGAAAATGAAGTATTTTTTTAAGATTAATAATTAATAATCTTTCACAAAAGTTCACGATGTAAATATGCTAATGATTATATGACAATCCGTATTTCGATTTAGTCTTTGAAATTGGCGTATGTTTATGCTGAAGGTGTCCAGTGGTGTCCAGTTGTGTCCGGGTGTCTGTGGTGTATTATCCAATAAGCCAAGAAAACGTATAACATGGCGCTCATTTGGGTAAGCCTACGATACCATGCAGATTACAGAAGTAGTTCGATAAAATCGCTGTTTTTGCCTAAGCTGCGAGTGTAGAGTTCGAACTCATACACTGCATCTGTGCAGTAGACACATTCACAATGAAGTTTCTGTGTACCAACCGAGCATACATTAAGCATATGAATTTTGAATCACTTCGGAAAAGGTATCTCATGTCAATTTGAGCACACCCGGGACCAATTGTGCGGGGGTTCCCACGAAGTTGGACAATTGGTTTCTGGCCATTTCCAAGTTCCCTTTTTGGAAACATCTTCTTCGAAATGCGATTTTGCGGCCAAAATTTACCGATCTTTTTTGAGCCGCCTACCTCTTGAAACGTATGCAACGCTGAGTTTCTTGTTCGACTTCGGAAACAATTATTTGCCGGATATCCTCAAGTGATTAGCTGTTCTCAAGTTATTTTTCATGCTTATTGTTAGTAACACTTAAATACCTTTAGTAATGCCTATTTCTTTCACTTTAAGAATTTCCAACACCGTAAAGTGTACTCTTTGCCCTCCTTTCCAGTTTAGACGTTCTGACCTATTATTTGTTTCAAAAACCTCTTCCCGTGATATCATCTTCATGTCTGACTATTCAGCCGTCCAAAGGCGAATGCTCCCCTACACATCGCGTAATCATGTTTAGTAACATTGCGCGTCAAAGACACAGCCTTGAAATTCAGCTTCTATTTTTGCGTGCCGCTCCTTCTGAATTGTTGTGCGCTTGCTAGCTTTTGAAGAAGTCTCCCGACGCCTCCCGCAAATGAAACCAGTTCTCGCGAATTCAATTATACTCATTTAATTGCTACATCCCTCGTCACACAGCCTTCTACACTGGCATTCAACATTTTTTGATTAACATTGCACCGTTTTTTTTCTTCTTCGCGGTTTTGAATTAATGACTAGCGTTGTTTTTCTGCTTTTCTATCGAAAATTATCTTGTTAGTGCAAGTTAATAGGAAAAATAGTGCCTGAGTGGATCGTGAACTGATGTTTTTAATGGATATAGCGACGTATTCGCTCTCACTGATCAGTCCAGCTTCTTTTACATATTTAGGTCGTGGTCTTGTTTAGTCTCCTTTTTGTTGACGACTTTTGAATGTTCGTCAACAACCATTTTTTCGTCTGGTCTACTTCTTAGGCGGCTGATGCGGTTGAGTCAAGTTTTTGCATAGTCTTTATTAGTTGTAACGAAGTTTGGTCTTCAGCGGCTTGTGAACCTTTTTTGGACTATATCTTCAAAATCTAAAACGAAAACCCATACATCAAAAATACTCAAAATAAGAGTTCTGGAAAACTCCCACTGATTGTTCTTTGCCCTGCGTCTAGTAACATTCCAACACTTTTCGCTCTAAATATCTCATGATTAGTGTCCTTACGAGTGAGAAAGAAACACGACGCCCATCTAAATACTAGCATGTTGCGATAAATCACGTGGTACTTATCCATCTTTACTTTTTTTCTACTTATAAGGTATTGGCGGCCTTCTGCGACCATTTTCACCGTGTTGCAAATCTTCTTCGTGTGATTTAGTTTTCATGCGACCGATTCCAAGTTTGGATTTAGTTGGTCATTTTTTTTGCTGAATTCTAAACCTTGAAAATAAGGAAAAATTGCTCATCAACCAGGCATTCACATGTTGCGAAAACAACCAAGAATTTCACACTATCTGTCACGTTCGCATTGGGATGGGTGTTTGGCGTAGATTTTTATTTTAAACACATAGGCTGTAAATGTCCATAAATTGTCCCTACTCTCATACTTATTTGTTACCTCGCTTTAGAGATATTTAATCGGTAGAAGCTCTGGTTGGTTTGTATATAAATCAGTGATCATCACAACGATATCAAACAAAACTGCGTTTCTATGTTTTGTTTTATTTTCAGTTGATTGCAATCGGTCAGAAAAGTGACAAATGGTGAGGGGAGAAAGATTGGGGGAAAGATGAATTACCTGGCCTCTGAGGACCAGAAACACCAAAGGCATTGCTTTCTCTTTGATCAGCATCCCACACTGTTTGATTGAGAATTCATAAATCGTATATCGGTCGCAGGACAATGAGACTCATTAAAGTGCTGTTTAACTTATGCCTTGGACAAGTTAGATATCGTAGCTCAATTTCGCGTTCCTTCGTGCTACTTTCTATTGTTTCTAAAAGTTACGTACGTGTGTACTCGGGAACAGACGGGAAAATGGATTGGTGTACATGCCCGTAAACACCCGCACCCGTTTTGACTTTTTTTTGGAAACGTTTGCCACAATTACTTTCTTTAATTATTCAATTTTCACAGTCTTGCAGGTAATTAAAGAGATTTATTTCGGTTGGGCAAAAACTCTCCGGATAAAATAGACGATTTCTTCCAATCACTTCAATTTACCGGTAATGGTGTTATTTTTATCTACGCTCACCAATAACGAAGTGGAAATCTACCCCGACATAGGATGAAAAGCCAGAGATTTTTTCTTACCATAAGGCCCCCTCTAGGACAGCTAAAGCTGAACGTGTATGTACATTTGATATATTTTCGGCTGAGAATCGCGTGAACGATTATGAAGCACCTAACTACGACTTGAACCTTGTCGGTCTGAGTGTTATTTCACATTTATTAGGTCGCATTCCTTGCATACTCAATTTCGCATGCGATTTTGTGATTTATTGTCCAAGATTGCGGGATGTTTACGTAAACGAGAGGGAGTATTTTCGCGCTTATGAATTGGTCATGATTAATGCTGGCAGTTTATGCGTGCCCATAATTTTCTGCTGCCCTCGATCCTTGGGTATTTATTTGGAACACTCTTTTTCTGTGCTAGGTCGGTTATCTTTTCACACCTTTGTGATTTACGACGAGTTCACTTTTTTTAAGTGTTTCTGCATCGACGTACATTACATAAAGACCAAAGACCTCTGTTGGACAGCATTTAATACTTTCATTCCGCTGATTTCCATCCGCGTTTACCAACAGCGCAGGATCACTTCTACGGTTTTTGCGGGTTTGCTTGTTTTGCAGATATGTTCAAAAGATATTGCGCCCTAATTGCAAACTCTGCAGTCCGATGCTTAAATAAAGCAAAAATTCTCGTTGCGTTTTCCTACTTTTGTCTTTTTTCCTCGGAGTTGTTGTTTAGTTTTTTTTAACACGTGTTTCCAATCAATCAGAAACCTGGAGCAGACAATATTTGAACGTAATTGCCCAGTCAAAGCGAAAACGCGTAAGCGTGCATATTCTATAAATGAAAGAAAACAGTTGTCCTCTATCTATGGTCTATGCTTCACCTTTAGCCTCTACAGAACATTATGTTAAGAAAGAGACATAGTGAGAGAGAGGCAGAATGAAATGGAGATATATATATACATATATAGAGAAAGAGATAGAGAGATAGTGAGAGAGAGAGATAGTGAGAGAGAGAGAGAGTGCGAGTGGGATTACGTGTTAGGGACAGAAAACAGAGCCGCCTAATTAAATTGCGTAAAAAGGGCACTGCTTTCACGGGTAACGCGTATCTTCTTCTCTTGTCCTAGCAATAAGACCTCCTACCACCCAAAACGATCACTTCTTTTGCGGTTTACACGCGCTTGCATAATTTCGGATGTCTCCGTATTCTAAAATGACGTCGATAGACGAGGGACCCCATGTATACAAACATTAAATTGGCTGGATGAGACGAAGGAGACGAAGTTAATATGCAACACCCTTCGTTTTGCATCCGAGCCCATTGTGCTCCAGGCAATAACCCGGTAAACCCCCCGTTCTTGTGTCAAACGAAAGGGTAATATCTCGGAGAGGAACTCCCCCGGGAGCTTCACCCAAAGATAGATACCTTCACGGTATACATATACGAACGAAAAGGGCACAATTTTCCTATTCTATGGTACACTTTCATCCAGTTTTGAATAAAGTTCAACTTTTAGGTGTGTAGAAGTGTGCACGACCACCTTTCGAATGCTACAAATTTTGATGATATAGACAAGCCACGAGTTATTCACAGCCTGAGATTATGGGCCAGCGATTGTAATACTCTTAGAAATACATGTTGTGTTTGCTTATTTCTAGATGGGATAAAGTTTTTATCGTTTCCGACAGTGACCACAAATCAACTAATTCCTACAGCTGAGTGAGTAGTCATCTTAATTGTGGTGTGTTTTAAAGAAGATAATAAATCTCAACAGCAGTCAACAGGTGGCTATCCAACCAATAGACCGCTATATAATTGATCCATTTATCCGAAAATCTTTAGGATTACTCTTAAACACTCTTTGTCATCAAAACGCAACTTATTTTGTTGCTATTTTGACAGATTGTCATCTACAAATTCTACTTTAGAACAGGCTTTTTCTGAAAGTCAAAGGTGCCAATTAAAGCCACACAAAAAACACCTTTTTTTCTCCTTCCTTCGAACACTATTTGTTGCAAGTTTGTGAGATACGCGGCACATAAACATTCACAAGTACGTTATTTACGCATATGATGTGGCGCCGTTGACAATTTCACACTTATTACTAAGTTCGTACTTCTTTCAGATTGTTGTTATGTCTGGGCCTAGGCTATTAGGCGTTGTTTTTCCAACACCTTAAGCACTGCCCGTTTGTCGTCCTTATGTTTACATGTTCGTCATTAGTTTTTCACAAGCCTTGTCTTTTCCATGCTTAACTTATGGTCGAAATTTTTTGTTCGGTGAATGTTTTTCTGTTCTTTGGTGTGATTTAATACCTAATCATTGTCTGCTTCCGTTCGGCAAGCAGAAACAGTCCAAGTTCAATCTTTTTAGCCACTTTCCTTAGTAATCTCTAACTAATTGTGTTTTGACCCGCTCTCGCCGTATCTCGATGTGTTGAGATTTGCGTCAGAATCTTCCAAAGACTATCGGCGCCACTTTTTTATAAACGGAATAGATTAACACCCTCACTTAATATTCGTACTCGGGTAAAAGGTAAGGGGGATGGACATCTCAGAGATGAAAGACCCTTCAGTGCCAATGGCTGAGAATTGCCCTTGAACGAGCGGAGTTTCATCGTGAATTCCAATGTAGATATCTCACATCACGTGTGAGAAAAGAGACCTAGATATAGAACTCTCCTCGTAGAGGTAGATCTAGGAATCTTATTAAGAGAGCAACAAGAAATATTCGGAAACATTTATTTTTTCCACAAATTTCGTTTATGGTTGAACAAAATGCTTCGAATTTCTTGCGGTTTTCTTCTTATTTGCTTGTTGACACTTGTTTTTTTTTTAATCAAACTCATTAAGTTTATTTCCAGTCAATTTATTAGGTACATATTATTTAGCAATTTTCGTTATGCCGCTTTATTATTTTTTATTATGTGTATTTTATAACACAATCTGCACGTTACATTGCTTTCTTTGATTGTCTTTGTGCGTAATAAATTTTTATTAACTATAGAGCAAAAATGAATTGCATAGCTGCAAAAGTGAAGTCAAAATCTCGTGAAATTCCTTTATGCCTTCTGCAGTTTACCGTTTACCGATCCTTACTAAATCTTCGTGATCGGCGCCATATTTTTGCTCAGCATTTGAGTAAATTAACATATTGGAGTCAACCTTTCGAGGACGATTGCTGCTATAATAACTTCCACAAACGCACCGAATAACAACACGTGATACTTGATATGCAAATTGATTCAGTGGAAGTATAATTAATACTGAAGCAGCAGAATTACAAAACAGGAAAACTTTTTTTTTGAGCTTGGAAGAGCTTGGTCTCTGGGCTTTTCAGGAACTCTCTAACCTTCCTTACTTTTTTCATAATCTGTGCAGTCAGCTGGCTATATTTTAGTAGATAATCTGAAATCGAGGGAAAGGATAGTTTGTGTCGTGGTTTCCACTTTTTCCTCATGCTCCACTGAATGCTGAATATCCGGACTTTCCAACGTATTTCGGCCAAAGGAAGTCAACAGAAAAAATAAGGATCAGCACGACCGTCGGCGGTCGCATCCACAATTTTCAAATTCATAAAGAATCGACCTTCGCCCTACGAACCATTTGAAAACACTGCATGTCTTTTGTACTTTTACATGATTTAAAGACACCAGACAGTTATAAACAGAAGTAAATCACTACTTACGTTAAACCACTTGTTGTGTCAGATGTTATGTAAACTATTTACAAACTGGTTTGTAGAAAGGCGGTAATAACTCAGCACACAGAGTTGTGTTATTTACAAATGGGGTGTAATGTCCGCATTCTTTTTTATTGTGTCCAAACTACTTCCTGGACAAGCTTGTTCCCCCAATTATTGCTATCGTTTTGTGAAATATGACTCTAGCAACAGCTGTTGAACTAGTGTCGACGTGTTGTTGTTAAAAAGATGAGTGCGAGACATAAGTTCACATTCTAAGAGACTAATTTGCCCCACAGTTTAGACAATGTTTCCATTGGAAAATGTCCATTTTGTTATTTTTATTTGCTTTCCAAATAGCATCACAACAATGTAGAGCTGAAGAGTATCTAGTGTTCTGGACAAAATTCCCAGTCTGTTACAAGTGTTCCTGGAAGAAAAATTGTCTTTCATGAAGCAGATGCCGGCGCAAACTCGGCTACGATACACCGCCTAAACCACTTTGACGCGGGAGAAGCAAGCCATTTTTCATAGTTTAGACGCACTCGGCCCAAAAAGAGAAAGAGAAAAAAGTCTTTTTGCTTCCTCATCTTTATTCTGACAAGTTTTTGAATTGCCTCGCGCCAGATCAGTTCCGCATTGAGACAATACGATTTTTACAATCGTTTTAGTGGCACTAAATGCCCGAGTTGAGGATGCGATACTCTAACGGATGCCTGTTTCTTTATCGTTTTACGCTTACCAAACAGGTAGTTAAAATAAGTGCACAGACTAGTTCTTATGTAAGAATTGAGAGTCTTTTTCTTATTCATACGCTTACTCACGAGTGTGTATTTGCAGTTATCATTTTTTTGTAAGTATTGCCAACAGTCAACTATGACGAGTTCGGGTTGCGGAGGGCGATAATGTGAGGAAAACATTCAATTAAACATATTGTCGAAGGACCCCATACTATTTGAAGCTTGCAAGCATCGAATGCGGTTTCAGTTATTTATACATCAGTTCTTTCATCGGATGCTGTGGATTTGCTTGTTCTAAAACCCATGTTCCATAGACTTGTCTCTGTTCAGGAATTGTGAATTTTTCGGGTTTACTGCGTCGCGAATCTGAATTATTCAAAAGATTCTAGATTCAGCAAGACAAACCAAAATGAGAGCGAATCTCTGAACCAGCACTTAAGAACATCGAATCTGCTTCATGTTAAGACTGGTCATCGCACTTTTTTGCCTGGATAATTAATAAGACTAAATTTCTTACTGTTTCGCAATGATACATATTATTTTACAACAATTTCCCCAAGCTAGATATTATTACTACATATACTTGAACCCATCATTTTTTTTGTAGATTTGTAATTAAGAGCAATTTTCTACAATTTCTTTGATTTTAATTGCGGTGTTAGTCGTAAATGTTCTATTTGTAGACCCGATTTATGATTCTTCTTGATTTTGGGTACGGTACTAAAAATTTGATCGTTGAGAGACGACTTTGCTATACATAGAATCAAAATTCCAAAGAAATTGGTAATTATAATGTGTGTGTGCCGTATGATGAGCTTTTTTTACAACAAATGTG
This sequence comes from Pelodera strongyloides, assembly GCA_036852015.1. NCBI lineage: Eukaryota > Metazoa > Nematoda > Chromadorea > Rhabditida > Rhabditidae > Pelodera > Pelodera strongyloides. Next base: position 179,991 of record JAANDG010000160.1, on the reverse strand, counting down.
TTATTTTGTTTTTGATAATGAGACGTTCGTGATAGTATCTCAATAAGACTGCTGAAAAATTCTAGAGGCATTAGTTTTCTGATGGGTACAACAACCTAACAAGTGACCATAGAAAAATTATTTGATTGAAAAAACTTATTGTGGGGTATTCGTCAGGTGTCGTACTTGCAATTAGTTTAATTGCTGCATCTCTCTTACACATAAACTAGGCTGTTTTTCTAGACGTCGCTCCTGTTCTGAAAAACGCTTTTTTCTCTCACTCAGTAATAATCATATGTGCCCTCTTTCCGTGAATGGGTCTCCGAAATATTTCGCTGTATTATGTTACTTTTTAGATATTTTCAATTCATCCTGAGGTGAACTTCTAATTGCTAGCAATCACATTAAGTTACGCCCAAGACTAATTTCCAAGCTTACACTGTGAAACTTATGTGAATGGGTTGTTGAAAACAGAAAACTCACACGTTATTTTCTTCGTGTATGTCTTTGTCATATAAACGATTGCCTAGCACACCTGAAGTACTCGTTAAAAATGTGAATGTATTACAAACATTATATTCCTCTTGTTTAAACTTACGATATTGATCACATGTATTATCTTCTATTTTTGGGGCAGGGGCTTAGAATCGTCGTGAAAGTTCTTCTTTTGCTTTGTCACTCTTGGTAGCCTAATATATCAAAGGAAGACTTAATTTCCGCCTCGAAACAGACGTGCTCTGGCATGAAGCCAGCCTTATTTAGAAGTGAAACGTTTACTACTCCTTCCATGTGCAAAAAAACTTGATCCCAAGACTCCCATGAAGTCATCTTGAGAATGTTCTAGCAGATAGTTATGAATGCATTGAGTGACAAGATACAAACGTTCATCCCTTTGTGACACCATTAGCGAGACCAACGTGCCTCTTTTAGAATGTGTTTTTTTCGTTTAAAGCCTTGTGCCAATGTATCGAAATAGTTCCGACTTTTCACCCGTGCAAAAAAAAAATTTTTTTTTTTCAATCACGTATTTTAGTTGTCAGTTCCTTCCGTAATTAAATTTTACAAAAATAGCACAATAAGGAAGCAATCAACGCACAGTTTATTTTGACTAGCCGTTACTGTTATTACATATGTGCACTATGCATTTGCAGGATTTATGAGTAATTAATAGTTTTCGAATCCGTGTTTTTTTTCATGGCCCGAATTGTTCTTCGTTTCTTGCTCGTCGCCATTTTGTCAAAAAAAAAGAAGATTTTACGTTGCTCATTGCCTAATTTCAGGAATGGGTTCCGTCGTAAAGGCGGAGAAATCGACGTGCTTTCTTCTAGTAAACAGAAACGAGTCCTATCATCCGAAGTTCGTCTTTTTTTTTTTACAATCTATTATAACTTATAACTTTGTCTTCACAAATGTGCTTATGCACATATACTACCTATACTTTCATATGTGCTAAAATAGCAAGAATAGGTTTGGAATCTTTTTTATCTAATCAATGTTCTAGTGGTTGTTCCGTTAACTTCGATCGATCGCTTTGTTGGCAGAAAGCCAATCACGGACAAACGCTGGAAAGGTTCTGCCCGTTTACGTACTGCACAGAAGTGCCCGGATGTGCTGAGGTTGCAGGTAAATTAATGAGATTTCGGAGTTTTCCTTTTCTGTTTCACTTAATCGCCATAGACTCATCACACAGAACGTGCACGCGTCTTTTTCACAGGAAACAAAGTTATCTATTCAGTTCAATACAAAGTAAGACGTTCGTGCACCGAAAACGGCTGGAATGATTCGGACTACAGCCAGTGCATATCTGTGGTTTCGGAACATCGCGATTGCGTCGTTGGATTCTGTAGAACGGTAAGTAGTATTGCTAGAGTATATAAACTGGAGTTGTGAGTCGTCTCGTGAGCATTGCGATGAATCCATACACATACTCTACCATAAAAGTACGAAAAATTCAGTGTCCGGATATGCTCCGGGACCTTGTTATTTCCGTGTCGCTGACGCTGTCAATAGTCTCGGTGATTCTTCTTGTTGCGGCGATTGTTCTCTTTTCAATCTTTGATTCACTACAATGTCGGCGGTAAGTTAATTGATAATTTTTTTCATCGGGTTTCGTCTTACGCATTACACTTCTGTCACGAATAAGATGGTAAAATAAGAACACCTAAAAACAAAGATAATAATGCAGATCTAAAATAGCTTCTTATTGTTAAAGAACAAATTGAAGTTTAGGTCTCATTGTCAATTCCATTTAGATTATCAATCCACAAAAATTTGGCAACAGCTTTCGTATTCCGATTCGCGGTTCTCGCTGTTTGGACGATAACACAAACGTCTTATGTGTTCCAAGACTGTACTGCCTTCTTTCCGAAACCAATTATGGAACTGGTGAGATGATTGACTCGGAATTTGCAAGCCATTACGGGAACTAATCCTAATAATCGTAATAACAACCTGACAATAGAAACTGACTTGAGTAAGAAACAAGACGAGGAAGGTAAAAATCAAACTCATTAGACAAATAAATATTTTAGGACTGGGTGTGCAAAGGAATCCTATGGCTCGTCATTTACTTCCAGGTTAGAATTTTTTCAAAAAATGTTTCCTATTAATAGTATTAAGTACTTGTCTTTTTTCAATTACATTAATGACAACTTGACATTTTAGAACGAAATGTTTAGGTGGCGTCGGTGATGTGGATGTTGATAGAAGGAGCATATTTGTACAGTCGTTTCACGATACTCGCAATGAGACACACTGAAGCGCCGTATCAACTATACTTAGCCTGCGGCTGGGGTACGTCATCAAGCTACGGATACTAAATACATGTTTACATAAAAGTCGTGGCTCTCCAAGGTTTGAATTGTTTAATTATCCCTCAACTACGCTAGGAATCATTTAGGTATACCGTTCCTAGTCGTATCTGCGTGGACGTATGTACACAATCAGAAGTCACGAGAGAATGCAAATTCATTCTGTTGGCTGCCTTATGCTAGCGGAACGCATCTCTGGATTCTCGCTGGAACAATGGGATTTGCCATAGTTGTGAGTTTTGCATTATGTAAATCCCAACAAATATTGAGTGACAAGCTATAAATATTTGTTATAAGCTCACCCCTACTAAATTTGAACTTTGTATTTCTTATAAATACATATGTCTACTCGAAAGGCAAGCTCGCCCTTTATTATTAAAATTAATATTTTAGTTAAACCTTCTCTTTCTGCTCGGCATTGTCATCATTTTGGTGCAAAAGTTGCGCACAGAGAATTCGGCCGAATCGAAAAAGATATGGTACGCCGCGTTTCATAAAGGGCTCCGTTCGGTGAATTAGGACAATTACATATAGTATCGTTGCTTAGTGGGGTAGGTTTGGGAAAGACGTATCAGATGTTATGAAACGAATATTTAGTATCAATTACATGGCACTTTTTTCAGGCGGACGATCAAGGCCACTCTGCTTCTAGTGCCGCTTCTTGGTGTATCAAACGTACCGTTATTCTACGAACCGGAACACCCATCAAGTGTATATATGCTTGGCTCAGCCATACTTCAACACTCGCAGGTATGCTGGCAATGTGCACGTTCATATCCACTTCCGATCATGGCTGCACATATTTTGTCTTACAAACATATCGCTAAATACTTACAAGTCATACGTTGGGCCCCCGCGTAGTGTAGGCAGTGTGTAAGAAAAATATGTGTTTTGTAACGTTTCATTTGTTTGCAGGGAATTTTTATTGCTGTCCTTTATTGTTTTCTCAACAGCGAAATACAAAATGCAGTGCGGAGACATTTGGCAAAAGTGCCACTGACAAGCTACTTTTTGTAAGTTCTTTCATTTATCATCTTTATTTTGTGCAGTGGAAGTCTGTTACTTACAATTTGTTTGTGGACACTAATAAGTTTTGAGTTGCAGGAATCGAAGGGGTCGCTTCGAAACCGAGCGGACTTACGTTCCGGAAGCAAGGCAAGGAAACAATAAACGGGGTAATTACTTCATTTTGTTTTCATCAAAGCGTTTACTCATATACGAGACAAGCGCTTTATTTGTTACTAAAATACAACGATAAATTGAGAAGGGAGCCATATGTTAGCGCCTAACGTGGGGATGCTACATATTTACCTAATCCCTTACACCTAACTGGAGCGCGCAGTCTTTGGCTGTTTCATTTACATCATCATACCATAGTTGGTAAGAATAACCTTTACAATATTCCTTATAGGTGTTCCAATGGAAGAGCTGAATGGTAACAAGACGCCGGTAAAGGAACCGATAGGTCCGGCTAGTGAGGTTTCACTAAATAAAGAACAACCGCCCTCCGAATCTCGAACCGAGCCAGAGACTAACTGATCCAAACAGACCATTTCTATCCAACAATAATTGGCGGCGGCATTTTTTCCATTTCCAATGGCTTTCGAGAACATTTAGCTTATTTATCTCGTTCGTTAAAAGCATAGTCCAACTTAATCGGTGCTTCTCTAGACTTTTTCATCATCCATATCCTATATTTAATAACCAAATATATCTTTGTCTTAAATATAAGGAAGCTAATGAATATCACGCATATGGTGCAATTAACGAAAAAAATGCTTGAAATAACGGCTATTGTTTTCATGAACATATTTCTTCTAAAATCCCTTGTGGAAACTAAACCCGTATACTCTTTCACGATTATATCATCGAATTATTACGATAATCTTTTATATAATTCTTTATTCGTGTCATAATGAAGTTTGCCACAATCGTTAACCAACATTCCGTCTTGATATGTTTCCTTAGTCCCGGTATTCAATTTTGCCAAACACAACTCGTATCGCTTACGTGAACCATGTTATTCTGATGTTTTTTATATCTAATTCTTGAGTGCATAATGCAGTACGGCAATATTCCAAAGGTCTCCTGCCCCTAGTTCAAGTAATCAGAATCGTTATTTGTTCCTTGCGTTAGAGACCAAATATAGAAAAATAGTCAGAAACGGGTTCTGCTTGACTTTCTTTTGTAGTATTATATCTAAATACATATATATATAGTATATATACGACAAAAACATTTTTCTTGTCATTGCGGTATATGGATGTCATATTGTCCTCTCGCAAAATAGAAAACGACGAAGAAGAAGGAAGAATCTCATTTAAGAGTGATTTGAATTCTTTTCATTATACGTGTTGTCATTTACTGATCTCGTTTTTTTATTGTTGTGTGCTTCAGAGGATTATGTACCATTCGTATTAAACAATAAATACTTTAAGATACTACTGGTTTTCTATTTTGCGAATCTTCGGCAGCTTACGTGGATTCATGTCTTAGAAAGTCACAAACTTGGAATGTCAAGATGTTATCCGTATCGGGCCAAACAGAGGCCCAACAGATATCCTGCGCGTTTGCTGCGTTTTTTTCGCGCGGAAAAAATCCTCATGAAAAAGGACCCTCATGAAAAAGTAAGGCATGACTTGAAATCCGCAAACATTGAAACCCGAGCTTTCCGATTCATAAGCCCGTTCACGATTGTCAGAAACTTAATCTTTATGGACCTTTTCCGACACTGTGTTATTTTTCAGGCTTTGGTAGCTCACAGTCCGGGTCGCTCTTGAAGTTGGTTTTATATCACGGACATCAATACGACGGTACAATGCAGAACTCAAAACGCCAACCTCGCGTATGGAAGATCGAAGCGCGCGAAGAGTGAACGAAGACTCGTTTGGCACGGTAGGTAGGACAAAAAAAAACGATATTTGAGGTCGGAAGAGTACAGCCCTCAGCTCAAACCGGCACAAGTTGCTAATTGGAATCAGACACACATGCATTATTAGCACAAACTAAAACGATATAGGAACACTGCAGCGCCAGTATGTTCCCTAATCTTACACGCTTGTGAGATTATCTTCAAATGGAAAAATATTCTTTTGCATACTTTTTCCTGAATGAATTACGTCTTTCGAAATCAATAAACAACATTTTACTTCAAACAAGGGCAACAACATCGCGAGACCTGAGCATGAGACCGGTGTAGAAAGACTGTAAAGAAACCAGGAACGATCAAAAGAAACAGAGATCAGAAAAGCTCTACAACTGACCTATACTGAGAACTGAGTACCGAGTAACCGGGCTATAACATACTACAATAACAACAATATGTACCATAAAATCAATAAAAACGGATAAAGAAACCAGAAGCTAACAAGACAATAGCAACAAATAACGAGCAAGATATAATGAATCTAGACTAAGAGAGTAACAGGACCAGAAGCTACTGGAACAAGAAGTCGACATAACAGGAAAACAACAAAGAACCGCAGAACGAGCATAACAGATACGAGACACATTTATGATACGAAAGGTATTTCTGGTGGAATTACGTGCAAAAATAGAACATGAAGTAAATTTGGTTTTTATGGGCCAATGCGCATAATTCGACTCGCCGACAAAAAAACTAATACATATGCTAGCCTGAATTTGCTTTATCACTATTTATTAACTACTGCCATGTGTACGATTACCGCACCTATCAAATCACCTATTCAATAAACAGACGAATGACAGAGAAGGTGAAAGGAAATATCACGTACCGACAATGTATCATAAACAAACGTCCACAAGTTCAGGCTAGCTTATTTATCAATATTTACAAAACAAATCGGAAGTCTGGCGGGTAAAAACTAAGGATCCTCACAGTCAGCGTCTCCACTCCGAAACCACCACAGCCCTACTCAGTTACAGGACGGCATTTCTGAAAACAATCTATTCACTTTCTAGTCCAGAGTCCAGATCACATCGTATTGTTCGCAGAAAGCTTACAGTTGTAAAACAAACTTTTGGATGTATATGCATAGCCAAAAATTAAATTGCAAAAGATTACTTACGATCCAGGTGCTGATCGTGAGACATGATTGCAGTCATGGATTTAATAGTCCGATATAGTTCAGGAAAAAAATAGGCAAATAGTGCAAAATATAATCACTTACGCTGAGAATGCTCTTCAAAGTCTCGTCATCCTGTTGGTGAGCGCCAATTTTCCAACTCCCCAGTTCAAGCGACGATTTCCCGTCAATAAAATCCTGAAATTTTTTTTACAGGTACCGGATATGCAACACGAGAACATCGCTTGTTCATACATGAAAAGTAAAATTGGTACATCAACGCGTCTCGGACAGCTGAACAGGTCATCCCTATTTCATGTATAGGATTTATATTCTGGCAAGCAAACGTGATCAAGCTGCCGACAGCACCGTTTCAAGACCATGAAAAAATCTCATAAACTTAGAATGACTGCCAACTAAAGAAAAGAATGACTGTCAACTCACCCGAAACTTGGCCTCCATCTCGTCAGCAATTGCGGCGCTGCAAATAAATATATTCACAAGCGGAATTGCACAGGTAATAGCCAGAATTCTCGGGTGCACGGAAATTTTCCGTCGCGGAACATGTTCCGTTCCGCGAAAATAATCGTACTCGGAAGAGCGGAGCGTGTAGTTTGTAGTCTGCAAATTTCCGTTTGACCAAACGGAGATTTTTTCTATACAAAAAGTTCCCCGAGGTTTTTGGGTGGGAAATCACGACGGAAATTTTCCGTTGCAGCGGAAGATTTCCGCGCGGATTTTTTCCCGGAACAGGTTCCCATTTTTGAAGTTCCGTGCAGCCCGAGAATACGGGCTAATCTGTGTATTTTTATTTTACCGTTGTGCAAGCATCATTGCAGTCTCGGGTAACTTAATTTAATTCTCCCATCACATTGCTACAACTCATTTGTTTTCCTGTGAACGCATACACACTGAACTGGAAAATGGTTAATACGAACCGGTTTTCGACAGCTCTCTCTGCGATCTTAATGCGGATCAGCTCTTCTTCGACTTTCTTCGCCGTGCTACCTTGTCTCTTGACTCTCTTCTCGCTGCCAACACGCTCTTCGTCCGTTCTTAAGAGGAGGAAACGATAAACAATTGAACGGAACTTGTCATTTAAATTTCACTTAATTATTTGCGTCTACTATTGCACAGCTATGTGAAACCGTTCTCGGTGTGAACCCAAGTTTAAGTAAAAAATAATTCAGTTGTGTTAACTGCCGTGTTAACTGTCGAAAAAATAATTCAGTTGTGTAAACGGTACCACAAACTGCTTACTTGCGTGCCCGTGTTTTCTTGTTGCGGAACTTCTAAAATGTATCAAAATTGTTTGCAAGACGTACACTTGAACGCATGCACACGGCAAATAAAACGGGCTTTCGTAAAGACAGTCAGACAAAGCTGGTACGTTCAACACAGTACAAGATGGTCTAGCTGATACGTGGGCAGCGATTAAAGAAGCTGCTAACTTAACACATACCTTAAACTTGACTGCATGCTCAACGCGAGCCACCATCCGCATGTGAGGTCTCATCAATAATTCGAACTCCAAATACACAGGTTCTTCTGGATTTTTCTTTCGATCCATGCTGAGTCCTATGATATTTAACAATAAAAGTCAAAACCAGATCCTCTCCCCCAATCGTAGCTCCCCAATCGTAGGTCTTGTAGGCTACCCGAATTTCCAGATGTTCTAATCTTGTATAATTTAGCCACAAATCAATAAAGAAAGTTCATTAGTTTACTTGTGAATGGTATGCAGTTATTATCAAAACTGTATGAACAACGTTCAAATTTTTAATATTTTCGCAGGCATGTTCATGGATAAAACCAATTGTATTCTAAAGTTTTGAAAAACATCATTTTATATGAATATATATACACACCATGTGATTATTTAAGATACTATTTACATTCGTACGATGCCATTTGACTTTGGCTCTAATAATGGAAAGCCAAGTAATAATAGAAATTTTTATGGAAAACCACTTACTTTCGAGTCTCAATTTCAAGTCTTTCTCTACATTCTTCAAGACTCCACAAACATCAGTAAGCAATTCCTCGACTGCTTTGGAATCCTAAATATAAGCTACATAAATAACACACAACTTACGATCAGTGACTGTTGGCTGGCCTTTATTCACCCACGAAAGAATTCAACCCAAACATTGTAAGTGCGTATTGAATTGATCCACGACGCCCGAGAAAATCAAGGTCGTAAAAGACTACACAAGAATAGAACAACTCTAATGTGCAGTAGGCAGTTCGCAACAACATTAGGAGTGCCCAAAACACGCAAAATTTCAATATGCGGGCAAAAAGCGTACGAACTAGAGCAGCCCAGAGTTATGAGAAACTGCTGAAATAACCCCATTACCAAAACAATAACTAGGATTCCACAGACGAGAGTGCTTCCTTATCGTGACACGGCCTCTAACAAGCGCCCACTCTGTGAAATGTACGTTACTCTACCGCTCTCAAGAAGTGCATAAAACCTTCAGGGTTAGCCGCCACGGATATTTATGATTTATGTGCAAGTATGCATCGCATCCTTTCTAGTGAGACTGTTACAGTCATAGAGCAAAGAGCACACTCGTTTTGCACAGAAGCTACGTCATTCGCAGCAAGCAAAAACAAAAAAACACCTACAGGCTTGGCCGTCTTGAGAATTTTCTGGTCGGATGCGGAAAGGAACACCCTCAAGTTGTCATGGAGGTACAGCATCTGTTGCTCATCACTGTAATTGACAATAATAAAAATAACCTGACAAAAAATATGGGTACATACCAACAAATCTAACAGCGGGTAGTATAAAAAGTGTCCAAAAAGTAGTTTAAAAAAACTGAAAACTCACGGCTCGATGTGTGCAATGGCCCAGCAGGTAAGGTCTTGCAATCTCACTGAAAACGTTTAATAAAGCATTAAAAACAAATCGGGGAGTAAAATTACGCGTCAAGCACCTTTGGATTGGAAACGCCAGAAGCCATTCCACATCTTCTATATGCATGTTTGAAGGAAACCTATATTTGAGGTCCCAATAAAAAAACTGTTTTTTTTTTCCGCAAAAGTAAATAAACCTCCACCTTTTACGAATGGTATTCATACCCTTGAGAAGGCGCAACCTTGCAATGCCCCATTTTCGCAGTTTCTGTGAACGAATGAATCTTGCTGCGTTGCAAAGTAAGACACTTACCACGGTCAAATTCGACACCGAGCCTCTGATCAAAAAGGATACGGCAGTGCTGCTGGACGCAATCATCGCCGCTTTCTGACATCACTGAAGCAAATCCCATCAGACCAACAATGCAAATAAAAAATTTTCCAACGAAAATACGAAAAGCCGAGAGTCAGTACAAGTTACTCATTGCTACCAAAGTTGCAAAGCGAAGTGAATTTATATTTGAATAAGGAAAGGAAAAGTAATGATAAAATTTTCGAGTGGATCAGCTTGCAAACGGTAGTGAAGATAAAATAGAGTGAAACCGAGAAACAATAGGCGTTAAAAGTTCAATATTGGTTCTGTTAACTGCATTGCTCGCTTGTAACCCTCTCCTTTAAAAAATTGCAAATAATACTTCAAATTTCAGTTGTTACTCGTTGGTGCACGATAAGCGGTTCGCCATTCACAAAGGCTAAATCTATAAAAACAATGAATGTAATCTATAAAAACAATGAATAGTAGACTCAAAGGAAGAAACACATTTTAATGAAATAAATAACACCACAAGTTGAAAAAAGGAATCACCCGCCGAGAGCGCAACGCGGACGGTAGCGTTGCGTATCCACTCTATATCATGTGTAATGGTCTTACTGTATACTGGCTTGAGCTGAAACACACTTTCTATTAAAAGCTATTATAAACTTTCAATTAGACGAGAACGGTTTAAAATTAGAAACTTATTCGTCATGATCTTTCTCCCCTTAGCTTATGTACATGAAATTACGTAACTTCAAATTCCGATGACCAACCTTAAAAACGCACAACGAAGAAAGAAGTTGATCAACCATTTAGCAACTTGTGACATAAAACAAACGAAAACGGTGGTAATTGGGAATGAGCGCGACATATACAAGATTTTCGGGAAACTGTGGTGATTTTTTTTAATAAAGCATATATTAGAAAACTATATTTTTAAAGTCATTTCTCATTTAATCAATCTGGAACAGCGAAGCGCGCAAGTATAGACTATTTTAAGCATTTCTGACAAAGGTTTTTATTTACAACGCCGGGAAGACTGCCGTCGATGAGCCGAGAGACTCCAGTGTACTCCTTTTCCTTGCAAACACATGGAGACTACCAGTCATGGGGCCGTTCAACCATAGAGAGTCGCACTGCAGAACTGTTTCTTGCCGCTAATTGTTCTTCAGGACTTGAAAAAGTAGAAAAGGCTTGGAATAGAAAGGCCTGGAGTAGGAAAACAACTATCGGTAACTATTAAAAATTAATATTAGTATTCTGAGTGAGTAAAAAATGTCTAGTCAAAAACCTAGTTAAACGCGGCTAGGCACTTTCCTGCTCAATTTTTAAAACTCGTAAATTTGTTTGCGTAAATATTTTTGTGTACATTTTCGTAAGTTGGGAGGCTTACTCCCGAACCTATCCTACTCTGTCTATAATGCAGCTGGGAGTCATCGGGAGGGTATAAAACGCGGTCCGCAGAATTGCGGTCTGCGGTCCGCGGTCCATAAGCTGCGTCGCGGTTGGAATTAAATTTTACATTTAAACCGCAACGCGATTAAATAAGTATTAATTTTGCAATAGTTTTGCATCATGCGATTCTTTTCTCCGAGGACATGTCTAAATTAACCCAAATTCGTGTACTTTGCCATCTTTTCAGAACGCGCGACTCCTAAGAACGAACTTAAAAGCCTTTTTTAATGCAGAAATTTTCTTTTCCTTTTCTGTATTTATTGACGCAATATATTTGTGTGCAACATGATAAAATTATTCAAAAGGGCCACATTTAAAGATGAATCAAACCTAATGTATAACGATGAACGGATGAAAGTCGCCGCCGGGCGTTTACTTGTCGTAGCTTGTACTTTTTACTGCTTGCACATCTTGCAAGAAACTATGCCTGCGATTTGTGGAAAGATTTCTTAATTACAGCTCAGTCGTTTCGTTAGAGTCTTTTCTGCCGATTGTCTTATTACCAAGCGGACGAAGAGCACTTGCGGGCTCTTCTCCGACTTGAGGTGGGGTCGGACTACGGCCTTCGCCATATCGCCATATGTGCATTCTTCGCCGATGTCTTGCCGCCTGTGCTCCCTCTCTCCCTTTATACTCGAAAGGCGACTTGAGATATTCTAATTTACGTTACGTTCACATAAAACGTCAAACAAAAAAAGTACACTTTTTTGTTAACTTTTTTGTAAGTATAATAGAGTGCCAGGGCTCCTTATTGTAAGAATATTCTCGTGTAAAAGAAAGTGCATGTTCGTCATTCGTGAAGATTTTCATCTACGCTACAGTCGTTTCATAGGTATACCCTATATTCGTGCGTGCTGCAGGGGTATTACCAGTCTTTCATGACAATTGGGAGAGTGTAAGAAATCATTCTATCATGGAAAGTCGCCTCAGGCGGCGTGAGCCGTCTGGTAAGATATAAAGGAGAACATTTTGTCACGGATTTTGTTTGTTTGTATGTCACAACGGACGCCTTTCATAAAGTTCCGATAACTTACAATGCCAATTGAACATACAAAAATTAATTCAGTTTGTTTATTAATCGTTATATTTGAAAAAATTAAAAACTACAGTAACACGTAAGATGGGCGTGACTGTGGTAACGAACGCATGGGCGGTTTTTTTATAGCACGGTACCATTTGCAAAGTGGACAGCGGACCGCGTTTATGGGGTTTGCAAGTATGCCAAAAACCGCGACTCTTCCTTGCAAGTATCAATTGCAAATTAGTGTGCAAATCTACCGTAATTTTGACACATCCGCACTATAGAAAATCCGCCATCAAAGACATTTTTTGTTGAACAAATGGTCCCGTGGCGATCGGTCGTAAAAACTGCCTGTAGGTATTCTCGTGTAGTGCCAAGATACGATAATTTTTTCGATACTTGCAAGGAAAATCGGGCATACTTGCAAACCCCATAATCCCCTCCCTGTAGAACTACGGTAGCGTGATTGCATTTCAAAATGTAGTTTTTTTTGTCGGTGATGATAATGATAATGATTTATTACAGACAGACAAAAGTCAATCAGCACTCGTACAAACAATAACTTTGAAAATCAACAAATAAAGATATACCTAAATATGCAATATTTGTACGGTAATGTTAAAAAAAATAAACGAGTATCAACATCAACAATAAAAAAAAACCTGAAGATAAATATTCATGATTTTAGTTCTGTAGACTTCTCATTCCCAGTGCAATAGGTGTTTATCACAATTTCTTATTTTTAGTTTGTAGTGGAACAAATGCATGGTATAACAGTGTGCAGAGCTCATTACACTTTTCACTGTTTTTCGGAACGCTGTATCTAAGATATCACAAGAAAAATGAACTTTCCCGAGTCCCCGGAAAGACTATCGCTAGCCTATCGGGACGTCAAACGTTTTCCATAAAAAAAACTGTCATATATTTCGTGTCCAAATAATGACTTCTGCTTTGAGTTACTATTGAAGGTCAGAGTTTTGGATATTCAGCTTGTTTACATGTCTTATGCAATACATTTCTACGCGATATATGCATGTATAGGTAAATGGAAATGTTTATTGTAGTTTTTTGTAAGCATATACAATAAGAGAGCAATGGCGAAAAGATGTAGTAGCTACAGATTCCACGACCATGTCGAAAGTCCTAACGATTTTGTTCACTTTCCCATTGTTCGAGTTTCTCCGCCAATATAGTGCAGATACTTTCCCAGCAGTGTATAAAGCGCTCAGGATAGAGGGATCTTCTGAAAACATAAGTTAAATACACAGTCAGGTACAAATCCAAATGAAAACGAAATGGTAATATACAATTCTCGCTTAAATAATGAAATCTACATTGTGTCCACAATTCGACTACATTTGAAGGTAGAACACACCATTTTGAAGGAAAGTTCGAAAAGGCTCCGGAACTGTGGACAGAAACGAAGTCCGCTTACGTCAGTGGTCCATATTTTCAGATGCCTAAATGAAAAAAAAAACAATCAGAACATAAAGTTCGTTATTTTGCCATAAGAAAGCTAATGCAATCGTAAAATTTCATTTCAAACAATACGTCAGCGCTCTTTTTGAGCTTTCTGTTCAACCCACACACTTGGAAGTAAACTACTAAACGTGTCACTCAGTGTTGCAAACAAATTTTCATAAAATCAAATAATGGTGCACACTAACCAAATCTATGCAGCAGCAGATGGGATTCCTCATTGGCGACAAACGGGATGGGATCTTACGTCGAGAAGATGCATCGAAGCCTCATCGTCCAACGAAGTCAATGAAAACAAAGAATAGCAGAACAACAACGGCAAAGTACTCTCGCTCTCGTCCTACTTCTAACTAAACCCAAACATAATAACTAAATCTCAGATGGATCTCGACGGTCAACGTTCCCCTCAAAACATCCAAACCTGAAGCTGCTCCAATGCCAATTCCCCGAGAAGACGGGTCCGGAGTTGAACAAGGGAGCACCCCAAACATATAAGCAAATACAAAGTTCACCCCAAAAATGCCAAAACCTGAAGCTGCTCCAATGCCAATCCCCGAGAAGACGCGGTTCTCGGAGTTGAACAAGGGAGCACCCCAAGTCAAACTATTTCTAAGCTCAAAAATACAAAGGCCCCTCACTCAGTGGCAACAAATTTTCATAAAATCAAAAAGGTGCACACTAACCAAATCTATGCAGCAGCAGATGGGATTCCTCATTGGCGACAAACGGGATGGGATCTTACGTCGAGAAGATGCATCAAAGCCTCATCGTCCAACGAAGTCAATGAAAGCAAAGAATAGCAGAACACAACGGCAAAGTACTCTCGCTCTCTGTCCTACTTCTAACTAAACCCAAACATAATAACTAATCTCAGATGGATCTCGACGGTCAACGTTCACCCTCAAACAATGCCAAAACCTGAAGCTGCTCCAATGCCAATTCCCCGAGAAGACGCGGTTCTCGGAGTTGAACAGGGAGCACCCCAAGTCTCAACATATTTCTAAGCACCAATGCCAAACAAATACAAAGTTCACCCTCAAACAATGCAACCTGAAGCTGCTCCAATGCCAATTCCCCGAGAAGACGCGGTCTCGGATTTGAACAAGGAGCACCCCAAGTTCAACATATTGCTAAGCTCAGACAAATACAAAACCCTTCTCATGTTGCAAAAATTTTCATAAAATCAAATAATGGTGCACACTAACCAAATCTATGCAGCAGCAGATGGGATTCCTCATTGGCGACAAACGGGATGGGATCTACGTCGAGAAGATGCATCGAAGCCTCATCGTCCAACGAAGCAATGAAAGCAAGAGAATAGCAGAACAACAACGGCAAGTACTCTCGCTCTCTGTCCTACTTCTAACTAAACCCAAAACATAATAACTAAATCTCAGATGGATCTCGACTGTCAACGTTCACCCTCAAACAATGCCAAACCTGAAGCTGCTCCAATGCCAATTCCCCGAGAAGACGCGGTTCTCGGAGTTGAACAAGGAGCACCCCAAGTCTCAACTATTTCTAAGCTCAACAAATACAAAGTTCACCTAAACAATGCCAAAACCTGAAGGTGCTCCAATGCAATTCCCCAAGTTCTCAACATAAAGAAGAATGCTGCTTGCCAATTCCCCGAGTTCCAAAGAAGTTCACCCTCAAACATGCCAAAACCTGAAGCTGCTCAATGCCAATTCCCCGAGAGACGCGGTTCTCGGAGTTGAACAAGGGAGCACCCCAAGTCTCAACATATTTCTAAGCTCAAACAAATACAAAGTTCACCCTCAAACAATGCCAAAACCTGAAGCTGCTCCAATGCCAATTCCCCGAGAAGACGCGGTTCTCGGAGTGAACAAGGGAGCACCCCAAGTCTCAACATATTTCTAAGCTCAAACAAATACAAAGTTCACCCTCAAACAATGCCAAAACCTGAAGCTGCTCCAATGCCAATTCCCCGAGAAGACGCGGTTCTCGGAGTTGAACAAGGGAGCACCCCAAGTCTCAACATATTTCTAAGCTCAGACAAATACAAAATTCACCCCTCACTCAGTGTTGCAAACAAATTTTCATAAAATCAAATAATGGTGCACACTAACCAAATCTATGCAGCAGCAGATGGGATTCCTCATTGGCGACAAACGGGATGGGATCTTACGTCGAGAAGATGCATCGAAGCCTCATCGTCCAACGAAGTCAATGAAAGCAAAGAATAGCAGAACAACAACGGCAAAGTACTCTCGCTCTCTGTCCTACTTCTAACTAAACCCAAAACATAATAACTAAATCTCAGATGGATCTCGACGGTCAACGTTCACCCTCAAACAATGCCAACACCTGAAGCTGCTCCAATGCCAATTCCCCGAGAAGACGCGGTTCTCGGAGTTGAACAAGGGAGCACCCCAAGTCTCAACATATTTCTAAGCTCAAACAAATACAAAGTTCACCCTCAAACAATGCCAAAACCTGAAGCTGCTCCAATGCCAATTTCCCGAGAAGACGCGGTTCTCGGAGTTGAACAAGGGAGCACCCCAAGTCTCAACATATTTCTAAGCTCAAACAAATACAAAGTTCACCTCAAACAATGCCAAAACCTGAAGCTGCTCCAATGCCAATTCCCCGAGAAGACGCGGTTCTCGGAGTTGAACAAGGGAGCACCCCAAGTCTCAACATATTTCTAAGCTCAGACAAATACAAAAGTTCACCCCTCACTCAGTGTTGCAAACAAATTTTCATAAAATCAAATAATGGTGCACACTAACCAAATCTATGCAGCAGCAGATGGGATTCCTCATTGGCGACAAACGGGATGGGATCTTACGTCGAGAAGATGCATCGAAGCCTCATCGTCCAACGAAGTCAATGAAAGCAAAGAATAGCAGAACAACAACGGCAAAGTACTCTCGCTCTCTGTCCTACTTCTAACTAAACCCAAAACATAATAACTAAATCTCAGATGGATCTCGACGGTCAACGTTCACCCTCAAACAATGCCAAACCTGAAGAGCTGCTCCAATGCCAATTCCCCGAGAAGACGCGGTTCTCGGAGTTGAACAAGGGAGCACCCCAAGTCTCAACATATTTCTAAGCTCAAACAAATACAAAGTTCACCCTCAAACAATGCCAAAACCTGAAGCTGCTCCAATGCCAATTCCCCGAGAAGACGCGGTTCTCGGAGTTTGAACAAGGGAGCACCCCAAGTCTCAACATATTTCTAAGCTCAAACAAATACAAAGTTCACCCTCAAACAATGCCAAAACCTGAAGCTGCTCCAATGCCAATTCCCCGAGAAGACGCGGTTCTCGGAGTTGAACAAGGGAGCACCCCAAGCTCAACATATTTCTAAGCTCAGACAATACAAAGTTCACCCTCACTCAGTGTTGCAAACAAATTTTCATAAAATCAAATAATGGTGCACACTAACCAAATCTATGCAGCAGCAGATGGGATTCCTCATTGGCGACAAACGGGATGGGATCTTACGTCGAGAAGATGCATCGAAGCCTCATCGTCCAACGAAGTCAATGAAAGCAAAGAATAGCAGAACAACAACGGCAAAGTACTCTCGCTCTCTGTCCTACTTCTAACTAAACCCAAAACATAATAACTAAATCTCAGATGGATCTCGACGGTCAACGTTCACCCTCAAACAATGCCAAACACCTGAAGCTGCTCCAATGCCAATTCCCCGAGAAGACGCGGTTCTCGGAGTTGAACAAGGGAGCACCCCAAGTCTCAACATATTTCTAAGCTCAAACAAAATAAAAGTTCACCCTCAAAACAATGCCAAAACCTGAAGCTGCTCCAATGCCAATTCCCGAGAAAGACGCGGTTCTCGGAGTTGAACAAGGGAGCACCCCAAGTCTCAACATATTTCTAAGCTCAAACAAATACAAAGTTCACCTCAAACAATGCCAAAACCTGAAGCTGCTCCAATGCCAATTCCCCGAAAGACGCGGTTCTCGGAGTTGAACAAGGGAGCACCCAAGTCTCAACATATTGCTAAGCTCAGACAAATACAAAGTTCACCCTCACTCAGTGTTGCAAACATAAAATGCAAACAAATTTTCATAAAATCAAATAATGGTGCACACTAACCAAATCTATGCAGCAGCAGATGGGATTCCTCATTGGCGACAAACGGGATGGGATCTTACGTCGAGAAGATGCATCGAAGCCTCATCGTCCCAACGAAGTCAATGAAAGCAAAGAATAGCAGAACAACAACGGCAAAGTACTCTCGCTCTCTGTCCTACTTCTAACTAAACCCAAAACAAAATAACTAAATCTCAGATGGATCTCGACGGTCAACGTTCACCCTCAAACAATGCCAAAAACCTGAAGCTGCTCCAATGCCAATTCCCCGAGAAGACGCGGTTCTCGGAGTTGAACAAGGGAGCACCCAAGTCTCAAACATATTTCTAAGCTCAAACAAATACAAAGTTCACCCTCAAACAATGCCAACACCTGAAGCTGCTCCAATGCCAATTCCCCGAGAAGACGCGGTTCTCGGAGTTGAACAAGGGAGCACCCCAAGTCTCAACATATTTCTAAGCTCAAACAAATACAAAGTTCACCCTCAAACAATGCCAAAACCTGAAGCTGCTCCAATGCCAATTCCCCGAGAAGACGCGGTTCTCGGAGTTGAACAAGGGAGCACCCCAAGTCTCAACATATTTCTAAGCTCAGACAAATACAAAGTTCACCCTTCACTCAGTGTTGCAAACAAATTTTCATAAAATCAAATAATGGTGCACACTAACCAAATCTATGCAGCAGCAGATGGGATTCCTCATTGGCGACAAACGGGATGGGATCTTACGTCGAGAAGATGCATCGAAGCCTCATCGTCCAACGAAGTCAATGAAAGCAAAGAATAGCAGAACAACAACGGCAAAGTACTCTCGCTCTCTGTCCTACTTCTAACTAAACCCAAAACATAATAACTAAATCTCAGATGGATCTCGACGGTCAACGTTCACCCTCAAACAATGCCAACACCTGAAGCTGCTCCAATGCCAATTCCCCGAGAAGACGCGGTTCTCGGAGTTGAACAAGGAGCACCCCAAGTCTCAACATATTTCTAAGCTCAAACACAAATACAAAGTTCACCCTCAAACAATGCCAAAACCTGAAGCTGCTCCAATGCCAATTCCCCGAGAAAGACGCGGTTCTCGGAGTTGAACAAGGGAGCACCCCAAGTTCTCAACATATTTCTAAGCTCAGACAAATACAAAGATTCACCCTCACTCAGTGTTGCAAACAAAATTTCATAAAATCAAATAATGGTGCACACTAACCAAATCTATGCAGCAGCAGATGGGATTCCTCATTGGCGACAAACGGGATGGGATCTTACGTCGAGAAGATGCATCGAAGCCTCATCGTCCAACGAAGTCAATGAAAGCAAAGAATAGCAGAACAAACAACGGCAAAGTACTCTCGCTCTCTGTACCTACTTCTAACTAAACCCAAAACATAATAACTAAATCTCAGATGGATCTCGACGGTCAACGTTCACCCTCAAACAATGCCAAACCTGAAGCTGCTCCAATGCCAAATCCCGAGAAGACGCGGTTCTCGGAGGTGAACAAGGGAGCCACCCAAGTCTCAACATATTTCTAAGCTCAACAAATACAAAGTTCACCCTCAAAACAATGCCAAAATGTGAAGCTGCTCCAATGCCAATTCCCCGAGAAGACGCGGTTCTCGGAGTTGAACAAGGGAGCCCCCAAGTCTCAACATATTTCTAAGCTCAAACAAATACAAGTTCACCCTCAAACAATGCCCAAACCTGAAGCTGCTCCAATGCCAATTCCCCGAGAAGACGCGGTTCTCGGAGTTCGGAGTTGAACAAGGGAGCACCCCAAGTCTCAACATATTTCTAAGCTCAAACAAATACAAAGTTCACCTCAAACAATGCCAAAAACCTGAAGCTGCTCCAATGCCAATTCCCTCGAGAAGACGCGGTTCTCGGAGTTGAACAAGGGAGCACCCAAGTCTCAACATATTGCTAAGCTCAGACAAATACAAAGTTCACCCCTTCACACAGTGTTGCAAACAAATTTTCATAAAATCAAATAATGGTGCACAACTAACCAAATCTATGCAGCAGCAGATGGGATTCCTCATTGGCGACAAAACGGGATGGGATCTTAATCTTACGTCGAGAAGATGCATCGAAGCCTCATCGTCCAACGAAGTCAATGAAAGCAAAGAATAGCAGAACAACAACGGCAAAGTACTCTCGCTCTCTGTCCTACTTCTAACTAAACCCAAAACATAATAACTAAATCTCAGATGGATCTCGACGGTCAACGTTCACCCTCAAACAATGCCAAACACCTGAAGCTGCTCCAATGCCAATTCCCCGAGAAGACGCGGTCCTCGGAGTTGAACAAGGGAGCACCCCAAGTTTCAACATATTTCTAAGCTCAAACAAATACAAAGTCACCCTCAAACAATGCCAAAACCTGAAGCTGCTCCAATGCCAATTCCCCGAGAAGGCGCGGTTCTCGGAGTTGAACAAGGGAGCACACCCAAGTCTCAACAATTTCTAAGCTCAAAACAAATACAAAGTTCACCCTCAAACAATGCCAAAAAACTGTAGCTGCTCCAATGCCAATTCCCCGAGAAGACGCGGTTCTCGGACTTGAACAAGGGAGCACCCAAGTCTCAACATATTTGCTAAGCTCAGACAAATAAAAAGTTCACCCCCTTCACTCAGTGTTGCCAAACAAAATTTTCATAAAATCAAATAATGGTGCACACTAACCAAATCTATGCAGCAGCAGATGGGATTCCCCATTGGCGACAAACGGGATGGGATCTTACGTCGAGAAGATGCATCGAAGCCTCATAGTCCAACGAAGTCAATGAAAGCAAAGAATAGCAGAACAACAACGGCAAAGTACTCTCGCTCTCTGTCCTACTTCTAACTAAACCCAAAACATAATAACTAAATCTCAGATGGATCTCGACGGTCAACGTTTTCACCCTCAAACAATGCCAAAACACTGAAGCTGCTCCAATGCCAATTCCCCGAGAAGACGCGGTTCTCGGAGTTGAACAAGGGAGCACCCCAAGTCTCAACATATTTCTAAGCTCAAACAAATACAAAGTTCACCCTCAAACAATGCCAAAACCTGAAGCTGCTCCAATGCCAATTCCCCGAGAAGACGCGGTTCTCGGAGTTGAACAAGGGAGCACCCCAAGTCTCAACATATTTCAAAGCTTGAAACAAATACAAAGTTCACCCTCAAACAATGCCAAAACCTGAATTGCTCCAATGCCAATTCCCCGAGAAGACGCGGTTCTCGGAGTTGAACAAGGGAGCACCCCAAGTTTCACATATTTCTAAGCTCAAACAAATACAAAGTTCACCCTCAAACAATGCCAAAACCTGAAGCTGCTCAATGCCAATTCCCGAGAAGACGCGGGTTCTCGGACTTGAACAAGGGAGCACCCAAGTCTCAACATATTTCTAAGCTCAGACAAATACAAAGTTCACCCTTCACTCAGTGTTGCAAACAAATTTTCATAAAATCAAATAATGGTGCACACTAACCAAATCTATGCAGCAGCAGATGGGATTTCCTCATTGGCGACAAACGGGATGGGATCTTACGTCGAGAAGATGCATCGAAGCCTCATCATAGTCCAACGAAGTCAATGAAAGCAAAGAATAGCAGAACAACAACGGCAAAGTACTCTCGCTCTCTGTCCTACTTCTAACTAAACCCAAAACATAATAACTAAATCTCAGATGGATCTCGACGGTCAACGTTCACCCTCAAACAATGCCAACACCTGAAGCTGCTCCAATGCCAATTCCCCGAGAAGACGCGGTTCTCGGAGTTGAACAAGGGAGCACCCCAAGTCTCAACATATTTCTAAGCTCAAACAAATACAAAGTTCACCCTCAAACAATGCCAAAACCTGAAGCTGCTCCAATGCCAATTCCCCGAGAAGACGCGGTTCTCGGAGTTGAACAAGGGAGCACCCCAAGTCTCAACATATTTCTAAGCTGAAACAAATACAAAGTTCACCCTCAAACAATGCCAAAACCTGAAGTTGCTCCAATGCCAATTCCCCGAGAAGACGCGGTTCTCGGAGTTGAACAAGGGAGCACCCCAAGTCTCAACATATTTCTAAGCTCAAACAAATACAAAGTTCACCCTCAAACAATGCCAAAACCTGAAGCTGCTCCAATGCCAATTCCCCGAGAAGACGCGGTTCTCGGAGTTGAACAAGGGAGCACCCAAGTCTCAACATATTGCTAAGCTCAGACAAATACAAAGTTCACCCTTCACTCAGTGTTGCAAACAAATTTTCATAAAATCAAATAATGGTGCACACTAACCAAATCTATGCAGCAGCAGATGGGATTCCTCATTGGCGACAAACGGGATGGGATCTTACGTCGAGAAGATGCATCGAAGCCTCATCGTCCAACGAAGTCAATGTAAGCAAAGAATAGCAGAACAACAACGGCAAAGTACTCTCGCTCATGAACACCTCAAATAAGATGTCCGTTTTTGAATGCATGATTTAAAAGAAAGAAAAGAAAATATTTGCAACAAAAAGTTGAATGGACACAGACGCATATACATAGTAGGAACTACCAGGAATATTTCAAAGAAGTCGAGAAGGAGACAAGTCTCAAATTTAAGGTAAGTAAGCTAGAATTAGGGTAACAACGGCAAAAGACCATAATGCTCACCACATTCCCTCCTCCCTTCTATTCTTTTCCCTCGGCCTTTCTCTGCTCCTGAAGTGCGGCTTCTTCTTCCGCTTGTTTCGCATCAGCAAGTTGCTCAAGTTGATCTTCTACGTCGTCATCAATATATTGCAGCTAAAATTCAAGCATTTCATAAAATACAATCCATCACACTTTTATACTTCAACTGAGTGTTGTCACTTAGAGCGCATTGTCAACTTATCTGAACAAATAATAAGCTGTTGGTAAAAGAAACGCTCTCAAATTGTAAAATTATGTATGGCCCATTTATGTATAGTGACAACACACTGTACAGCCAGAGAAGACTAGGAATCTTCTAGTATTTCAAAGAACGTCTGTGAATTCAAATCTAAACGGCGGAAAGTTTGCAATCGAAATATAGCACGTGGTTGTAACACGCAACACCTAGAAGTACAGTGTACTGCTGGGAGGGGGGGGGTAAAGTTGGAAAATAGTGAGAGAAACATAGCGATTGAAAGCAGAGAGGGAAAATAGAGAGAAAAACAGAGAGAGGGAAAGTAGAGACAGAAATATTCCCGGTCTCTCTCTCTCTCTCTCTCTCTTTCTCTCTCTCTCTCTCTCTATCTCTCTCTCTCTCTGTTAGAGAAAGTGAGAGTGCGGGGCGGCGTCGGTGCGATGCACCCCTCTTCTAAGATTGCACCGTCTTAAGCTTCATGAAGTATGCTTAGAAATTTCATGGAACGTTACTATACAAAATAGAGAACTCATATTTGGGCGAGCCCGGAGTGAATGGCGTATTGGGCGAGTGAGTAATAAAGAAGAAAAAAATCAATGACATTTAAAGGAAAAATACGTGTATAAATTAGTATGTATAAGTAGTGAGTAGTGGCACTGTGAGTACGGCTAGGAGTAAGGGAACGTGGCTGACCCCGGTGTGCTGATTTTCTTGCCCGTGGCTAGATTTGGTCTTATATGTATGTGTGTGTGTGTGTGTGATGTGATTTGAATCTAAAATTAGCATTTGGGGGAATTTCAGCAAAAGAAAAATTTATATTACTGGAAGGGAACAAACGCAGAAACAATATATTGGCTACGAAGTAGTATCTGCAATGGCAACCTATATTTCTAAGAAATATCTGTTCAACTAAAAATAGAGAAGAATGGAGAAAGAAAGTAGAGTGACAGTTTGTCGATCAGAAGCATATGGTTTACATTATAGTTGAGTAATTCAACTATAACCTAAAATGTAAGTGGTTCTTGTCTAGCTAATTTTTGAAGAAAGATTTTTTTATAATTACACGATTCTAACTTTGAACATTGGCGCTAGAAAGAGATGGTGTCGCTGCGCAAACAGGACCAAGTTTATTGTAGCCATACAGTAAGTTATGGTATACTTTACTAGAATGGGAGCCCTACTCACTGATATAAAAGGGCGGGGCTTAATCTTTCTATGTCTGGATAATACTATTTTATCTATAGTTCGATATAATTCTCCTAATTCTACACATTCTATATCATAATGCATATTATTCAAATATTGGGCGCGAAAGAGTCGGCGTCTGTTTTTTGTGACAGTTCGAGCAACGGAAAGTCTGTAATTTTCGTCATTTGTCCATTCGTGTAGGGTTTTCCTCTGTAGTCTCTTACGGACCTATGGGACCCTGTGTTCTATTCAAGAGTACGGTAGACCTAAATTCCTGGCTTTTCGGTTTTGTGCGTTTCTCAGATTTCGGTAGTTGTGGTGTATGCACACTACACCGTACTTACACACGGGTGGGTATAAAACGCGGTCCGCGGTCCATCAGCCTGCGTCACGGTTGAAGTCAAATTTTTACGCAGACTGCAGGACCGCGGACCGCGTTTCATACCCTCCCGGAATCATCTCGCTGCACAACGTATTGCGTTGCGTGCCCAACTGTTTTACGTTCTTTGCAGGAACGACTATTTCGTATACAGATGTTTGTAACTAGACGACATATAGCATTTATACTTATTTATTTCGCCGTACCACCTAGTATATTTTTCAATTTATTTGGAGTTTATATTGCAGCGCCCAATGGAGCCGACGTTACGGCACCGGCGCAACAATGAGGGAATTACTAAAATTGTGGAGAACATGGATATGTTCACTAAAGTGGTCGAAAATGTGAAGGAAGAAAAACGTGCGAGTAGTGGATTCAGTGAGCACTCTTCCTGATTTATTTGTAACTTTCTGTAAAGTTTTTGAACTAATGTTTTATCGTTTATTCCTGTGATTCGCACATGATATGTTGAAATTAAGAGCTGAATCTCCAAGTGTGAGAAAAATTTGCTATCGAGAAGTTAGAAGTTATCTAAAAAAAAGAGAGAAAAAGGACCCGATTTCACATTGAAATCCTCTGGTGGCAAGTCGAATTTTTCACAACTGGCCTTTTATGAGTTTAAATTTCAGTAGCGATCATTTGCTGGGTTGTCATCGGATTGTTGGTATTTGGCGAATTGAATCAATACTTCTTCGGTAGAAAGGAATATGAGTACCGATTCGACGTGGATGTTGATTATGAAGAGTAGGTGATTTGGTGTTATTGTGTAGTATGCCATGGTCATAATTGAGCTAGGATCCTGCTCTTAAAGTTATGCCAATTAGCACAGGGCGTATTTTCTTGCATGTCACATCTTTTAGAATGCCACCTCTGGAAATCGACCTCGTTGTTGCTACGCCGTGTAATTCTCTTCATATTACGAACACTGCCGACCAAAGTGTTGGTATGTTCCTCCAGGAGGAAAGTATTAAAAAGGATCCCACGAGGTAAAATTTGTCATCTAGTAATACACATTTTATTCAATATAAGATCATACAACCAACTTTACCCCTCCCCCCTAGCATTACACTGTAAATCTAGGCGTTACGTGTTACGACCCCGTGTTAAATTCTGATTTCAAACTTTTCGTCGTTTAGATTTGAATTCACCGACGAAGAGCAATTGTACTGGACGATATTACGGCACGCACACAATCAAATGAATCAGCATGCCATGAGAGGTTTAGAGGAGGTGTGTTCTTTAAAATACTATGCAATTCCTAGTCTTCTCTGGCTCTGCAGTGTATTGTCCCAATACATAAAATGGTCTTTTATAAGTTGAAAGCGTTTCTTTTACTAAAGTTAGGAAAGTGCAGTGTTCGAAGCCTTATGAGTTGTTCAGAGAAGCTGAGTAGACAATGCAAATCACTCAGTTGACGTATACAGGTGTGACGGATTGTATTTTATGAAATGTTTGAATTTTAGCTGCAATATATTGATGATGACGTAGAAGATCAACTTGAGCAACTTGCTGATGCGAAACAAGCGGAAGAAGAAGCCGCACTTCAGGAGCAGAGAAAGGCCGAGGGAAAAGAACAGAAGGGAGGAGGGAATGTGGTGAGCATTATGGTCTGCCGTTTTTACTCTAATTCTGGCTTGCTTACCTTAAATTCCCGACATGTCTCCTTCACTTCTTTGAAATGTTCCTGGTAGTTCCTTTTTGTTTTACTATGTATATGCATTTATTCTCCATTCGACTTTTTTAAATGTTTTCTCTTCTTTCTTTTAAATATTGCATTCAAAAACTCACATCTTATTTGAGGTGTTCATGATTGGCAATGGAATGGGAATGTTTCAATTGGTGGCCAACAATGGAGCTGACGAAGGTGGGCTTTTATAATCTAGTGACATTGTGTTATTTCTTTTGCATATATTAGAATCTCATGGTATATATTTTTTTTATTTCACGTGTCCCTGCTTAATCCTGCTTGATGGTATCCCTGCTTATAGGCAGTGCTTGTCGCGTTCACGGAAAGTTTCCTGTCCGCAAAGGAAAGGAGGAAAAGTTGGTTTTATCGATCGGAAATGGAATTGCACTCGGCGGAATGTTTGCACACATTGAAGGAATGGGAAGCCGTGAGTTTCATTTGTATTTCGATATCCAAGGGAATATTTGCCCTGTTTTAAGGATTATTTACCCTGTTTTCTATAGGCAGGTAAAGCTCTTGGCTATAAGAATAAAACATCCATGCTTGATTGCTGATAATAGAAAATTTCTTTAGCTGGAAACGTTTCTCACCGAATTGAACGCTTCAATTTTGGCAGAAGAATCAACGGTTTAGTGTCACCTTTATCGGGCGGAGAACAAATATCACAATCAGGTTCGCATATGGAGCATCATTGTATCAGTTTTGCTAATTTTCTTAAAGTTTGTTTTGGTTATCAACAACGCTCACTATCTAAGTAATCGATTTCATAGTATTAATAGTAAATTAATCCAAAACCAATTGGATTAGAAATAATTGTAAATACGAGCAGTTAAAACGCCTTGTTACATATTTCATGCTCTCAACTGCACTTTACTCTTCCCGCGACATCTTCCCGCGACAATTCAATAGGATGAAAGTTTGTTTTCTTACACCTAGCATCTTTGCACCAGCCTTGTAGTAAATTCCCTCAATAATTTAGGAAAGGATCTGTATCGTTACTTCATCAAGGTTGTGCCTACAAGGGTTTACAAGGGCTTATTTGGAGGATACACTAAGGCCTACCAGTACTCGGTCACGTTCCTGGTATGTTTCAATTATATGTTTTTGATTAATTTAATTTCCTTACGTATATCTATGCATTGTCGTCCCTCCTATCCATTTTCAGACCCTTCTGATGTACACAACATCGCTTAGTATGTTTAGTACAGGGGGAAAATATATGTCAGTGCTATGATATATTTTTGTTTAGAAAAAGGAGTCAAAAACCGAAGAACACGCTCATGGGGGTATTCTGTTCGAATATGAATTTGCGTCAACCGTTATCGAGATCCGACAATCGTTAAGGTACGTTTGCTCATTTTATTCATGTGTTTTCCACACTTCGTGTATTTCAGCATTCGTTCACTCGGGTTCGCCAAAATGTTCTCTTGATCTCTGTTCTGCTTTCGTTTTCCGAACAGTTGTTTACTCTCGGCCATCTGGTTCTCTCGGCATGTTCTCATCATTTACTTTTGCGTGTGCCGTCTCATCAATTAGCGTTATGTATCTTGATCGAGGCGTCTTGCACTTTTTGACCTCCTCGTTATATTGAATAGTTGATCTCAGAGGTCATTCATATAGTTGAAGAAAGCTGTAATTCACTTTTTTTGACAATACAAGTGCTTTGAGTTTGTGTTTTTTTATCATTAATGTGATATCATTCTACTAACGACAAAGCCACAACGTCGAATATCGCGTGATATTTAGGGGGGACATTTGATCTAAAAGTGATCAATTAATACGATTCTGTTTTTGAGAACAAACCGCTGGCGACGCTCAGACTGAGAGTTCATTTTATTGTTTGAAATTTATCGCATTTATAGTAATAGTAGTAAGTATTGGAATTGTTCGTCCTATTCCTATCTTATCTGCCCCCAATTTGTGTCATTCTATCCATTTGAGTGCATAGTCTCAACATTGCTATCAGCAGTTTCTTGATCACGCTACTAGGGGGGTTGCACTTTTGAAGAAGGCTTTTTTTGTGTAACTATTTGTGTAACCGTTATTTTACTGACGAGTACTTTAGAATGTATCGTTCGAGTTGGGAAATACTGGTTGCCCTTTATCGGCCAAAAACACCTAGTTCACATAGCTAGTTTTAAATCCAATTTTTGGTGAATATTCTTGTGAACCTTCTCATTATCCGTTAGTATGTTTCTACTTTTAACTTTACACCTTGACATGTTCACGTGAAGAAGCTGCCGTTTGCTGATTGTTTTGTTGTTTAAATTGTCAAGCGCCCAAATATTTATTCCCGTAATTTCAGATCTGTCACCCAACTGCTGCTTCGTCTCTGTGCCGTTGTCGGCGGCGTATACGCCACAAGTTCAATTATCAATTCAATTGTGCAAGTTGTCTGTTCATGTTTTGGTTGTGCCAAACCGGATAAATCATCAGATTCCGTTCGTAACAGTGAGCATTCCTATACCAATGGACATGCTGAAGAAGTAAATTACCCAGATAAGATCACTTTACTAGCCAATACCAATTTGTTGGTGCACTAGTTTATCAGGCACTGATGTGCAATACAACACTTTCACGCTTGAGGCTTTATGAAAATCACTTGTCACCCTTATTTATTCCTTTGTCATTCGAAATGCTGTGATCCCCAATATGTGGTACATTCTTTTCCTGACGGAGTACAGTCTACCCTTCTTTATTCCACTTTTAATTTATTTAAATTTTATGCGGTTTCTTGCCAACACATCAGAGTATCTTTATAAGGATGCATCTTGGAGAATCCAAGGGCTGTGCTTTATTTAGTTTGTAACTGCAAAAAAGTAAGTGCCTATGGAGCCGTCATATGCAGAGTTTCTCCTGCACGCATTTTTTATATCTCAAAAGTTTTCAAAAGGCCAAACACAACTTCGTTATATGAGATTAAGGGTTTGTGCTGTTACCATAACTCTAGGGCTCTACTTGTTTTTATATCACTTTTTTTGTTACTGTTGAATTCTTTTCAAATACTTATATTTTAGGGACTTTTGAGATGGCATGCAATCTTAAACGGGTTTTAACAAATTGTCTGTTGGTTAATAAATTATTTATTAGAACACATTTCATTTTTTTCTTTATTTCCGCATCGTATGATCGATTTGCATTATTTTGTATCCATTGATATCCTCTACATATATCGAAAATAATTTTTGATTTCTTTCCTTTTTACTTTGTTTATTTCAGTAGAAATGGGCGGCGGAGGTGATCAGAAGTCTTTTGGGTGAGTTCATAATTTGCGCTTTAATTTGTTTACTTTTTATTCTTTATCAGTACTGCGGATTATGTGCGGCCGTTTTGAATATAGAAATTGAATCAAATGTTACTTAATCCAGTCATGCAACAAATGAATTGGCTCATGTCGATTTATTTGCTTATTGTATTAGGAGAACATTGTATCCAAAGCAATAAACTTTCCTAGTATCCAACATACTTGTGATTCAGCTATCTCCCTAAAATTATGAACGGAGGTCTGGCTGGTGTAGTGGGAGTGACGTGCGTATTCCCAATTGATCTTGTGAAGACCCGACTTCAGAATCAAGTAGTCGTAGATGGAAAGCCACAGTACAAGGGAATGTGAGTGATTTTATTTTCTCATGGTTCGTCTTCTCAACAAACAGTGCGATCTTTTGTCGATCCTTGCTTAGTGTATTTACTGGGTTAAAATGGTACCCCTATAATTTCAAAACGATCTTCCTAGTTACCAAAGATTATCGTTCAGTGGTGTGTTCTTGGTATATTTCCCTGCAATAGACTAAACCTTTTTGGTGGGCAATTTCTAAGTCTTTTTATATGACAATATGTACAATTTTAGCGCCGACTGTTTCAAGAAGACCTTCCGTGCTTCTGGCTTCTTTGGAATGTACAGTGGATCCGGTGTTAACATCCTTCTGATCACCCCCGAAAAGGCAATTAAATTGGTCGCCAACGACTTCTTCAGATATGAACTTGCCCAACCTGGACAAAAGTGAAAAACTTTATCTTTATCTTGATTTATGCTCTTTTTTACTGGAATCAATGAGAACCAATGGATTGTCTTTAATTAATTTTATTCTCAATAAGTTGGTTTAGAACGCTGTCGACACCCAGAGGAATGCTTGCTGGAGGTTTGGCCGGATTCTGTCAGATTATCGTAACTACACCAATGGAACTTCTCAAGATTCAAATGCAACAACAAGGAGCGCTTGCTGGTAGTTCCATTGCTTTTTACGTAATCTACGTAGTCCACGTACATGTTAGCTCAGTATTTTGTTTCACGATCCTTCCAATATGCATCAAGCTTACAACTTTATTTAACTTCGTCCTGCAGGCAGTCAAAAGATGTCCGCGTGGCAATTGACGAAAAATCTACTCCGGGAAAAGGGAATTGCTGGATTATATAGGGTAATTTTTTTAATGGTATTTATACTTTTCCTTCCTTGTTTTTTTTTTTCAGTGTGCGTTGCGTATACTGTACGTATTGACGTGAAAATCCGTTTTCCGATAGGCAAGGCCGTTGTATTGTCATAGTTCGTGACTCATATATTTTCATATGTTTCAGGGTATCGGCTCGACAATGGCTCGTGATGTCACATTCTCAGTCATTTACTTCCCTCTATTCGCCAAATTGGATTCATTGGTCAGTCTACCTACAATTGGTTCAATTTGTATTGCTCGCTGTTTCAGCATCGTTAAACCCGGGGAAACATGTGATATTCAGGGACCCCGGAAGTCAGACGGTAGTGGTGACGCCGTATTCTATGCGTCTTTCGTCGCCGGTTTGGTGTCTGGAGCTGCATCATCTTTCTGTGTTACTCCCCTTGATGGTAAGTGTAGGAGGCCGCTTTTTTACGGCAAATTCGTGTTGTCTTTCAGTAATAGTTGTTCCACCTTCCACATCTACGTTCAATTTCCAATTGACTGCATCTAGAACAAGTGATAAATTTCAGTGATCAAGACTCGCATGCAAACGATCGGGCAGACAGTTCAGTATACGGGTATTGGAAACGCATTTGTGTGAGTTTACTGTATTCTTTGCTTTCAGTATTAATGTACTTTAACCTAATTTCGTATTTAATTATTTCTTTATGGACAATTTCGCATTTCAGGCGCATCCTTAAAGACGAAGGACCACAAGCCCTATTCAAGGGAGCAGCGTGTCGTATGATGGTTGGTGCTTTTGTATTACTGCTATTGGTTTCCCCTTAGAGCGATATTTTTTCACAGTCAGGACAATCGCCATTAACAGTGTAACTGCGAAGGAAACGAGATTAATTACATATGAAGAAAGGCTTGCTCATGGCGTTTCAACAATATTTTTACTTTACAGGTGATGGCTCCATTGTTCGGAATAGCCCAGACTGTCTACTACATCGGAGTAGCAGAGAAAATTCTTGGAATCGAGAAGGTCGGGCATAAATAATTCGCCCATCGACCAGAAGAGCAAGGGCCATGGATTCAAAGCGGCGGTGGTACCTTCAGTTTACTAGAGCAGATTTTTGTGTGCTGTAGAGTCCAATTACTCGCATAGGCATTAGGCTTTCTTTTGTTATGCACGCCCCGTCAACCTGGTGCACCCGTCTCCACTGCGAAAGACGAAGTAGAATTCCCAGTTTCCGACTAGCTGTAGGCCTAGTGAGAAGTGTTGTCCAGCTATGAAGTATATTGGGTGCCCTGTATTGTTATGAATACATTTTTATGGAGTTGTTTTCGTGTAACTTCTTAATATAGAGCGTTGAAAATAGGAGAAATTTAGTTGGGAATGCTATATCGCATTCTTGTTTTTGTTAGCGGAATTAAGTAGGATGTGTGTTGTCATTTTGAAACATTAACTTATGCGAAGATTGCAAACTTCCAACGGATTTTATGCAAAGATTGTCAGAAATTTTTGCAGTACATAGAGTAACTGTGAGTGCTATTGATTAATGTCCTAGGCTATGTTTCGTTGATTATGTTGATTTTCCTAGTTTATATTAAACTCTGAAACATTGCGATATGCCGTGCGGCTCCGCTTTTTTATATTTTATGTGTCAGTTTTATGAAACTAATTGTTTTACCTTCGTTGAGATATTTTAAAAGTATTTTATAGCGTTCTTCTGTCCATTAGTCACTTGTAGAGCTTGAGTTTTAGTCTTTTATTCAAATTTATTGCTCGTTTTTATTTCTTTTCAGACCCTTTTTATGGTAGACTTCTGGTTCGCGTTTGGGTAGTCTTTTTCGAAGTCTTTTTCTCGTTGGGTATTCCTTAATTGCCAAATCTTCTAATTTACATCCAAAAATTCTAATTGTAAGTTCGTTTTTCTGCGTAGACGCCACGCGTCTAATTAGGTGGAAATTACCCAGTGTGTATACTAACAAATTGGTAAAAGCTTTCTCGTGAACTTTGATAATCGTTTTAATAGCCTTATTGATATTTCTCATAACTTGTAAAATTTATGAATAAATGTTACATAGTCGAATGTATATGCATTTCATTTTTCACTACTCTTACATCACGGTATGTCTAGAACCTGCTCTTCACTTCTTTAGTGCACTGGTTAACCTTATGAAGCAGGCAGTAAAATGTCAGCTGACCCTCCTATAGTTCGTTGGATTATTAATAACAAGCACGATTTTTTTACTATTTAAGAAACACAGTCTCACCTCACCTGGATTTTGCATTCTCATATCACGGCTATATTCATATTTTTTTCTTGTGTGACAATCTCATCTGTTCTCCAGGAGGATAATGGCCCATGCAATTGGGTACCCCCCATTACCTGGCCTGGAAGGAAGCATCCGGCGGTTGAGACCCTCAACTCATACACTACATATACATCAGATGAGTGGGAGACAAAAGAAGAAAACGGATGATGACGTAGAACTGTGACTGGGAAAGTTCTCTGCACTCTTTACCTATTCCCGAGCAACCACAATTTACATATCGCGTCGCGCCATTGAACAGTATTTTCAATTGACGAACATTTTTTAAGTTACCTCAGCTCGCCGAGCTCTCAGTGTGTGGGAAAATAAGATGGCTCCTGTGTTCTACTACAAAAATAAATAAAAATAAAAAGTCTGAATGCTGCAAGAAGTTGACTCACCGCAATCACTATTTTCTTCCTAAACCTGAAAACTAGCCAGCAAGAGTGCCGTTCATTGCACTGCACAATGGTATAATGATGCTCAGACACAAACCAATAAAATTCTCGGTGCTCATTGAGCATAAAGCAAAACCTAGACAGTTAGATGGTCAGAAAAAGCATTTCACAAAACAATTGCTGTGTGTGTGTAGGTACAGTGCCAGAAATATATTGAGAGATGCCATAATCTTAAATTTTCAGTATTTCGTCCGCTACCTCCATTTGTTGCAGAAGCTTTTCCGAGATATTTCCGAATGGTTTATGCCTATATGCTGTATTTGTGTTTCGCAAATTACACAGATATTCTCGCCTCGGCCGTGATTCATCAACCCAGTAATTTATTGGTGTATTGGGCTCTTTTCTCATTCGGCCCTAGGCGAACCATATATTTTTCTTCAGTAGGCAACCATTTCCGGTCCTGACATGCTGATATTCTAGTGATTGTTGTTCATATGCTCTACGAATGTTTTCGTTAGAACACATGGTGGAATTGTATCAGTGTTGATTAAGTGTGAGACATCTCAGTTTCTAAGGCATAGGCGATGCAGAGTTAGCTGAAATAAGTATTTACTACGAACATACAGAAACTTCATGCACAACACGAGTACTCGAACAACACATAGAACAGTTGAACATTTTTTGTAATAAAACGCGGAATTTTCGAAAACTTATACGAATGTAGTTAGTCTCACGAAGAAAAAGGAACAATTGTAGCAGCATATTTTGTCGACCTTTTTTATTTTTTTTAAGGCATGGGAACTGCGATCAAACGGGTGTTGTTTGTGTTTTTTTAGATTTAGCTTTTTATTGTACATTAGTAGCGGCTTCATTATGAGAGTTTATTGTTTCTCAAGAACTCAAGGACCATAAAAATCTAATCCATAAAATCTAAGTTGTATAACACCACAAATATGCTAGCCTGTGTTAATTTTCCATGTGGCACTTTTCATGACACCCCCAAATACCAAGCAACGTTGTTGTTTTTTTCGGGCTTCCTGAATGACGTTGCAAGTATTCAATTGCCCTCATAGTATATATCCTATACTAAATGATATTACTGTTCTGGCAACGTATCAGGTGAGAGTTTTCACACGACAATCGATGGGGATCTATTAACCAGGCATAGGTGGCTTGAGGCGACAGAAGCTGTCAAGCACACTCATGCCAGATTAGAATACCCCGTCCCCTTTGCTCCGTATATTCTCTGTTCTTCTCAACTCTTGGATAGGACAACACAACCTTTCATAAACCACTTAAATGCGTATGACATGAAAGACACTACCGTATGCAGTAGATGCCCTCGCCAACATTCATTGGACAAACCCAAAAATCAGAAACGGCACTTGACTTTTTGATCTATTCGTATCTTTCGCAGTCTACTTCTGACGCCGCATATACCACAAGAACTAGTGAAATAGTGTACTTAGTCAAAGAATTCCACTTATATTAACAAAATGACTCAAACTAATAGAGTTTTTCTATCTATTTGTAATAAATGATATGCACATTATTCAATTTTATAAGCGATTGATAGAGCAGATGCCGTCAAAACACTAATCAAAACATAAAAGTGATGTATTCCTTCCTACATGATGTTTTTTTCTAGGAAAAATAATTCGTCAAGATTTTTTTTGTTGTAACCACCCCCGAAACTCACGGCAATCACAACGATTGTATGCGTTTCATTAAATATTTAAACACACAAACCTTTGTGTCCAATTAACTAACGAGGATCATGTTTCAACAGGTTTTTGCTTGAATGGCTGTCGTGAATTATAGGTAAGCTGATAAAGGTTGCGGAGGCCTGAACTTGTGGTTATGGAGAATGTTGTCGTGTACTCTACCACCTTATACATATGTGGTCATTTCTAGTGCATAGAATACGCATAGGAATTTAGACTCTCAACATTTGGACAATATGAGATTACATTTGGCTCGTTCAACTACTACGGACATTTCCTACTAAAACAATATGAATGTCTTCCAAATTCACCTTTCTTTATTTGAATTCGCGGACTTTGTTGTATGTGGCCTCCGATTTTTGTGGTTCAGTAGACGTATTCCGGGGCGGGGCCTTCTATGGATATCACACTCATTCCCCCTTCGTATATGAGATGTATATTCGGAATGCCTTGCGCCAGCATCTAATAGGGACTTATGTTTCTGATAGTCCGGTTTATTCCACAAATATAGTCAGGGTTTCAGATACTCAGCACTCATAAGTTTATATTAAAAATCCGTTGATACTCCACTCCACTTTACGGATCTTAAGACGAATTTTTACAAGAAGTTTAGATATAAAATTAGGATAATGTTGTTTATTGGCGTCATGACCTGGCTAAGTCTGTAGCTCGCATATTCAACACCTGGGAGCTCGTTTCTGAATTCAGCTCATTCCTTTGAATTTGGAACGTGCTCATGAAAATCGGGCATAATTCAAATCCGCCCCCGAAGTCAAACTAAGGAAATTCCCACATAATAAAGTGTCTAGCTAGTACACAAAATACTAATACTAAAATAAATCTATAAGAATTGACCCTCATTCGGAATATAACATGTTTCCTTTTGTTTGAACCCTGCAATGTAAAGCATTGATCAAACGTACGTTTTTTTAATTAGCTAATTCTCAAACCTTCGTTTGAACGAAAGTCTTTAATAGCTATTCTTTAGTTTTGGTCGCCATCAAATTGATTTGAGGAAACTATTGAGGGCGAAACAATTCTGATTTGTTTATTTATTGCTTATTTTTCTCACATGCTTCATTGCACTTCCGGCAATATAGGTTCCTGCGGGTGGATGTCGAACCGTTCGTATGCTTGTCTTCTTAAACTAACAAAACTAAAATATCACAGCTAAGATCTTCAGGGATCAACATGTCGGTGGCTGATTTTGTGAACAAATACAAAGGAAGTCGAAAGATTCTTCTTCTGATTGTTTATATCGCTCTATTCCTCGATAATATGTTGCTAACAACAGTGGGTGAGAACCATTTCCTACTATGAAACGATAAAATCCGAGTACTACTTGAAATCTGAGAGTCGTTATTTTCTCTATTGAGAACCAATCTGATTAAATAAGAATAATACAGTATTTCGTAGTAAGAGCAGGGAACTCCAGAGCGTTGCGGCCTTGAAAAATGAGGTGAAACTGCGTTGTTAGGGCATTGACATTAGCATTTGCAATAAGTGACCAAGCATTATGCGAATTGGCGAAGATCATTTAAACTGTGGTTATTTAGTGCCGATCATTCCGGAATATCTTCTCAGAATATCGCATCCCAATCAAACAGACCTACTTCTCTACAATAAGGTTTGCCTCTTTAAACATTTATTATATATCAACTCTTCACAACTATTCACTTTTACAAGGTATTGTTCGATAAAAAAAAACGATCAAGTTAGACAAAGTTCACTAATGAGAATATCGCCTTACTTCTGGATCTATGACGTGGGTTGTATGTCATTTTTTTTTGGCACCAAAGAGCTAAAGGTAAAAAGGAAATGCACGCATATCTCGAACAGTCTATTAGATATAATAGAATGTAAACGAAGCATTACTAATATATCATATCTGTTGCATGACATATTAATTTCATACGTAAAATATGCATACATCGCTGGGCCTGTCCTAGTTGTAAATCGGTTATGTCTGATAG
The DNA here is from genome assembly GCA_036852015.1 of Pelodera strongyloides. Taxonomy (NCBI): domain Eukaryota; kingdom Metazoa; phylum Nematoda; class Chromadorea; order Rhabditida; family Rhabditidae; genus Pelodera; species Pelodera strongyloides. The sequence goes on along the minus strand of JAANDG010000160.1, from coordinate 143,054 downwards.
AACTAACAGTTTAACCTTAAAAGAAAGTAGCATCAGCCTAGTAATCTATATACGTTGGATAGTACAACGCATTTTTGAGTTGTGTCTCGCATGAAACACATATAAGCTTAGCTACTTGCTGCTTACAGGCATGCATCAATGAATAAGAAAAAGCCGTGTTTTCTTACTAATGACTTTGACTAACAGGTTGCACGCTTCGCATGCCGTTTAGATTTTCCACAAAACTCGATATCCTGACTGCACGTTCAGGTATCGATTGCTGGAGAAGTTCAGGTTGACAAGCAATCGGTGAGAGGGAAGAGAGAAACAGAGACCTACGTTTGGGATGACAACCAGGACTGGGACGTACCAATGTACGGACAGGAGGGAAGTATTCCTTGGGAAAACAACCCGCTCGCACCAAAGAGGAAAACGAAGAAGCCAAAGAACAGAGGCAGGAACAAGGTAAGGCAAATGCTTAACTAAGATAATTTATTCATGTTATACCGAATTAGGTCACCGCCAGCTATTCTGTTGCATCGCTTAACAGTTATTAATAGTAATTAATAATTTTAAGCAAACTCAATATTGTAACGGCACACGTTTCACGATAACATTTGATGATGCAACGCATGACCATGATGCAAGTTATATACATATATCAGGCTTAAAAAAACGCTTGATGAATTAGTCAGTATGCTATTCACTCAACAACAAAAATGTACACATGGCTGTTTGAAACAATACTAATATTCAGAGCAAGACCGCAAAGGCCAGAGGCGATAGTACGCAAATGAGACCTCCGGGTCCCCAGAGATATGGAAGTTTTAAGGAAGCTCAGGTAATACATTATGCATCTCAACTAACTAGCACATCTACAGAAGACCTACCCTTGTATTGGAGTTACAGTTTTGTAGTTGTTGCTGAACTCTGAAGTGTCCCGAATAAATTTTAAGGCCGACCGACACGATATTCTCGCTGAAGAAAATGTGCACGTTGGATTGATGTTTGGTTCAAAGGCGCTAGTTCAGCTAATTGTAAACCCGTTTGTTGGACCGTTTACCAATAGGTAGGCATGCTTTTTAGTGCGATGATTCACTCTTCTTCGTCATTTTAAGGTCAAATTGGACTAAAATGGGCTTCATTCGATTTCCACGTGCTGTTTCTTCTCTCTTCTTAAATGCCGTCTTCCAATTGGCATAATGAATAATTACTGTGCCTTGCAAGCAAATTCAGTTGTCAGACCTAGATTGGATAAGCCCATTAAACCGGAGAGCCACGCCGTATTTTGGCGTCTCGACCAGACATTATTAATGATCTTAAAACAATTAGAAATACTACATAATGGGAAAAAATTATGAAAGAGCGCCGGGCGACGGGCTAAGAAACAGTCTAAAACATCGCTCGAGCATTCTTTTAGTTATGAAATGTTTTGGTTTGGTAAGCATCCCGTCGACAATTGTTTAGCATAGACACTGACTTTTGAAACTCAAGTAATTTATTAATGCTGATCAGTGCCTTGTTCAAATATTAAAGTGCCTCAATTTGTAGGATAGGATACACAGTTCCCATGTTCACGGGCTTCGTTATCATGTTCTTGTCGACAGTGATGTTCGCATTCGGTTCTTCATATGGAACCCTTTGGTTTGCACGAGCACTACAGGGAGTCGGATCAGCGTGTACTTCTACGTCGGGCAAGTGTTTGAAACAAAACCTGAAGAGCAGTGTATTTACATGAGAGAAGTATATAAAATGTGCTAAATATGACTGTGAACTATGTCCTAATGCCAAGCATATCCCGTACTTTTTATTTGGTAGATTATCTCCATATGTTAAACAATTCCAGGTATGGGAATGCTTGCACAAGCCTATCCGGACGACCTGGAGAGGGGAAGTGCAATGGGAATAGCTCTCGGAGGATTAGCACTTGGTAAAGTTTTCGTGATCAACGAATGAAGACATAGATTCAGCATAATGAGCTTGCAAATGGCACAAAGCTAGCGCATAATAGGCATTACAATAAAACATGCAATCAAATATGACAACGTGTGTTGTTCAGGTGTTCTTGTTGGTCCTCCATATGGTGGAGTACTCTACCAGTGGTCAGGAAAGGAACTCCCCTTCATCCTTCTTGCATTGTTGGCATTGTTCGACGGCAGTATGTTAAACTTGTCTTAAATAATGTCTCTGGCAGTCTAGCCTGGGCGTGCAATCAAACACAAACATTTATCCAGCACATATAGTTCATTAAAGAGTTGGATTTGTATTATTCCATGTTTTTGTCCTCAGATTGGGAAGAAAATTGTTCAGGTCTCCAATTCCTCGTGCTTCATCCCAAAATCGACCGTGGCGAACCGGAGGGAAGCACAATAAAACAGTTGGCCAAGGATCCGTATATCATTGTTGCTGCAGGTAACGTCATAGAATCTATGATGAGACGAACTCCCTTGGTTGGTACAGAGATCCACTTATTTCTGAACAATTCCAGGAGCCATTACTATTGGAAATCTCGGAATCGCAATGCTGGAACCGTCCCTTCCACTGTGGATGATGGAAACATGGCAGGCTGGTTCATTTGAAAGAGGTAATTAAATTCACGTATTGGAGTTCAGGTATCTTAATGATATTGGAAATAAAAATAAATTATGGCTTATGTCGAGCATTGCCTATGAGGAAGGCTGTGAATTTGAGGTCCTCGTATTCTAGTTCTTTGCGAAAGTTCATTATAATCTGCTGATCACATAGAGTGCCAATTCGTCATTCTATCGCGGATCGGCAGACCAATCCTTATGATTAGAGTGCATTTTTAGCAAAGACACTTAAGACCTGTTTACGCAATACATATGATCAGGTGCCGCATTCTTGCCCGCTTCAATCTCGTACCTTGTTGGAACCAACATCTTCGGACCTCTCGCTCATAGGATTGGACGGTAAAGACATCTGCATTTCTGTAGTTTGCACACCGATCGTATAAAATAACAACTATTCTAACCGTTTCTTTAGAATATTATTAACCAATGAGAACGAATATGCGCAGCAATTACACCGTAAGAGGTAAAGCAACAAAGCATTGACGCATCTGCTTTTGGGTTATTTGCTTGATTTATCGGGTTTCTATGTACTTGGCTAATTTCACACTGGTAGTTGCTACCCCCAGGACTTAGCTATTGGAAGAGTGCTCAAAGAAGCAATGATATTGCTTACTGCAGATGGTTGTCTTCGTTTATCGGAATGGTTGTCATCGGATTCTGCCTGCTCGCTATTCCCTCAGCTACTTCGGTTGGAGGACTCATTGCTCCGAATTTGTTTATGGGCTTCTCTATTGGTACGTGTATTGTTTTCTTAGTAAGCACTCACTTGTTTATGAAGCTTCTGGTTACACAGGCCACTCATAATTCCTTTATTAACATCATTTTAAGGAATGATCGATGCGTCCATGTTCCCTCTTATGGGCCATCTCGTCGATTTACGCCATGTTGGAGTTTACGGTGTGCATTATGTTATAATAATATTATCAGAAATATAGCGAGTTTGGACAGCGACTAGATGTCATTTAAGTACTGTGCATCATGTGACTTTTTGTTTTCTTTTTGCCATTCTTATAGCGCAACGCTGTAGAAGCTGTTCATTCCCTTCTAATTAGATTCTAATTTCAGGAAGCATATACTCAATCGCTGATGCTGCATTCTGTTTTGCATTCGCTCTCGGCCCCTTCTTCTCCGGTCCTCTCGTCCGTTCCGTGGGATTCCCAACGTATGGTTTTGATTTTACAACTGGGAAAGAGTCACGATTTCTTACTATATGTTCATCCCTGGTTTGATCTCATTTTCATTCCACTTTGAGCCGATGCGAGTTCACCCGCCTTTGCCAATAGAGAAAAAAACTAAAAATCATCCATGTTTCTGCTTTCAGGATGATGTACATGATTGCAATAATTAACTTCCTCTACGCTCCTTTGATGTTCTTCCTTAGAAATCCACCAGCAGTTGAGCGGCCAGAACCGACACAGGTGATCACTTTTTTGAGTAAAAAAAAAAACAGTTTCAAGGAAAGTCATCAACATAACTATGAATGGGACGAGACTTCTAACTCTAAATTGACTATATAATGGCAAGTTCTTCCAGACGACAGTCCCAGCAGTCACTAAAGGGAACACTGTTCATAACGAACATTATGAAAAGATCGAAGGAAGTGACGTCACACGTATGCAAGGATATCAATATGAGTATTGATTGAAATTGGAGTATTAATAGTAGCCTAAATTGTTAATAGTTCGTTTCCCGGTGTTATAATAGATATCAAAACTATATATTTTTACAAAAGTAAATCTATGAATTTTGTGAATTCGTCGAGTGAACTTTACGTAGCGTACTAGCTTTTTAAACTAGCATTCGTTAGTTGACAGACAGTCAGTGAACGTTACTGTATTTAACTTACAACTAGGGTTATTTTATTTTGATTTGTGCCGCATGGAGTTTATTTTGTCCATCGTCTTTGAGATTGTTTATTGATCATCTTTTAACTACCCTAGGGGTTCACACTTGTCGTTGATAATACATAATATAGTAAACCTACAACTTACCTAAATTATCTTTATTCTAGTAGCAGAAACGTGTTGCCAAAATTTATTGAAAATACTTAGTGACTATGGAACGTTTGGATACTCCAAATGGTTCCATCTAATGATCTAATGGTAAGAACTAAGAACAATTATTTTATAGTTTTTCGAAGAGTGTGCTAGCTTTAGTTGTAAACAAGTATTATAACATTAGTCTTTATTGCACTTTCGCTTTCTGTAGATTCTTATATATGAATAAATTGTGTTGTCCATGAATGTTTTTATTCATCATTTTTTATGCAACCATTGTGGTTGGGACAACTTCTGAGTAATTAAGAAAACAAGGCTTTTCCCGAATCGTTGGCTGGAATAACTATTTACTGTAAGAACAAAGAGCCTTATCATTAGAGGCATTCGTTTGGCAAATGGTTGCTGGGACAGAGGCGGGGTCATCCGATCCAACCAGCGTTTATTCTTGATAACACTTTCTCAGTGTGCGAAGCATTTCTCCGGGAGCATGAAGGAACTCGCTCTGATACTTGTCGTGCTAGCTGTTGCAGTAAGTCAGATTTGGGGCCTTCCACTTTCCAATTTTTCCCAACTTTTGTTGTTTTCTGGCTCCAGCAGAGATCACATAACATGTATATAAACCACTTAAATGTAAGGCTGATATTGTAACAGTTTTGTTTGTAAGGCTAATATTGTAACAGTTTTGTTGTATTGTGACTGTTTTCTATAGTGTTATTCAGTTTGCTGGAAAAGTGCAGCCACCAAATGGAGTCTACACTCCAAAGTGCAGGATTGGTGAAGATATCTACGATGAATCCGCTTCAGCACAGGTAACTTCAACGGCACATGAGATTCATATGCTGAACATCGCATGTGTGTTTTCCTCAGCCGCTACAATACCCTTTTCCTGCTTTTTCTGATTTCGTAGTTACCTTTCTAGGGCACTACTAGTATGTCTAAAATAGAGATGATTTATCATTAAGTGAAAAAATATGTACGCACATGCTCATATGGTAGAACATATAGCTTCCGAAAAGAGAACACGCAACATTGCATCACAATTCACTAACCAAAGGTTCCCTAATAATTTTGTAATTATATTCAGCTATTCGAAATATACAAATCAGGCGTATACCACAATGTCTTAACCAGCTGAATGGTAAAATCAGCCAGAATTCCTTGCGCATGCATACTCAAGCTTAAATTATGTGTCGTTTCTGATTTAACACTTCCTTGAATATTTGAGAGTGTATCGTTGTACTACGTTCAATGTCTAGTACTCTTGCTTACTTACGCTTTTACAAGTTTCCACATCAATACAAGTTTCCACGTTTCCATACTATCTTTACAAGTTTCCACGTTTCCATACACGCTTTTACAAGTTTCCACATCAATCATTGTCTTTCGAAAAGATTGATTTCCCGCTGGAGGCAGCTGAGAGTCAACGAGCATCTGTTACAGTTCCCACAGTCTTTTGTCATTCAAAATAAACGATAAGCAAACCAGAAAACGAAATTCACCAAAGACTTGCGCCGAGCAAACAATAGACAAAAGACCGGATAAATAAATTAGAGCACACCATAAATTGATAACGTTATTGTGACCCACGTGGGAGAATGGAAGAACTATGTCGTAGTAGAGGGGGGGGGGAGTAAACTATATATGATCGGATCACTGATATTTTGGAAACAGAACACAGTTTGTCTGAAAAAGGCAACTGAATCTAAAACATAAATTAACAGTTAATTGTACGTGCTTCTTTCTTTCTGTTAGCGAACTAAACCACAGACCAAGTGGATTATTAGCGACCACAACGTACCGCCCTGTGAAGCAAGCTTTGATATTTAGGTGCCGTGGTTCAACGTTGACCTAGACGCTCCCGCTGAGGAACGCTACAAGCACATTGTCATTCACTACAAGAAGGAGATCCCCGCAGTCATCAATGTCATCAAGGTGCGTAGGTTTTTGGCGATTTTTGGGTAAGAATTTCCAACTGCTCAATTCAAGCTGCGTTTTTTGTGACCATTTGCACTAAGCTTCATTTCGTTTAGAAGCTGCCTAGGAAAAGTAGGTAACGTATTCACGAAAGTAACATTCCTCGCTTTGTTGTAGGCTTGCTGTCCCGACCGCGTATCTCATGCACGGAGCCTAGCGCAATCCTTGCTGAGTATGTGCTTTATCATTTTTATTCTTGTTCATTAAAGCATAATGATTTAGGAGTTTGCCTCAATTCTCGGCGACATCCCTCTGATCAAAATTATTGAAGACCTTGTCTTGGATGCCTATGAGGGTGGAAAGATTCCTGAGCCGTACCGAAGCGAGCTCAAGGTTGATTAAATAACTTATTAGAATGAATTCAGAATGATCACTGAAGCATCTTCTTATAAAACACGAATAGTTAAAGATGTTTGTTTGTATGCATAAAAACAACAAACTATGTTCAGGGAATTTCGGACGTCACTGGAGTTCCAATTGAAGACATCGCTATGATGAACATCTACTATGAATTGTCACGTTTCTGCACTTCGATCATTGCTGAGGCCGAGGGAGGAGACATGTATCACGCAAGGTTGTTTGCATAACACTGGAATTAGCATATATATATATATATATATACGTCAAATTAGAAGCCTAATTATTTGTATTCCGTGTGTTACACATGTTTACACTGGTTTCTTCATGTTTAATCTTTTTCCTTTTTTTTCAGAAACCTCGACTTCGGTCAGCTCTTCATTTGGGATATTGCCACCCAATCATGGGGACTCTCTGATTCATTGAAGAAGGTTGGAATATTTTCGCATAACGTGTTTGTACCTTGTTGCTTTCGAAGTTTGTACTCAATGATGGTAAATTCAGGTAACCATCAACATCAATTTCATCAAGGACGGAAAGATTCTCTTCAAGGGAACCACATTTGCGGGACATGTCGGTATCATTACTGGTAGGTTTTATTTCGTATATGAACATGCTTATATTTATGGATAATTGGATAAATAGAGTGCGGTTGATATTGTTTTTGCAAATGGTTGCCTTTTCAGGAATGAAGCTCGGCCAGTACACCCTTTCGATGAACGCCAAGGTGAAGGCCGATCTGTCGTATATCATTGAATGGTTCACTGGATCAATTCAGGAACCCCAGTTTGCCATGTGGGTAGACAGACAAGTCATGGAGAAGACCAATACATTTGAGGTCAGTCTCCTGTTCTATGATCCTCTAATTCATTAAGTCAGCTGGATAGGTTTTGATAGGTCGTTGGTTCTTTCATTCGATTGACGTAGATTCGATATATATATATAATATATATAAACGATCAAGATCGTTAGATCTTGCAATTTGGCCCGTTACTATTTCTCATTCACGCTATAATAATTTTCTATTGAATATATATTTGTAACTTATAAACAAAGTTTACATACTAGAACATTGAGGCATTGAATGGCCCTAGTATAATTTAACAACAATAACGTGCAGTTTTATTCTTTAGGAAGCCCGCGAGTACCTGTCGAATGTGCAAATGTTGGCCGGATGTTACTATATCCTTGGAGGAAATGAACACGGTATGTGTTTACGCCCATAAAACTTAAACCCCTTAAAACTGCACCTTGATTTCACTTTTTTCATCGTCTCTCACGGCGTTGCGCTCTTTTAATGTGTATACTAAATATTTAAATATTCAAATATTGTTTTCATTTTTTTTAAGAAATACTCTTTAGGCGAGGGTGTTGTGATTGTTCGCAATCAAACGAGTGTAATGACTGAAAGAAAACTGCACGATGATAACAACGATTGGTTCCTTCTGCAGACGAATTACGATCCTGACCAGGTGAGGCATTAGGGTGTTTGCAAGCGTAGCTCAATAGATCATAGCTCAATAGATCAGACATCGAATTCAATTTGCACCCTGTTTAGGTGAAATGTGCTTGGTTACGAAACTGTCAGAATGGCCTATCTAACCTATGGAACATATTTAATGGGTTGCCCAAATATCCGCGTTTCACAGAGCTGAACTACTGAAATGGCTTGAGAATACCCTAATGTGTTATAATCATTTCTATATAGGACCCGCTGTTCATCGATGATCGTCGTGACCCCGGTAACTGGTGCATGCAAAATATGACGCAGAAAGGAGTAAGCAAGGCGAATCTGTTCAAGGTAAGGAAAAATACTATGACTGTGATTCGATGAGTGGATGCTGAATGTATGTTTGTTAATGTTCGATGTAACAGGATGAAGAATCCTTCCCAGAGTACAAGTCTTTGAACCGCAGTAATCTGTTCAATTAAGGTGCTTTCATCGAAAACTACTTTGAACAAGACAACTATTCACACCGTCATCATGTCTGTAACGAAGGGAATCTACGAAACGTTCATTCAGTATTGTCCCAATCCTTGCTGGCCGTTCTAGACTACACTAATCGGATACTGAGCATACAACTGTAATAAATATTTTCATTCCGACATGCACATATAGCACACAAAAGTTCAGTGGAACAGATTTACGATCTGTACAGGAACCAACAACTGCTCCCAAATAAACATCCAAAATGCTTCCTATTTTATGCTGAATACCAAGTAAATGTCTACATATAAAGTCAACTTAAAAAAAAATCACTGAGGTAGGTTTTTTTTATGTGTGAATGAATTTAGCGATTAGATGATCCAACCTCTTGTTGTACTCTGCTACTACGGGCATCCCACTGATTTTGTCTTGAATCATATATTCCAATGCGTCTCTGTGTGGTGTATCAGTTGTTCCTTAAAATTATGTAAATTTCTATTAATAATACTGGAACGCGGATATTATCTTGGTGTGGATCCTTGACTTTTCAGTTCTCCGCTTCTCATTATATGTAGACAAAATCAGGTATTCTGCTCTTTGAAGAAAAGTACCCCACACAGTTACTGCAATATAGTCTCCACTGTTGGCTAGTAATCAATCGATAAACTAACATATCGAATATTCTCCCAACATCCAAGTTTCAGGGTTTTCACAGCAGCATACAACCAATGTAAATACCATGTTTGTGTGTTATTTTTAAGTTGGTACTGTTCATACAATACTGTAGGAACTGTATTTCACTTTTTCGAAACTGAAATCTATTTTTGTGGTGTTACATGATGTCTACTGAACATCCACAATATACACACGTAGAATAAGATGATTTTGCACAGTTGCCTCGTATTTTTCACACGGTTTATTAGTGGTAGACCATTTACTCACTTAACAAATGTAGCAAATCCAACACAATTGTGTGCACAATTCTAAACTGTTTCGTTTTTGTTAAAACGTAATTCACCGTGCGAAAATTAAGAGTAGAGTAACTCGTGGTGGATTGTGTGTGTATATAAGTCTGCAATGGAACGGGTAGGTATCAGTTACCTTCATTTTCTGTTTAATGCGTTGCTCACATATATTTTCATTACGGTTTACATTAAAAATAATTGAAAGTTTAAACAGTTACAGCTTGGACCCCAAAGAGAGCCTTGAAGTACAAAAAATCTGTCTTGCTAGCGAGACCTTCAGAAAATATTACAGCTTTCATAAACGGCCGAGCAACGCCAAACAGTTAACTGTATAAATATGAATAATCTTGTACTCTTCAGGGATGAAACTCTTGCTGGCACTGTCCGCTCTATTTGCAGTTTCAATGGCATGTGTTAAGGTTGTTCCGACCGGAACTGTACCGCCTCGTAAGACTTACTTTGTCCCCTTATTCATAGAAAAGGTGAAGCGAGAACGCCACCTGTATTGCTATGAAAGGCAAATAAATTGAGGACAAAACGAACGAAGCTGTTAAAAAAAAAAAAATTGGAACTGATTTGTCTGTAACTAATATTAGAATATTGCGATGAGAATATTGCGATGTATTGAATAAATAATGATTTAGCTCTATGCAATAGTTGCGAAGGCGTCTTCGGGGAAACAAACATTTGTCCGGATGATCAACCAGACTGCGATTTTTTGGGTAACATTTTGTTCACTTTATGTTTTCCATTTTGAGAAAGTATTAAACTGACCATAATTAAAAAAAATAATAGAAAACTCATCTATTAAAAGTTGTATGTTAAATGGCTTCAGAGCCCCGAGCTCGCCTCCGAGTAGTGCCCCCAGTTCACAGGCCATCTGTTTGAGTATCCTGACCTGATACCTTCGTTTGCAGTTCCATTCACCGTCCTCCACAGCGCAATACGGTATTGAACGCTAACGGAGCAAGCGACTTTAATCACTCCTTTGTTTTTCGTAAACGAGCGGACTTAAAAATGATCCACAGTCGGCACCAAATATGTGCTCGTATATTCGCGGTTGTCAATCGCTTTTGTTTTAGGCAGAGGAGATGCGGGTGTCATTCAGTACAGATTCGAGAATCCTACATCCTTGATGAAGCCATACGTGGGTTGCAACTATCTCGTGTGCGACAAGACGTCTCCCGAAAAGGAGGACTTGGTGATCGAGGGAGGTGGGGTAGTAAAAAACGTCCAGTCGGCTGTTTGCAATCACCAAGGAAAATGGATCGTAAGTTATTCTGGTCTTTTGTGACCTTAAAATTGCCAACAGGAGAACTGTACTGCATCGCAAGCGCTCTTTTCTTGGATTATACATCCATCGATAGAGTTTTTCATGCCGAACGCAATAAAAAAGAATTAGCTGCGAACTCACAAGAATAACACAGTTACGGGCTACAAAAGCGCAGTTTCTTTAACAATGGTTTTTGCCTTATAATTGCTTTTGAATATCTGTTTTAAATCTACACATTATTCAGGAGAGTTTTTTATGCCCCACAAGAAATAAAAATGTTGAGCCGGGAATTGCAAAAAAAACATCATAATGCATTCCACGCAGCATGAGCATGATGTAACCTTCGGATCTTATAACTTTTTTTATTTTATTTTTGGAATACCCTGCCCAACATTTTTGTTTCTTGTGGAGCATAACAAAACTCTACCGAACAGTTTCTAGATTATTAAAAAAGAGAATATGTGGACGTAACTATAAGACAAAAACAATTATGTTCAAAGAAACTGCACCATCGCAGGCCCGTAACTTTTCTATTCTTGAGAGTTCGCAGCTAATTATTCTTAATCTTTACGTGTGCTTAGAATGAAAAACTACCGTTTGATAAACATCCCAAGAAAAAAGGCGCTTGCGATGCAGTATGGTTCCCTTATAAGAACTATTTAGGAACTTTATAAGCTGACGACACGAGCGTTCTCTCGAAGTGTAATTAATGCGTAAACATTTCATAATAATTTCAGAGTAACTTCGACGAAACAGAGTTGTCGATTGACAAGATCAACTGTATTGATGCTAATCGAGGTTCCTAAATAGAATTTGGAAAGCTGATACTTTGTGCGCATATTTTTACATTAAGAAGAAATAAATAAAGACATTTTTATTGCAAATAGTATTTGTTACAGCAAGCATACACACCTGCCGTAGTCGAGCAACCGATATTAATAATGTTGTCGCTGTTCTGGCAACAGACAAAATTGCTTCTAAGGTAACAAGACGTCTTATGGACAGTAGTTGCAATTAATTCCTAGGGAGAACAGTACTGTAGAACCGCATTTGTTTTCATTTTCTCTATTGGAAGTTGACCTGATGTGCGACAATTGGGAAGGAGAACAGTAGTTGAAGCTCGGGGCAGCATGCTTTATTTGGGGCACTATCACTCATCCGGGGGGCAACATTTTTCATATAAAAACAATCGATCATAAAAAGCGCTTTACTATATTGTTAAGTTTAAGGTAGAGCCGTCTTCGTCCCGTGCCTGAAATACACGGTGCGACCTTCGCCGATATTTTGGGTTTCATTTAGTTCACTTTCTGGCCAGAGATTGAGCCTCTTTTTCCTCCGCAACCGAAGTTGCTATCAATGTACTCAAGTGAGAAGGCTTGGTCTTCCCGGGTTGGGTGTCGGACCGACGATCCGCAGAGACTGCGCTGCTATTGAGACATAGACTTAGGCACTGCGCCACCTGCCCCCCCCCCCCTTTTTTTTGTATACGACAGTTTTTGCATGAAAGTGATCTATAATTACCGAAAAACTTTATTGCGAATTTCTTGTATAGCGGCATATAAGAAATCCTTATCAATCATCACGGCATGAAAAATGACAACGGCCACTCGTACTATTATTTTCTAACATCAGAAACTTATCATCTTCGATTGAATTAAAAAAAAAACTTTCGTACCATGTACCTCCTGAGAAGAATGCCCTGAAATTTCTCGCGGACTCCTTTGTCCATTGCGATTATTTGTTTCGACGCTTCATTTAGAAAAGTGGTTCAAACAAGAAAAGCACGTATATTTTTTTAATCGCTTCACTTATTCTATTACAGTGACGGGGGTACGCTTTTCAAATCTAATTGTGGAATTAACTTCCACTTTTGTAGATGAGAATTGTGCTTTCGGGGGCCTCAGCTAAAAATTTGATATTCCGAATATCAGACACTTTTCCTAAAGTGACCGTTGTTCTTTGTATTTTTTATTAGCTGAACATGCATTGAGTTGTATAAACACGAATATGTTCTTTAATATTCTACACTCTAATACGAACCACTAACAATAACATTATAGACATATAACGGAACTTTTGTTGTGAACCCCTGCTTACTGAATGAAGTATGAGCACCATTGAAAGATGACGTATCTAAGAAAAGAACTTGTTGTTATTTGGGTGTACCTCCCAAACGTACTTCAAAATGATATATTAGAGGATTAAGCTCGAGACGGCATATGCTTTAAAATAGTGTGATTCTTCGAAAGCAAAACTGCCATTTTGTTGAAAATCGACATCACTACAGTAGTCTGAAATTACTGGCACAGCAATTTTGAATCTTTTGATTGTAAGAAATAAGTTCCGTGTTTATTCTCAAGATTTAGCTTGTGTCTGTTCGCATTGAGTTTCCAAGCATCAAAGCGAACTAAACCAAATTATATCTTATTTGGTTAGAAACGTAATGTGGCACTTCGAATTAGTAACCAATAGATGTGTCGGAAAACCAAATAAAATCGTCATTTCCAATTAGGGTTGAGGAGTATTGTTGAACTAAAGTTGATGAACCTGCGACGTAGGCTTGCTGGAGCACTTGAACAGGGCGGGAAGATTAATCCATGACGTCGTGATGTAGCTTAAACTTAAAGAAGACTTTAAAGAGGCCGTGCATGAAGGCGCTGAGAGTTCTTTGGGTACATTGAACGATTTCTCATTAGATTTAATTGAGGTACACTCCCAAAGACAGCAAATGTGCGCAATCACCCAACATGATGTAATGTGCGTGCACAACGGAAGAAATGCTCATCATTGTTACCGCAAACAAAAAGTTTCAAATGAGAACGCTAACTTCGATTTTTCGCTTCAATTTCTCGTGAAATACTCTAGACCATCGTTGTGTACTAACTGTTTGATAAAAGAGGTGTTTTTCTCGCTGAGCGACGAATAATGGCAACATTCCCTTTGTCAAAGAACTTTTCTATTTTGTTCATTTATTCATGGCTTAGGGTTAATCCGTCTCGCCCAGGTACCATTTTTCATTGTGCGCCCTAAGAAAATGTGAGTTTCGAGATTATGCGAAGAGCTCTAATGTGGCACTCGGTTCTAAAGGGGGGAGTGGGACCTCGTATAATGTTGAATCAAAAATCACTAAATTGAAACAACTGGCCACGCCCATCCTAATGCTCCGCCTACCACCGTTCGTGGAAGTGTATCATCCTCGAATACCGCATGTGGGCAGATTAGACCGCCGACACCAGGGGGTAACGCCCAGTTATGGTAGTCCTCTCACATGACTGCTTCATAAGGCTTGTATTTTACCGCTGGATGCATAACGACCGTAGCATGACGTGATAATTACTTCCCTCAGCCTTTCACTCGTTTCAGAAGGAAGAATCTAGCATCGAAATCAACCAGACCCGTGTGTATTATGAAATCCTTTCTAAGAGTTAGGTCGCCTGACATCTTATGTTGATGGACTCAGGTACTTCAACTGCAACTCGTCCCGTTGCAATTACACCCAATGTTGATTCCAGGACTATCGTAGTCATATGCCCTGTTTGAATGTCATAGAGAATATATCCTACTGCCCACATACCTTTAGTTTCGTTTGCTCCTGTAAAACCACTCGTTCTTGTGTAAGGTACCAACAGTGAAACTTCCTATCAATAGCTTCCCAAACGAGATCATCGCTTCTAGTTAAGTTACTTCCAAGAGTGTGCTAAAGCGGAAATATTTATTTTCACGAGAAGACTTCTCTCATGCTGTTGTTCAATAGAACAGGCAACTTGCATGTTAATAATGCGCATAATCAGCGTGTGATTACTTGTGATGTGAGCGTTTGTTTGCCGAGCTTTTTCACTTCTTTACTTGGGCCAAATAAAGTGGGGGTGTTAAACAAGTAGTATATTTCACACAATCAAGGATGAGCTTCACGTGAAAGTCGGAAGCTAAACCACTTTTACCGGTTTTCGACCATTTATGTCACTAAACGCATCGCACAAGAGAAATGAGCAATTCATTGGCGCCGCTGAATATTCTGTATAAAAAATTCCGCACATTTAATTATTTATCAGTTGCATTAGTTTGTTCTCTTTACAAAAAAAATAGGTTTGTTCTATTCAAATACACATTTGGCGTCCGTCTTAGTCAAAGTTGTCAACATGATCACCATTAGTATCGAACCTTTTTATTATTATAGCAGGCGAACATCAGAACACCAGAAGTAATCTAGACGTTCTCGTCCCGTCGTTTCCGTCGTTTTCTCTCAAAACCGCCTCCTCAAAAAATTTACGATGATGAATTAGTTGTCATCTTTCATCAATGAACTCAATTATGTTCTGTGTGCCTTTGAAAATGAAGATTGCGCACTAATTGACCGTAATTTCGATAAAAAAATATACCCTTTTGTTTTATTTGTCTACTTTCTTTTTTTATTTTAAGTGAATCTTGGTTAGTGATGCTTATTCATAAAGGCGTTCAAAGTTACCCTGTAAAGATACAGAGTCGTGCCCCTAGGCAAATAATTTGCTCTGATGTAGGCCATAAGCAGTAAAAGTATGCTTCTACTGCCCATTATTCTATTTTCGGTAGAGCAAGAAATATTACCAGAAAAAAAGAAACTAGCCAAACTTTAAATCCACATTTTCTTTGGTGCTGCTGAAGCGTAGCGTGACAATTAAAAAAACAAAAAAAAAAAAAAAAAAAAAAAAAAAAAAAAAAATTTTGTTAAAGACCTACTTTTTGTATACGATAGACCAACGGAATTCTTGATTTACAACTTTAATATCCTTACGTACCAGCCCACAGATCCGGTCCTCTCATATAAGATTTATAGAAATTTATACTACTGTAACGCTCGTTAACATGAATAGCGTATCACATGACTGCTTCTAGAAATGTCATAGTAATTAAGATATAAATCATGTATATTCATAGTTCCCGTCCGGACTGATCTCAAACAATAAAAAGACTTTTTTGGCCCTCCTTGGCCCAGTTTGGTCGCAGTAGAGAACATAATGTGAAGTACCTTGGATGAGTGTTTTAATCGAACCAAGAATTACGTGGTTCTTTTTTGGCCTCCCGGGATAAAAAAAACAGCGCGAATGATACTCAAGATTCTTCAATGTAATTCTTGATCTTCCCTTTTTATCTTGGGGCAGGCTGTCCAATAGAGGTTAAAAGTGTTGCCCTTGCGAATGCCCAATGACAACGTTTGATGCTAATTGAAAACGATTCTATTCTCGTATACAACGTTGTGAGACATATGCAATCTTCACTTCCCACTTTTGTTTATGCAACTTTGGCACTAATCAACCTGTGTTCTCCTACAACCTATTTATTCGTTCAAGCATCTTATCAAAA
Source organism: Pelodera strongyloides (assembly GCA_036852015.1). Taxonomy (NCBI): domain Eukaryota; kingdom Metazoa; phylum Nematoda; class Chromadorea; order Rhabditida; family Rhabditidae; genus Pelodera; species Pelodera strongyloides. The sequence continues at coordinate 126,651 of JAANDG010000160.1, read as the reverse complement.
TCAGGTCTGAACCTTAAATAAATAGTTTTTCCATAGTTTTCATTGCCGAAGAGATTCGGATCGATGATTTGTAATACTTCCGCAAAGTACGCTCTCTATTCCCCGGGAGCGCAATAAATCACGCCCAATTTTGATAATCAAATTTCTAATTAGCGACCCAGCACTGAAACGGAACGAGAAAATAACAGTAAAATGTTATGGATTATAAATCATGTTCTGAACGGTCGTTTCGGCCCACACTTGGCTGCCGGTATTTAAGTAGCTGGTGGACCGGTAGAGCTTCATTCTCTCTTAATACGGTTAGTATTTTACAAGCATCTCCTTCCCTGTCCAATCCCTTTCAACGCATGTAGGATTCACAGTTGTCCTTACAATAAGTTAAACATAATTTTGATGAACACTCACCTAATATGTTAGATTAACAGTAAAGCGAGAGACGCTATCTTATCGAATTTCAAAATTATGATGTAAAGGAGACTTTAATTCACCCTTATACTTGCGGTTTCGACTATTGGAACTTGTGTTTGTGTTTGTGTTTGCTAACGTTGTCAAACTGTTTCACATTATCTATGCAAATGCTCTGCATATTGTTTGATGTTAAAATTAATTGAAAAAACGTTTGTGAGCAGAACCTATTCTAGGTAACCCTTGCACAAAATGCAGTCGAAATACGCTCTCGCCGTTCTGGTTGTGCTCTTTGGATGTGCGATTACCAACACATTTGCTGAAGAGGATGAGCAAGAGTGGTGAGACTATTATATAGATTTCTTATTAATCATGACAAAAAATGAACGACCACGTTTTGTCAATAACGCCTTACTATCCACCAACGGAAGTTTATGAAGAACACGTAATAACTTATGTATTTAACAATTGACCCTTAGAAGAGCACATAATCTTCTAGAATTCAATTACTAATATCAGGATTCCTTCCGAACTTGACGACGAGATGTTCCTCGAGGAGAAAAGAGCACCAATGGACCGGTCCAGTATGGTGAGGTGAGTATGGGGCCTTCCAACTCTCAAGTTCCTTATTAAAAGACGAATGTTTCCAGTCAACTTCCGCTTTTCTTCACGAAGGTATTAATTATGCATGATGATTCCGCAAATTAGTTACACAGTTAGCAACTTGCCAAACGGGGCCTTGCTTTATTGCATAGTATATGAATAGTTGACTACTTTGCAATAATATTGTTGAAGATTCGGAAAGCGTGCGCCGATGGACCGCTCATCGATGGTTCGCTTCGGGAAGAGAGCCCCGATGGACAGAAGCAGCATGGTTAGGTAAGAACGAAAAAGATCACAGTCCGTGTGTCATGCCTTTGCAGCTGACCATTACCTTTGTAGTAAATCAATCAAATATAGATTCGGAAAGCGTGCACCAATGGACCGTAGCTCAATGGTTCGTTTCGGCAAGAGAGCTCCGATGGACAGATCCAGCATGGTCCGGTAGGAAATTTTGAGAACTATTATACCAAAGCATAGACATGTACAGAGTCACTGCTAAACTAGAGAAACAATCTGACCTGGTTTTCATCCTCTCGGCTTATATCCTAACAAGTTCCTTCCAATGCGGGCTTTCAAATTTAGTTTCGGAAAGCGTGCCCCGATGGACCGTTCCTCCATGGTTCGATTCGGAAAGCGAGCTCCCATGGACAGATCCAGCATGGTTAGGTTCGTGCTAAAATAGGAGATTTACTGTATTTGGGTCAACGAAACGAAAAAGATCACGCCCCTATAGGAAGGCCGGACCAGTGTGCTTCTCGGTTTCCCCAAACATAAGACAAGTTTTCCGACTTATTACTATGTTGCGTTACACCAAAAAAAACGTATACACACTGTTTCAGATTCGGCAAGAGAGACGTCTAATTGGGAAAGTTCTCTAAGAAGATTCTGCCCATCAAACAACTAATGAAGAAGCTTATTAATAATGGTGTTATTTAAAAAGTGTAGTATTGCTCTAATTTTTCTTTCGAAGCTTTTGTATCTAAAATGATTAGACCACATTTGAATATGTGTTTGCAGAAGCGTGCTGATACTGTTGTGATGAGATCTCTTTAATCTATCTTTCCGAATAAATATCCTGTTTATATGTTGAAGTGTGGGTGCCTGCAAGATGTATATTTTGTTTAAACTTACACGGGTGCAAAAACCGAGTGCTAACAGTTCATAAAATACCCATCAGTGCCACTGAGTACCCCCCCCCCCTAATGAAGACAGCTGGAGTTAGTACTAACTGTACGCCGGTCTCAAATTAGCCACTAATTATCTTAAAGATGTGGAGAGTAAAGTCTGACGGGTGGTGGGACACTTTTTCAGAAAGGAAGAGACCACCCGAGACTTGCGTTTGCCCTAAGGATAAGGTCACGTCGCGGGCTTCGTGGCGCATCACGACCACGCGGGATTAAAGTTCCAGAAGGGAGATATTCCGAAGAAATGAACCACTGATAATGAAGACAACCAATGACAGTCGACATTAGAATGTTCGTTATCATCTGTTCTACATCTGCAACACAACTGCAAAGTACTGAAATCAGAATCTGAAAAAATTGTTTGAAATGCATGTGAACGAAAAGAAACAAAGTTGGAAACAAACAAAACCACCATGATACTGAAATAAGACACATATCAGATTTTAAATTATCGTATTTTAGCATTTGTAGTACTCGAGACCATTTTCCTTTTGATATCGTGTTGCACCGAATTGCTATGTAAATTTTGAGAGAGATTTATGTTACCATTGGACTAGTTTGAAAGATAAGCGAACTAGACTTCCACTTCATCAAAAATTCCTTACAATTAGTGCACACTTCGAAATGTTGTCTTTAGTTTCCCTTCGATTTACAGCGGGCCTACTTGGTGAAGCGTGTGGATGGACGGTTTCTCTTTTAGTGTATGCCTGGAGGATTATGCTTCGGAGCATTTGCCCGCTAGGTTTTAGCACAAGCAATCCAGCGTACCCAATTTAGATGTTCGTTTTTGCACCACAATGTTTCGCGCCTTCACTTGCATTGAAATGCAAGTCGCTGCGTTTGTGCGATTCTTTTGAGACAGTTCAGTTCATAGTGGGGAAGAAAACACCGATCCTTTTTGTTGTGACAAAACACCCGTGTTTGCTCGTTTCACGGATGGTTACCTGGAATTTCGTTGCAACGTGAAATTTTGATCCATTCACATAGCGGTCAAATCGTTCGTCGAATAAGCTAAGTGAAAGTTGAACTTGATAAAAGTGAAAAGGATGAAACATGAATAAGTCGGGTTGGAGTGATTATAATTCTCTATTCTTGGATGAATTTTTGTGTCTCTAACGAGTCCAATGAACCGAATTATGTTTACATCATCGCAGCCATATTTACATAAAATGTCGAAATTCGATTAAAGAAAGGTTTCGTTCGCGGGCAGGAAAAGAACGTAATACACAGAACAACGCTCAGTTCAAGGATCGTTAATGGCTACCAAACTGAAATATTAAGTACATAATATCTGGAAAATTGTTATACTGTGAAGTGTGTTTTGTGAACAATCAGACGGCGTTTCCAACAAAATACATATTGAAACGAAGAAAATCACTATCAGTGTTTTCACTTCCATTCACTAAACTCCTTGAAAGGTGTACTGTAAATTGCCATGATTGATTATGATGAAACCAAATATTAAAAGAGTCAAATTAGTACTAATGGTAAGGCGGTTCGTTCTGTTATTTTCCAGTTTGTCTGGATTATGCTTTGTTCGTGTTTATAAAAGCCTTTGCTTAAGGAACAGTAGGCTGCTGGTAGCTTCACAACGAGACTTTTTTCTCTCTCAGATTTTGGGACTTCAGTTAAGCTCTGGAAAAAAAACTGAAACTGTGCTAGGATAACAATAAACGGTGAGAGTTTTGAGAGCTAAACAGTGAACTTGGCCGTCTTAGTATGCATAACTGAGAGAGCAGAGAGAAGACCGATATTTGAGATAGTATGCAAATACGTGAGGGAGTGCCCGGAGGGTCTACAGTAGCGTGCGGGCGGTAATCTCCCCCGAAGGCCACAAAAGAGACCCGCGGACGGGTCAGAACCTCAGTCATACCAATGAACTCCTGTCGGAACCGCGAATCGTTCTCCTGAGAACAAATGATAAAGACATTTCAGCTACCGTTTCACTGAAAGCATTCTTATTCAGGATTGAGACCTATTGTCACTTTATTGCTTTACACTCTTATTTTCACGTTTTTTGCTTGTCACTTCATTTTACGGGTTTACTCGTGTTATTTCATCGTAGGCGTATCGTTGAACATTTTTGGTTACGATCTTCTTTCAGAAATGCACATACTCTGGGTAGCCCTCTTACCATTGGTATGGGCTCAATCATTCAATAAGGTATGCATTTTATGCAATATTTGTTTTGTTGTTTTCTCTATGGACCAACATGTTGTTTGTAAACTTACTCAGATTTTAGACTGTCGGTTTTTGTCTTCAAATTCCTTAAGAATGTTCTCAGTTTTGCACGATACACGATTTTACACGTCTGCATAAATATTTAGCTAATCACATAAGACATACAAAATAATTGTTTATGTAATTAAGGTACATCTTGGCTTCCCGGACGCTTGGGATGGAGACAAGTACCGAGAGCTTTATTGTCCAAGCAAGAACATTCCAAAATGGCTCGGTTAGCTCGTTTCGCATGCCACCTTCGTGTTTCTGTTTGTGTTTTCTATACTTCTGAAGCTTTATGTTGCGTTTATAACCACCTTTTGAGTTTTAGATGGCTATTTTCTGTGCCAATTATCAGCTTCGTATGGTAATTCATCAGCTCTTCCTGGTCAAAGACTCAATCACATGATTGATGCTATAGGAGCTGTTGGATCATTCCATATAAGCAATGGACAGGTAAGTACGACTATACTAGAAAGTTTCCTACAATCATTTGAAGTTAGTTGTTGAAAAATTTATGCAGCTCTTTCTACTTTGCCTTTTTAGGTCGTATTCTCAGCACAATATTATCCAGCACGGCCATATAAAATTTGGGAATTCTACGATAGGAACATGTCAAAGGTATTTTTTTACCACTTACTTGGTTGCCAATAGGTGTTACGTAAATATGTATTTGTTGGAAGGTGACTGCTAATATTTATTTATCTTTAGGCTTCCGTGCCATGGGCCGGATGGTCCGATTACAATCTGACTGCCCTTGCACGCTGGGAGCAGGTTAGCACTTTTTAACTAGTACTCCTACTATTCAGAATACTCCTACTATTCATGACATCCAAAATGAATTCTCTTTGACTTTTGACTTAAATTGTTCGATCAATCCAAAGAAAGAATCGTAGGTTCCATCAAACCCTGACTCTGCCCGATTCCATCCTAATTTGGACTTTTGGAAAGTTGGGAACCGAATTATTGCCGGAACTGAGGCACCTTACTGGGTTGGATACGAATTTGACGTGAGTATTTTATGGAAAATTCATATTATAGTACTCGTCTGATTAGCATATTTCGCCGTGTTCTGCTGTTTCTTTTTACCGTTGTTGTTTGCTTTTTGTTTTTGTTGCTATAAAATGAAAGTCTAGGTTCGAACGCTGAACAAATTCAAGTTGTTCCCATTCACTGAGGACAATGACATATTCGCCACTCCCAGACCTTCCATGATCCCCATTTCAATGGCAATTCATGAGAGAAATGACCCAGACGGCACTATTTGGGGATCATTCTCAGCCATGAACTTTAACGAACAACGATTCTATCAGGCGAGTGAATTCAAGCTATCTCTTTCTCATAAGCTATTCCCTCGTTATGATTTCGTACGGTACTATTAATGTTGAATTTTAATTTACAATCGTACTAAAAATGAGAAACACTCTAAACATAAAGATTCTAGTTTTATAAGTTTAGGGCATTTTCACAGTTGACAAGAACGGCGTACGAAAGGTAGTCGGCATGTATGATTATGGAGTTTGGGATACAAATGCCTGCGGAAAGGATGACGAATATATTGGTATGTTAAAATAACTTTGTATGGGCTACAATAGTAACCTATGAATTGTCTCTGCGTGCACACCACCGGCGGTGCTGTTTAGCGCTTCTTGAGCTGAAACACAAATTTGATGCGCACGGATTAAGCCCGCTAGGAACGGGTGTCTACCAGCGCGGTCACGGCGCAAAGTCGTGATTGATTGATTAGTTAATTACCGCTCTAATACCAGCTCGCGGAGGAAGTGTGATAAACCACTTATAATTACTTAGGTGATTACTTGAGAGTAATAATGCGAGAAGTGTGAAAACGTTTTCATAAGATTTCTATTGGACAGTCCTTGATTGAGGCAATTAATGCCAAACAAGAACTAATGTTTACACAATTGTCACTTATATGTTTACCTTCAGGCGATAAGACACTCCTCCCTGGATACATCCATTCCATTACTTCTACGGAAAACTACATCATATTGCCTATCACATCACTTTTGATCAACCCATGCAAATTCAAGGTTCGTGAATTTGACCAACCACAAAAATGACAAAAGCACGTCGTGCCCAGCTATTGTGTGTTATTTCTTGCATGATCCAAATGCACGAATTTAAAATGCAAATATCGATAATATTACTAAGAAGTCAGTTTGTTTGCCTATACATGTTTCCGGTGGTTCGATTGTGGGTACTTCACCAGTTTGAATAGGTCTTCAAGCGGGTGGGGTTAGGGCCAGTTCGGTCTCTGTTGGTCCGTCCTAGGTCTAGTACCTTTCATTACATGCCAGAGATGTTGACAGTAGAGCCTGCAGCACACACCCCACCTTTCCCAACACACACTTAGAGGGCACGGGAAGCACTAATGAGATTGCGGGGACTTTACCAAACAATAATAGAGGCGGGGAAGAGCGCAACCGGAAACATGCAAAGTAATCGTTCTCCACCACAACTTAGACAAATGTGTTCTATATCGGGGAAAAACTAGTTCATATACAGAACCTAGATGAATAGAATATATCAATTTTTATGGGCACTAAGCTCAGAGGTTCCCAACGAAATGAGCATACACCAAAGGATTTCACTAAAAAAAATTAAGAAAACATTGTTTAGGAACCACCGATGACTAATCCTCGGTCGCCGATTCAGAATGGTGGGCTTTGGGGAATGGACTTCTACGATATGGTGCCCATGAGGTACATTTTTATTCAGTGGCAACTGTCATTTGGACTATTCGGCGTGAATGCACATCGAGATGAAGAGCACATATGATACGCGTGTTTTTAAGATTCCTGATCTTCAACAAGAAGACAAAGGAATGGGCCACACAAAAACCTTTGGAAGTGTTCCCCTCGATGTTCGTCACACATCAATTGAACGCTTTCGACAGCCCTGATGGAAACTTGGTAGCAGATATGGTAAGTCAAATGGGGTCGAACTAATTTCCAAAGAGCCTTAAAAAGTATCAGAAAATATAATAATTTTTTCACGTGAACATTCCTTGCAGGTGGTTTACGATAGTCATGATCCGTACGTCAAGTATTTCTACTCGGATTTCCTCACTTCTCAGCTTTATCCATCAACCGCAAGAATCCTTCGTTTCACTCTTGATATCAAGCAACAGAGGGTCATGTACTCCTACCTTATTCCACAGGTAAAGCTTCGCGGACAAGTTTCCTTCAAAAATTGCGGCGGTTAATGTGCATTTGCCATTCATGATGCCTCGTGTTTCAGGAAACAATTGCTGCCGACTTCCCGCAGATTAACCACGCATTCGAAGCACGTGCCTACCAATGGACATGGATTGTTGAACACCCATTTGCTGCTGATAACAAGATCATAAAGGTGCGTTGCAAAAGCTATCAAAAATATGGAAAAATGAGCGGTATTTATTAGTTCACACAAATATTGTTTCATTTACAGTGTTCCATCTTATTTGCCATAATATACAACAAAAATATGAAGTAAGAGCCCTACAGGGCTCTTCTCCGACTGGAGGAATCGGCCTTCGGCCGATTGTTATCTTATCCAGACTTGTACCCCTTACATTCACACGTATACAAAAGTCATATGATTAATAGGAGCCTGGATCTCGATTCGACTAATGGTACCATGCAAATTTGCACTGAATCTATGTAGAGCAGATGTTAGCCTCATGATAAGCTATAGCTAACCGTTGGACTGTGAATCAAGAGTTTGTTCGAGTCTCGCCAGCGGCAAAGATTTTGTATGCTCTTTCGATCGAAAAATTTTCTTTATGAACACTTTCGTTGTGCACATAAAAACAAACCCGTGACCAACTCTTCTCCTTTATATAATAAGATAATTTAGATGAACGTCGATGACGCTTCGGGAGCCAGAAATCTGGAGTATAAGGCTGAATCCCATGTGGTTCTTCATGAGCCGTGGTTCGTTGCCAAGCCGGATGCTAGGCGAGAAGATGATGGAGTGTTACTTATTCGAGCGCTTGATCTACATGAAAACAAGGGTGAGCATCAAAATTATTCCCTAGTTATGTGCACAACATTCCCCTGGTTTATTAATTAGATGCTACAACATGCTAAGACGTGGTATGCATTTAGGAGTTCTTCTCATTCTCGATGCGACAACAATGGCCGAGATTGGTCGCGCTTATGTACCAATCAGCATTCCCTTCGGATTTCATAATAGATTCTTCAGCAAGAAGGTAAGATACTAATTAAGACCCATGTTGGATACATTGGATCAAGTGGTTACATTGCAATGCATTTTAAATAAAGGTTTTAAAGAAATCTCATATTTTCCTTTATTTCAGGACCTCGGTCTGCCTGAAAATGACAAATCAGCGGTACCATCGCAGTTCAGACCTGGTTCTGGAACTGAGCTTTTGAGAAGAAAGGTTTGTTTGACGCCAATTTAGTGCTAAAGTGTAAACTTCGAAGGCCCTTCGAATAACGTAACGAAACATACAAGTTACACATTTTCTTGTGAATGAGAATCTCGTTGACCTTTCTTTATTTCAGCCGTACTATTTCACAACTGCTTCCACCTCTTCTTCTTCTGCTTCTACTTCACCCTCAACGACAAGTACGACTACTACAACGACCAGAAGAACCACAACGGTAACTTTTCCGTCTGATTTGTTTTCCTCAGGTCTGTTGAAATTTAAAACATCCGTAAATATTTTTTGAACATCACCGTAGCTTACAGCTTTGTTCTTAAAGTTCAACTTGTATCTTAATACATAATATTTTAGTCACCTCGACCAACAACGACTTCATCAACTACAACCACTACACCACGATCCACTACAACAACTACTACAAAGGTATCATCGGCATCGTCAAAGGCAACGTTCAGACCCGAGACCGTCACCACTCAGAAATGGACGCCCTACATGAGCACAACGTACAGGAGGCCCTCAACGAGTATGTCACCTTCAACTATATATCTGATTGATCTTATGTGTACGACCTAATTTTTAGTAAATACCCATGTTTCAGCTGAAATGAGCACAGAAACCCCCAAGATTCCAAAGTGGTGGCCGCTTGCTGGTACCTCTACCGAGATTCCATGGTGGCAGAAGGTTCAGAACGGACAGAGGACACTTCCACCAGTCTTCCCGCCCGCAACAGAGAAACCAATGGTGAAATCTACTGTGAGTTGTCCTACCCATATACAAACTAACATGGGATACAGTTCACCTTAGCAATTTTGCGCCATTAGCTGACATCTATTACAATAGGAGGTTCAACATTTGTTCTTTACTTTACAATATCAATGTATTGTTTTTCAGGTGGCCCCTGTTTCCGGAACAAACACTGGAAATGAGATCACCACTGAGAATAACAGAAACGGCACAACAGCAATCGAGGAAATCTATGAAGAAACGCTGACAACATTGTGCAAATGGCTACCCAAGGTAAATGTGCATACTTTGAGCAGAAAGGACATATATTACCGATAACATGAATAAACCAAATTCCACTTCGGCCATAAATTATGGATAGATGTTTTTGATTGTTGAGTAGTAATGGAAAACCATAATTTATTAAGCAAAATGTTTTTGATATATTACCTACATACATTTTCCACGACTTCATCCAACTAATTAAAATATGCTGGCAAACCAATTCCCAGAAACCTTGCTGCAAGAAAAATGAGTAACGGATTCTATCAAGTATGAATTATTGTTATCCTTCCCTATTTTAGGTTTTCTCCGCAATCTCAAATGATTTGTGCTTACAACAAGGAAAACGTGCAGCCAAGTGAGACTTTCATATACTTAGCATTGCATGAAGTATTGTAAATAAGTGTAGACGAACTATATGCACGTAAGGTATAGTGCTTGAAACAACTGGTAAAGCACAACCGCATGATTACTCAAAACCGGACCGGATTGCATGTTGGTATTTTTGCATGTCATCCCACAATACCGCAACACTATGAAAGCAAAAAAAAATCACATGATATAGAATTTTGCATTTGAGATAGCAGCGTAATGTATTATTAGAGTTATTATGTTTACACATCTTTGAGTTATCATTCAACGTAAGTTTACAAATTCAGCGAAATTTTTTGAATTATATCTGCACATCACAGTGATTCTATCTAACAAGGGTTCAGAAGAGGTTTTTGGCAGTTATTATATGTTTTGGGTATTTTTTCAGTTCCACTTTTTTGTTCATTTTCGTTGTCACTCACTTCACCAAAGAGAACACTTATCTTTTTGTAAAGTTGACAAAATCATTTCTTTAAAATAATTATGCAAACATCTACAGCCGAAAGCCTTTTCTATGCATGCGCATTGAACAGATTGTTTACTTTGTTTGTTTGTAAGAGACTCTTCCAGATGGGTGGCCCCGCTCGCTAGCTCCTACGCGGAAAGATTCAAAATCGGACGTGTCAACCGCAACCTTCCTCCAGCTGAGACTCCCGTCGTGAAGCCGGTATTCAGAAGTCTGCAGCCCCAGCATCAACAGCCACGCACCCAGTACGCTCAGCAGAGACGACTCCGCGATGTCTAAGCCATTAGAAGTCATCAGTCCCGCATCACTTTATTACATTTCTCCACACAAAAAAAACGGTGCTTGGTGGCCGTTTCGGTATGACAATCGGGCTCCCGGGCACGGAGACTGCGGCCCCAATTAGGCCCGCTATTGCCCCACCCCTGTGTCCAGGGGCTCTCTTGTCTCGGGGCTTGCCTTACCCCCAGACAAGCTGGCCTATACCCCAGCATTGGCCCCTTGTCTCTTCTCTTTACTCATGCTTGTGTGAAGAATTCTTATGCTAATCCACTTGACTTTTTATGCGCAAAAATGGCCTTTAATGGGTATATTACATACCCAGTATTTTGTTTAGTTATTTGAATATATTCGAACTTCCCAAGTAAGAGCCACAAGTTCGAATGTGACATATGCTCGCTAACTTCTAGGGCTCATGCCATTGCGGGGGGAAATTGTGGATGGCGCTTCTACATTCGTGTATCCCATTTCCCTTGAGGGGGATATCTCTTGACTTGTGTCCCGGACCACTCTCAATTTCCCCCTGTTTCTCTCTTTCTTTCGTTTTCTTTTTTTATCCCCTCTCTTTCTTCATTCCGAGTGTGGCTGTCCCGATAGGCGCTAATAATTACACATTAATGCCTTTTTTGTCGTCTTTTTCACGCCCTACTCGACCTTTAGCCTGCGGTCGACTTGCTGAATTGAACGTCATAACACAAATCGTTCAAGCTTACAGAATTGTGGATAAGGGGATTTGGTTGTTTGACCTTCTCTTCGAAACCTTAAGCGTTCTTTTCAGCAAGGCAGTGGGTGATATGTAGCTTCCGTCTTTACTCGGTTTCTTGTTGGTCTACATAACCCTTATTTCATCAGACATATAGTTTGACAAAGTGAATACTTGAATGCTCATTGAGGCTTTTTTTAACGACTGCTACTGATCTTATGCTTTATTTATTAACCAGTTGTTGCGTTTTCATTTTGTTTCTCCAAATTAATGTGTCATGTGAGGAAGTCAAAAGCAAGGCGTCCACGTCTTGCGTCCTTCTCATTTTTCATTATGTATGCATTTCGCTCTAAGTGGATCGAAAATACTTGTAGCGCATATTGCGCAGCAGTTATTGTCCATTGTCCATTTTCCTCTTTTATTTTCTCTTTCGATGCGATGTATTTATACGTACTGGTGTTTCAATGAACCGAATTTGTGGAATAAATTATTTAAATGAGATGATCGCATTAATAACCTGCGTCGTTGCATCAATTAATTTACTTGTAATATCAACGACGCATACATTAGCCGGGGTAATTCTCATCCTCTGATCTTCAGACATAAACAGTTTGAGTTCAACAACGTCCAATTCCGACATATATGCAAAAATCCAACGGGGGAACAACATCCAGGATGAGAAAATCATCAAATCAAGTGATGTGTCCATATAGTTTCACCATATTTATTTCATTGCATCCAAGAGAAGAGTTTTGGCAACATCAGTTGAGAAACGATCCCTGAGGAATTGTCTATTCAAGTGGATATATAGAAACATTACTTACAAAAAAAAGAATCGGGAGCTTTGCAAAGCTGACGGTTTCTTCTTCTATCAGTGGATAGTTTTGAGCCACATTTTCGGATTTATGACAAAAAATGCATAATACATATCAGTACAAAGACTTCTTAGTGTTTTTGGTCTTTTGATCACTTTCATAAAGTCTTGCGAACGTTTCTTAAAGTCTTGCGTACTAAAGTCTTGCAAGCCGGCTTTCTTTTCTTCTATTTTTCTATTATGAAGCAATCCGTGAAGCACTTAGTTGCTTACCTTCTTTCACAAGTTCCTTATTTTGTAATAGATGATATACTCGCAATTGTCTCTAACTATTCGAAACATATCATCTAGTGAAATACCTAGAGCCCAAATTGTTTAATTTGGCATAAACATTTTATAAAAACAAGTTGCTGCCTTGTGGACACTTGTTAATGTACCACCTAATTGTCAGCTCATAAAGAGGATGCATGTTTCGAGGCTGCATGTTTCCATAAAATAAAGTCGGCGGCTACTCTTATTCTTTGAGTCAGCAGCCACAACATCCCTCATGCTCATTGCACCCAGTGAATTAAATCGGAAGGGATTAATTTTGGGATAAAAACGGGGCGTTATAGAGCGCCACACAAACTACGAGTGCGTGGGCAGTGTTGTCAAAAACTGCACTTACTTACGCTATTTGGTTATTTTAATTATTAATTAATTGCAAAATTGTTTTGTTTTGTAAATTGAAAACCCAGGTGCATTCGAAATATTTTATGTATGCTGAATGCAAATTGTCTCAAGAGTATGGTTCACACTGCATCGAAAAAGTTCTTCTGAATTTTTGTGTGCCGAAAGTCCAGGATGTCAGAAAAAAATTTCCATAACACCAAATCTCGCAGAGCTCCTTCCCGGCAAACGGTTCACCCAGGTACCGTATTCAGAAACAAAGTACGGCTTATATCCGTCCATTTTCTTTCATTCTCGTCATAGTTTTGTTAAAATTGATGATGATCATTCTAAGAAAACAATGGGGTTCTAATGCTGCAATGCCCAAAAGACGCCAACACTGTTTAAGATTACTAGGCAGTGGAACAGTTTGTGTATAACTCTGCGAGTCCTTGTTGTTACGGAAAGCGGATTTCACATTTTTTTATATCCCGGACAAGAAAATTGAGGACATTTTTTTTCCGTGAACCCCACCGTTACGTCAAAGTATACTTCTGAGTAGGGTCTCTACGCAGAAAATGAGAGCAAATAGTAAAAGAAAAACATTTTTATTATTATTCTGCATTTTGTGGATTATTTTGCACAGACACATTTTGTGCAATCTTCTTTTTTTCTTTTCTTTACGCAAGATATACAGGATATTCAGAATCGTTTTTCATGGGCTTTATTTAAGACATTAGAGGATTACTCTTATTTGTCACCACTTTGCTGTACTTATTCTCCTTTTATTCATCCGTTGCGATAAATTACTATGGCAATGCAGATGAAATTATTCGCCAAAGCGTACGATTCATTTGATTTTCGACCACAAAATCGTTTGCCCTTGGGAAAATTTTTCTAATTGTGACTTACTTCCGCGTCGGGCACACTAAATATTACTTATTTTATTACTGTTTAGGTTCACCACCGCTAAGGGATGAGCTATGAGCGCATTTAGTGATCTGTTCAAGAAGGCACACGATGCGATCAATAATTTGAGAGGTAGTTTAAATTTCTAACAATAATTACTCATCAATCAGTCAAGCTTTATTACCGTACATGACGATGATAGTTTTATCTCTTTTGTCCAGGTGGTGGAAACGTCTTTCTCGGCAAGGAGGGCGACATAGTGTTCAGTAAGAATAATGTGTGTATTCATGATATCGAGGAAACCGGGAACACGACTGTGGTGAGCCCTCATTTTCTTATATGTTGAGAACTGGTGGAAGTAGCACCGTACATCCTTGGTGTTAACTCGGATTGGAAATGGAAACCCTTACTATCTCATAAGCTGGCATAGTATTCTCCACTGGGGGTAGTATTTTTAGAGGTCTTCACTCGGATTCGGAATTTTTTTTTGCATTATAGGATGGTAATATTCTGCACACTCCTGGTTATCTGACTGTACATTGTCAAAATGACGACGCTATTGGCGTGACACTTGTGCTGCAATGGCTACCAAATACCACACTCCAAAAGAATCCAGCTAGGTGCGTTGTCTCTTTAACTAAAATAAAAAAAAGCTTCAATTTTCAACTGTACAGTTAACCAGCACTATGCAATTAAGCTTTTGTGTCTACTTTTAACCTTTATTACAGTATACGCAGTGTGTCGCCACGCAAGCAAAATGTGACGAAGAAAAACAGCACCGAGGTAGTTAATTATGAGTTTTATGGCCAACTTTGAGTTGCAATTAAACCGTGAATGGGAAAGGGCATGTGGTTATTATATGGGGTTGACTATTTTGCGGGGTTGAAAAGTCGCTTGAGGTCTAAAGTGTAGTTCTTAAAGAAAAAAAAATAGTATAAAATACATTTTTTAGAAATCTCAGATCAGCAGCTGCGCAGACGACGCATCGTCATGTACAGAAGAAGAGTGTGTGAGTATAATATAATACAGTTTATTACTTCACATTTGTTTCAGCCATTCACTGCACAAGAAGTTCAATACATATTTAATAGTGGTAAAAAACAACACAAGAAAACCAATAATATAATCTGAAAAATTAGTTAGAGACGAACAATCCGATGAGCTGAATAAAGAGGAAAACATGCAATTCTGGATGTGAATGAACATGTTTTCGATTTTCCCCTAAGCAATGGCAATGTAGATGGGAGAAAACACAAACATTGTGTTGGTATTATAATGATTGTACTTCTCAGTCGCTGGCAACTACAGTAACATCGCCCGATATCCATGTGGAAATGAACGGTGATGTCATTACGGTTACATCGGTGCAGGACCGTCCGAATTGTTTTCAGTCAAAGGTTTGTTAGGCACATAATGGTAATAATCATGAACATACGCCTCTATTAAAAAGAGGTTTGAATAGCGCGTTCAAACCTTACGATGCGTGCCTCCTCGTCACGGAGACAGAGGTCTTGAGAATAGAAGAGCGCATGATAGGAAGCATATAATTAACAAGTTTTAATAAGGAACGTTTTCACCAATGACCAGTTTAGGATTCAAAAACTTCTGTGACGTCAAAATCGGTCAAGGAAAAAACAGGAAACGGTTCCGGGTTGTTTGTGCCTTCCATTAACGTGATTCCTCATACACCAGTGGATCCAACTCCGGATCTAGATTATGAGAAAAAGGTATCTTTTCATTCAGTGAAAAGCAACAAAAAAAGTTGGCAAAGGTGAGTCTCCACCATAAGCATAACAATTGTTGATCATGTGGGACTCAGGACGGCAGACTTATTTGAACTGAACATATAATTCCTAAGTTCAGGTGGACTCGGCGTCTCATTCTTCCTTATCAACTTCTGGTGCTGACGAACTGTCGGATAGAGAGGATCTTCGCGACAGTTCCTCCTGTGATGAATCAGAGGATGAGGATGGTAATAATGTTTTTGGAGATCGTTTTCCTTTTATCTAGTTTATCCGCGTAGTTACGATTTCCTTACAGTTTCACGCTTCTTTTAAAAGGTCATTTGTTGCGTTTTCGTGCTCACCATCCTTAGGCAATAATTTATTATAATTACAATTTTTATTATACAGAAAGATCACAATTGATGAATAAATATCGCGAGGAGTGTGCGTCTCTCTTGTCTTCAACGCCGGAAAGATTTGCTATTGAACACGATTTGATGCTGACGGACTGCAAGGTAACGACACATTGCTTCGCATGGAACAAGAGTTTACGATGCTTATAACGATAGTGTTTCTTTATGAGTCTTGGGCTTTATTGTTTACTCTAGGTGTGGTTTATCTGGTAATTGAGTTTGATTGATAAAAGCACAGTATCGACCATGGAGGTGACATGTGGGAAAAAATCGTGAAATTAATCATAATCCAACTTGCAGGCTGAGGCCAAGGGAGAAGCCGCTGTTGCAATCTCACGCGGAAGGGCGATGTTCAACAGCAAAAGCACTTCGACCAGTCTCTTTTCTGTGAACCTGGGTTCGTATTAGCATAAACGACGATGTATGATGAGACGCAAATCGAGAATAATGCTTATTGACAGAATTGGGCAAAAGCAACGCGTAAACCTAAATAATGAATAATTTATTGATCAAGGGACATTCAGGAAAAATGCGAACGATGCGTGTTTTCTTCTCGAATGCGGAGTGCACGAGCGGCCAGATGGTTATTGGTAGGCAGTCTAGTTTGTTTGTGCGTCAATAGTGAAAGCAAGTATACAACTTGTAATCAGGTTATGAGATGTATGAACATAGCGAATTAAGTATGTAGGAGGGAGGGACTCAGCGTTGGTTAAACTCACGGGAAAGAACAAGCCACTTTGTGTTGAAGATTAGTTTATATCATTTCAGCGTCCCACGATTCGCACTATAAGATTCTTCATTTCCATCACGGAGGACTTGATAAACTGGCAGAGTTATTTGAGCAGTGGTCGGTCATTAAGACAAAATCACTGAAAGATGTAAGTACACATAAGTTAATCAATAATCCCATGGCATGGATGAGTTGAAAGCATTATCATGCTGCATGTGTGTGTGTTTCGTTGCGATTCCCTGCGTATCTTGTTATCAGTATTAGTATTATATGCAAATGCAAATAAGTGACTACTATACCCTCTAGTAATGGTACGAGTTCAGGGCAGCCCATCGCCAATTCCTGACAAGCATTGGATGATCTGCCAGCCGGCAGTAAAGAAGAGCGAACTTGATCCAGAAGATGGACTCTATGACAAGGTAACATGATGATACCATTCCTAACATTGTGACTCACGGTTGCCGCAAGACATCCGTAATCCACAATCCATAAATCGTGTTGTCGTAAACCAAAGTCCTGATTTAGGTTGTACATGTTAATAGGCGCACCTCTTCTGATGCCAATACTTCTAAATTAATGCGAAAAAAACAGGCCCTGAATCCAACGTACAAAGAAAATAACTATGTGTGATCTTATTGGTTTCCCGGTCGTTATGCTGCCGTGCAATGTCGTAAATCCACCGTGAAATGCTAATGTGGCAGCCATAGAACCTTCAGTTGTATTAGTACGAACACGTAAACTCAACAATAAAAAAACACTATCTCACAAGTTGTGTAGATTTTGATGTGACAATAATAATAATAATAATTTATTACGCACAAAGACAATCAAAGAAAGCAATGTAACGTGCAGTTTGTTTATAGTCTAAGAATCATATTGGTGTGTTCTCAAGTCTACTGTGTAACGGAGAGTATAATAATAAACTCTCGCGATGATGAACAGTGCATTAGAGTGTATGCTTAGGTTACCTGGGACTTCTGGAAATCATACACAAACAAGGATGGAGCCATAGATGACAGTCATACGATCAGCAAGGTAAGATACAAATTTATAAACACTCTTAATTTTCTTTGAATACTTCAACAACTTTGTATTCAGGAATAAATCGATTAATCCACGAAAGTTACTGAAACTATTGACAATATTCACCGCTAAGCATAGGCTTCTTTCCTTGCATATAAATGGATACCGCAAAACTAATAAGTAATCATTTTCTTTCGGGCGATCTACTTTGCTTCAATGGAACCGGCGCTGAGAAAAGAGATCTGGCCTTTCCTGCTCAGAGTCTATCCATGGGAATCCACCTTGGAACAGCGGGAAACAATCAGAAATGATCTCTTCCTTGAATATCAAAATATCAGAAAGAAGAGGTAAATTCAGTTTTCATCATCACTAAGTTTCTTTAATTTCGTGTGAGTTCTGGCACAACGGTTCATAATTACTCATTCAGACAAAGTAATAATTTCAGGATGAAGAAGGCCTCCAGTGCCACCGGCAAGGCCTATTGGGATAGCCTGGAAAATACAGTTTCAAAGGACGTTGTCAGAACGGACAGAGGGAATCCCTTCTTTGCACAAGACGACAACCCAAATCTGGATATGATGAAGTGAATTTTTAGGCACATTTCTTCAATATCCTGTAAAACTCAGATTCACCAACCACCTCATCTCTTTAGGAACATCCTGCTAAACTACGCTTGTGTATATCCAGACATCAACTATATTCAAGGAATGTCGGATCTGCTGGCACCACTACTCAGCACTTTACGGTGCGATATTTTAACTATATAAACGAAAAGTGTGTAATAATCAGGTGGAGAGTGATATTCCGCGTTTTCTTTACTTCTTCATATGCGGCCTTCTGCATACGAAACGCGAGTTTATTCGCGTGGGGAAAACATAAAATAAAATTACAATCTTGTTACGTATTTAGAACATTATAAAATAGCTTCCAATTATCAGCTCGATGGAGATCTAATATGTTTACGTAAGGTAATTGGTGTGGGAAAAGGTTTTTGCTGGAAATCGTCAGGAAATGTATGTTCTCGTGAGAAAGCACAACGCACGCCTTGAAAAGCAGGGCACTACTTATATACTTAAGAAATAAACTTATAAATAAACCAAAAATAATCGAGTTAATCAAGAATTGTTTTAGAGATGAAGCAGAATCTTACTGGTGCTTCTCGGGTCTCATGCAACAAACACTATTTGCCGTTCCACCGAAAGCAAACGAAAGTCTGCTGGAGCATAATTTGGTATAATATTTCGTTTTGCTCTTTAATTGGGAGTTATCGGTCAAGAACTTTGAATGATTTTCAGTTTTCTGATTGGTCAAATTGTTTTCGCGTTCAGGATTATCTCAGGGAGCTACTAAAACTCCTGGTTCCGGATGTTTTCCGTTACTTCTCCTCAATTGGCAGTGAAGCATTGCAGTTGATGTTTGTTCATCGGTGGATTCTGCTCTTCTTCAAGGTAATATAGCACATTGAACATAATTTCTTAAGAACATTCAACTGAATCGCGCAACTTTTGTTAGATATTCTGACATTTGTATTTTGAATGCTGTCCACATTTTTTGGAGAGAACGCCTTATCTTTGCTTTACTCTATACAAAATAAATTCTAGAGAGAATTTCCTGAAGCCGATGCACTTCACATTTGGGAGGCATGTTGGTCTCGTTTCCGAACAAGATATTTTCATCTCTTTGTTTGTGTGGCGATTGTTTCGATTTACGGTATGTTATTGTGTTGTTCCTTTTCCTTGTTCTCCTCAGTACATAATACATATAACATGCGAAATATTTTAAGAATACATAGACAATGAGCCAGCTACGAAATCGGACTGCCGAGGAGACTATGTGTGTAGAATTTGACATGTTAATGTGTAGAAATTGCATGGTTGTTGCAGGTCCTGATGTAATCAGCCAGCAACTTCCACACGACGAGATTCTGCTCTACTTCTCCAGTTTGGCAATGCATATGGATGCACGCGTTGTTCTGAAAAAGGCCCGCGGTCTTCTCTATGAATTCATACACAGAGAGCACATACCATGCACGCTGGCAGGTAGTCTTACTTATGATACCTGTCACTTCTTATAATGACACGTCTTTAAAAATCATGATATTGAACAAAATACATAGAGCTACTTCCCATACCTGTAGGTATGTCTATAAACTTATGTCCACAGTAAATTAACGTTATCAATCGTTTTGCGAATTTAAAAGAATGGTATTTTAAATTTTTAGGACTGTGCGAGCAAACCTCTGGAAGCAAACAGCAATGGGATTCTCATCGACAACCACAATCATATAAATGTGTGAAGGTGCACGAAAACCACGAACCATGTCCATTTACCTAGTCCTATTTCTTAATAGCATTCTATTGTTTTCAAAATATCTCTGTGACCAAAGTTTGGCATCCCTTATGATGATTTATTTTCCTTTTTATATACGTGATCTCATATTTTGAATGCTATTTTTATTCTTAAAGTTTTCCATATCTTTCCTGCAATTCAGAACCCAACCGTCTGTGCAGGACTCTCTTTCGGGCCGCATTTGTGCTGGATTTATTAAATTCAGAATTTTTAGTGGATTTGTAAGTGCGTCCGTCTAGCCTTGTTACATAAAGGACTTTGAATCGGTGCGATTTTTGGGAATCCAACATTGTTGCAGATGAGCATGAGCGATACACACAAACAAAAAACACGCACATAACCGGATATATGAATTTACAAAAAATAATAGATTGACTCACCTATACCTCAAAAAAAGATCCGTCATGTCAAAGGACTTTTTTTCTGCGGCAATGTTTTGTTTACCCTTTGTTATCCGAAGAATAGGGAAACCGAATATTTTCTTTTTTTTTGCCCTCTCAGGCATAATTCGTGCCAATTCTAATGACATGCAACAAGAGTGGAGTCTGTAAAGTCATTAGATAAGTTTCGGATTAGAGTCTAAAATATGTCGTTCCAAAGGTATTATTTAGGTTGAGGACAAGACATAAAACTGTCGATTAAAACTGGGAGAGAGGGAAGAGGGAGAGAATTTAACATTCTTTAGGAAAGCCGAGGGTTTAGAGATTGTATATGTTAAAAACTCAGTTACATTATTGACCTTAATTCACTATCAAATTGTAAATGTTTTTTTTTGTTGTCACCTACTCTCATAATATGATATTAATCTAGGATAATTTTACCTTAGCAATCCTCTGATAAGAGATCTTGCAAGACAATAGTGACAAGTAGACAAGCAAAGATTATGTGAAGGAAGGTGGAGGGTGCAGTGAGGGCAGAAAAAATATATAGAGAGAGGAGAAGGAGATGGAGAGAGAAAGAATGGAAAGATAGAAAGAGAAAGAGAATGCCGGGAGGAGGGCGGATCGTGGCAATGTCCCGTGGCCACTATGGCTCTCCCTCTCTCCAGCTTGCCCAAAAACATTGTCCTTCCCAACTTTTCCCCTCTTTACCCTTCTATTTCGAGTAAAAAGCACCAGAGGCATCCCCTCCTCCGATAATGAACGACGTTTTGGAAGCCACCCCTTTAGCTTGTTGTGAACACTCATATGTTTTCTTTTCCTAACAAAAGTTATCATCCGCGCCGAATATGTTCACAGACGAATAGATAGCAGTAACTACTAACTTATTCTCTCCGTGTTGTTTACAGCAATGGCGGCAAACGAAACATATCGTGTTGAAACAGCATTACCCGGCTCCACTTTTTGACAATTGTGCTATTTTCGATATGTAAGGTAGTTCTGGTACGTAACGTAGTTCTGCTGAGAGAAAGGTCAATGTATCATATGTCGAGAATCCGATTTTCCGTCTTTTGTCGTAAATTGAGCTGTGTTTTTGTGAAATCCGCTTACTGATGCTTACTGAAGTCAAGCGTTTCCTCGCGCTTCTTCATTGCTTATGCTTCGGCGGCAGCCTCTACGATGAATCCCCTACTACCAAGAGGGATTGATTTTTCATCTTTGCCTCGTCAAATTGAGAATGTGCGCCCGTCAGCGGTTTTTCCTCCTCCGAGTGCTTTCATCTACACACTCTAGCACTGCGTGAAGAAATTGACCATTTATGAAAATCCACATAATTCTCTTCCTGCCAACAGCAGTTGTCCTAATCACTACGTTGTATTAATTCAATGCATCCAAGAAACCTCGGGTCCCATGCCGTCCTCAGATTTGCGTTAGTATCACATTACAAATTCTATGCAGATCCAAACCGATGATCTTTGCTGTTTTAGTGTTTGTCTCAACCCGCTGTCCCATCAAATTATTTCGTAATTTCGATTCTTTCAGAGAAAACAACGACGAATATTTCGTGACAAGTTTCTGCACTATCCGTTGCTATCGCAGGCTCTTCCCAGTAAACCATTTCTTGCCACTAAACAGAAACCCATCTTAATTTACATTGTGTGAAACATCGAAAGGAAAGTGTTTTTCCTTTCTTTATACTAAGTTAACTAGTCATTTTTTTCTAAACACTTTTTTTTGTGTTAGATGTTCCATATGCAACTTCTCGGTTATGTTATGGGCGTTTCGCACGTGTTAATTAGTTTCGTTTGGTCTTTGGATGGC
The DNA here is from genome assembly GCA_036852015.1 of Pelodera strongyloides. Taxonomy (NCBI): domain Eukaryota; kingdom Metazoa; phylum Nematoda; class Chromadorea; order Rhabditida; family Rhabditidae; genus Pelodera; species Pelodera strongyloides. Next base: position 104,195 of record JAANDG010000160.1, on the reverse strand, counting down.
TAATAATAAGACCTTTTGCGGAAGGCTTTTTTAGCCCAATAGTTCGCAAATTCCCATACGTTCAAGTACGCGGTCAATGCTCCAAAGCTCTATTTTTCATCTAGACTATTCGAGTTCGTGCAGAAATTTTAGTTTCCAAGTCTAAGATAAATTGCTTTATGCAGGTGAAACGTTGTCAATTTAGGTAGTCCCTCTACTCTTCGTTACGACGGCGAAACAAATTGAAAACCAGGAGTTCTTTGTGGGTAGCAGCCACCAACATCCACATCGAGACGCTTGTGGCCAGATCCTCTGCTACGAATTCGAACACTCCGATCACAGAGTTCGCTTCCAAGAGAACGGGATGAACGGCAGTGGAACAATCGAAGACCAGATCAGACAGGTCGACAAGATAACCAAGGTCGGTTTTTGGTGAGAGTTTTACACGAAACCAATTCACACTGCATTTTGTACTATATCGCGTCCATTTGAGGACAGTGCCGTTGAAATCCATTAATTTTCAATATGTTACCCAACTGCCAAAATCTCTGCTAAGAGTGCACTTTTTGGCCATCCATATTGTTGACGGACTCCATTTGAGGACAGTGCTGTTGAAATCCAATGTATTTTCAATCTGCTACCCAACTGCCAAACTGGGAACTCTTACTTGATTCAAGTTATTTTCTCTGGAATCCCTTGTCACCACTTGTTCTTGCTGCTTAATAGAATTAAATGCCGGAAACAAAACTCTTTACTTACACCATTGACTTTACGTGGAATGTAGTGTACAAACGATAAGCTTTGATCCAACTCACTAGCGCTAACGCATCAGACGTTGTTTGGGCGTGTGGATAGTGTGTCTCTACGACATAGCATCCAAAATTTATGTGATGCCTAATCTTTCCAAAATAACGTTCATTTCAAAGACGTGTGAAGTCTTTTTGTGACAGCAGCATTAGTTTGCTTTTGGAGTATGATCAACAGCTGCGTTCAATGAGCTCACACAGCCCACAGGGTTATTTGCGTGCTGCGTTTTCCAATCATATTTTTCATATTCCTTTCCTGAAAGAAGCTACGTTCTTCTAATATAACGAAATATTTTAAAAGCTGTGCATACTATTCGGTCAAACTTCCTTGCATATGTCTTCTCTCAAAATTTCCTTTTACCCGAGTGACCTCTCTTGATAAAACATTGGTTTATTTCATGTGTTGACTTCGAACTATTGTGGTTACTGTAAGCTTGCAATGTTTATAGTAAATTAACACATGTGCTGAGCATATTGTATTGGGGCATCTACCCCCTCCCACCATCCATTTTTTTTTTGTCCCGGGCGATATTGCTATTAGGACGCTCCTTCAACCTACTTTCAAACGGTTGTACAGATTCTATAATAAAGCCCCCGTTCCTAACTATACATAAAAACCGTAGAGTGCATGTCGAATGTGTGTGGAAACCCTTGAGCGCCCGCATAATTAGACCCCAAACCCTTCATGTAATTAAAAACCCTCAACCAGACACGGGCCGTTATTTTAAATCGATGTCGTAGGGGCTATGGGTTTTGGAGGAAAACTACTTATCTCCCTTACCAATAGTGGGAGGAGCAACGTCGACTTGTGTGGCCAGTTAATCAACTATTCCGCATAGAGGAATAGACAAATTCTTCGAAAGTTAATGAAACACATACGAGAACACGGCAGCACCCCAACACAGTGACCGAATTCGCAATAACTTTACGCAAAATTTCGATAAGTAGAGCAAACGTTTTATGCAGAACACAAGGCGTTTCATTAGAAGAGTGAATTATGATTGATACCTTGGAATATTCAACGAATTGCGTGACGGTTGTTTATCAAAGGGGACGAAATCACTACCGATGTAGAAAATAAAAATTTGGCACTCAATCGTAAACGAGTGGGTGCTGTGTGTTGTTGACATTTATTATGGCAAAAGAGGAAATAGATACATTTATTTGGTCCCGGAAGTGTATGTAAATATTCACAATCAGCAGCGAGATAGAAAATATAAAAAATTTTGATGTAGTTGCACAAATCGAACTGAAAATGTTCTAAAGATAATGTATAATATATATATATATATATATATATATATATATATATATATATATATATATATATATATATATACATACCCATTCTCGCCTCAAAAACAACTCAATCCGTTGAAGTACTGATGTGAAATTCTTTGTTGTCCATTTAGAAAACGAAATCGTTTGGCAATTCAGAGTGCAAGCTCCTGCAATTGCTCCACAAAGACTCTTCACATTACAAGTGTTATTTCTATTTTCGAACATACAATAGGAGAAATTGCAGGCTGCTTTCGTCAAATGCGTAGTTCTTTGGATTTAGGCAACCACCTTGTTCACTGACAATTTTTTTGCAAATAAAGCTGAGTTTAAGTAGTTGTTTAGGAAACTGCTTCACTGATGCGCTTTTTGTAATGTGGCACGGTCAACCATAAAGTTATATTCGTTGTTGCCGACCCCCAATACCTAATAAAGAGTGCATTTCATTGCGCATGAGCGTGTTGTTGTTCGATTCCTTTTCCAGTCGTCCCACTTCCATTTATCAAACCTTTTTTCTCTCCATTTTCCGCTTGTCTAGGCTATTCCCCAAAGGATTGAACAGTAGTCATGGCTCTTTTGAGTACCGCCTCTCATTTCGTCTAATTGTTACATAAAATCACACACACACACACAGCCCATGCCGAAATTCTAATGCATTTCTTTTGTTGTTAATGAAGAACTGAAATAGGCACTCTTTGTCAATAATTGGATAAAGGGGCTCTTTGGTCAGAAGTTTTTTTTTTGGTGATCAGTTCAGTTGTTAAATACAATTGTATTGCTAAAGACAGTTTATGGGAAAAAACAGAGGATTGCGGCAAGACTCGGAATGAAACGTAGACAAATGTAATTAATAACAACTAACATCATTGAACCATTATACAGAAAGTAACGAGGTTGATAAATTGATCATTATTGATAATGACTGCCAAACTAATGATTTTTTTGATTTATTGAATGAAAAATACGATTTCAGGAATGTGATCATTCGAGGAAAAGTCTTGAGATGCTGAGCAGGAGACTGGACGATTTGCATGATGTTAGTTTTGCCTTTTTCTATTATGTTTAATTTATAAGCATGATACTGGCCGATCGTTTGACAACAGAGTGTCAACGCGGGAATACATATAAATGTAGTAGGATAATACTAAGTCACTTAAGAAGAACATTTCAGGAAGTGAAGAGATACAGAGATTTTCTCGGGCACGAGAAGGCAAGAAGAGACCCGGCTTTGTACAAAACGAATAATATGGAGAGACCGTCCGCGTACAATGGAAGCATCTGTGACACGATGAACAATTTGACAAATCAACTCACATTGGTGGGTTTTTGATACCAAAAGTCTTTTCCAAAATATTTTCAATAAGCGTCCACTTTTATTGTTTGTTGTTGTTCAAAGTACCTGAAAACCATTCATGTAATGTGCTCACTAAGTTCGAGCAGCATATGCTGCACAACCGCATTTTCATGAATTATAAAAAAGTTGTGTGCCGTCTAGGTGTTTGGTAATCACCACATACCGTGCAGCCTTAAAGTCATTGTATGGTACCAAATTGCAGGAGTGGACCGAGAAACTCCGATCAATTCACGGTGCTATCACCTCACCGCCACCGTCGACACCAGGCTCACGCGGATCCGACAGAAATTGATTTGTTTTCGTTCTCCTCGAGTGAATTATTGTCCTACTGTATCTCATACTTTCCCTTTTATTTCTTATATAATGATTTGTTTGCTAATTTGCTCCAAGTGTTCAGCTGGAGCAGAGAAATAATTATTTAATAATTATTTCAGTGCTTACTTTCCTTCTGTAAATAATTGTAGATAGTTTCCGTGTGAGACGGAGAGCTTATTTTTGAATGCTTCATTTATAATAGATTATTATATTGTGTCCGCAAAAATCCGCATGCTGTTTTTTGCTGTTAAGATCACACGTGCGGATCATTAGCATATGTTTAGAATTTCAGAAAATCATGTCATACGAAAGTCAACTCCCAATTTATTTACGCCAAAATGTTCTCATTTAACAGCCAAAGTAAAAGGCCGGTGTGTATTTTGCCAATCTACATTAGTCATATTTCAACTACACGAGCTTTGAATTAAATTCAATAACTTACGAATAGGTCCGACTAGTTTTTTCAGATGCAATTATATTTTCCCTTCAGTATTGTATCTCCACAAGACAGCAGTTTTCATCAGCTGCGTGAGCCATTAACCTATAAGCAAAGATGACTTACATACGTTGAGTGTCAATTGTGTACATGTTTTGCTAACATACCGTGGTTTATGTTCCAATCCGAGTGAGTACTCCTGAGATTATTTGATTTGATTATTTTTTTTTTAAATAAATATTTTATCTCCTTTGCTTGACTGTTTTACGATTATTTACAAAATGCAGTATGACACTAATAAATTGACTGCGAAAACATTACGAAAAGTAATGAAGAGACCGCTAGGAAATCGAAAGATTTGGTTCAACATATTTCCGTCGGTTCGTATTCAAGGATTAACAATTCGACATATTGAGTTGCACAAGTCTAAAAACTTTCCTTCGAATAAGATTGATTATTGTTTCTGTGGTTTCGCGGATGCTATCTCTTTTACTCTTGGATGCTATGGTGGGCATGTTTTTCTGCTCAAGCGGAAAGTAGCATAGTGCAGTAAGAGTTGCTCTTTCTGCAATCTAATTTACGTGTGCCGTTTGCTGCGGGCCGGGACGCCCAGGGAGGAGGAGAGGCAGTTCACAGAGAGAAGAGATGGATAGAGAGCCTGATCACATACACTGATGAAGGGACTCGGAAGGGGGTTGTTTTGGAAAGGACGAAAATAATTATTTAAAAATATACTGGAATACAACAAACCTTTGCAACCTGAAGAACAGTCTAACAATATGTTCCACCGTTCTCTAACGCAACTCTATATTACATAAGGAACATGTGCCTGATTTGATATTAGGTCATATTTACCACAATAAACAGAAACATAAATAAACATAAGAACAAAATAACGATCTGAAGTGACCCCGAGCCTTTAATAATACGATAATATAAATTCTTTCTAAATAAAATATCAAGTTTGTCCTTAAACACACAGGATATAACGTATTCATGTGGTGTGAAGTGTATTTTGTCCATGTGCTAATACCTGTGTCTTTAGGCGATTATCTCTCCGTGTTTATTTCCGTTCCGTTTCCGACACGACTTCTTACACGTGCTCTGTTGTTTCGGCGATTCTGGACCGAAATGCTCTGCCAATTGGACCTAATTTCGTCTTGTATCTTTATACACAACTCCACAACCATTACCTTAATAATTAGCACGGCAATAGATAAACTCTTAATCTTAATAATTAGCATATAAATATATAAACTCTTAATCTTAATCTAGCATAGAAATACATAAATCTTTATCAGGCGTAGTCAAACGATCGGTTTTGTTGCATCTCAACATACGTGCCAAACAAGCTAGCTTTGGGTTCATGAAAAATTGTTTCAGTTAGGTTCAAACATGTTTCTTTTTAGAGTGGTTTGTAAGCACTGTAATACGGCACAGGGAGCATTACTTATTCAAACTGACAACTGAAAAAAATTGCATTTGCATTTTCATTCTAATGTCTATTTGCAGGCAATTGTTAGTTCTGTTTGCAACCCAACAAATGGTTGCGAGAGGGAGAGAAATTGACAAAAACTGTGTTAAATTATGCACTGACCCGTAAACATATGTTCATTTATGCTCTGAAAATTATTCACTCTCCCGTTGTAATTCCGCAGTTCAATTAGCTAACAAATTCTCTCAAATATTCGTTTTTGAACCCATAATTCCAAATGATTAATCATGGTTTTATTCTTTTATCACAAGCGGAAATAGAAATTCGACCAGATAAAACCACATAATAGTGAGAGTTTATCTAGTTTTTTTTCTCACAACGCCCCCTGTAAATCTGCATCTTATTTATCTTACTTATCAGTTTGTATGTTTAAGCACCAACAAAACAATACCTGCATGCCTATTCGATTACTCGATGGAGAACCTGGCAAAAAGGTATATATATAAACGGTGCAACGGTGTACCCTACTATCTAACGTTTTTCGTTCACTTTTCCTATTATTCTATATCTATTGTATTATAACTATGATTATGTTTTTTTCTATTTCGTTTATTTCATAGCAAACGGTCATCTAAAATTCATTTACTCGCAGTATCGTTCCACCATGATATCTATCGATATAAACTAATACTACAAAGTACTGAAAGAAACGCAAAGTTAAGCAGTTTGAATGCGCCTGTTTCGAAAAACAAACCTTTTCAAAACAACAGTGATACAATCCTTTGCGACTTATATGTGGGAGAAGATCTTCGTGTAATAAAAAGTTTACTCATTCTGTGGTACTGTTTTGCACGCAATGAGTAGCTTCAATAGTTTAACGAAAATACCTTTACCACAGGAAATAACACAAAAACAGGGAATTTATTTTTGTTGCACAATTAAAGGGGTATCATCAGTATATAAGAATGTTATTCGGAAAAGAGAGCCAAATTCGACACTGAAAACAGTCGGATATTTTGTTTGTCCCAGTTTACAAATTCTTTCACTTTACCAGATAGTTTTTATTTGTATGCCAAAAACATTTGGAAGTAAAATATTCAGATCAGTAGGGAATAATAACGATTTATCTTTGCCGTATGACATCACTTCTGACCGTGCACAGCGATATGCCAACACATTTTTGTATGTTCACCTGTAAATATTATAAAAAACAAAAAAGTCACACGATTTCCATCATAATCGAGCAGTATTTTTTTTCGTTCGTTGTTTGTTTTCCAGAGATTTTGTGCGTATAAAAGGAAGCAGCTCAATTCAAAGTTAATTCACCTTTTGGACACTGTAGTTTTTATTCTCTCCTTCTTCCTCTTGCTTTCGTACAGTTAACCATGCGTCATAGTCCTGGCAGTCCTTGTGTAATAATGCTTTATATGAAATCAAATCCTTCAGAATGAGGACACTCATATTGCTACTTGCGAGTCTGATATGCGTGAACGCTGACTATATACGTCCATGTTATTTCACAAATTGGGCAAAATATAGGTGAGTGCGGTCGTCTTTCACTATACCAAATTCCACTTCCGGGTTAGATACATATTCAATGCTAATACTAAGAACTAGGTGTTATGAATAAGTGAGGTATTTTCTTAAAATATTGGTTTCTAGGCAAGGTGAGGGCAAATTCTCTCCGGAATTCTACATTCCGGGAATGTGTACCCATATTATGTTCGCATTTGGATGGATGAACGAGGACTATACTGTTAGGTGAGCTTTTCACAAATAGTGGTCTGTCTATGATAGAGCCTGGCATCTCAAGAGGTACTGGCAACTAGCTCATACGGATAATATACTAATAACATTAACATATATATTATATATATTGTTATTTAGGAACTATGACGAAACGGATATTCCGACTTCCTGGGCTGGTCCTGGCCAGTATGCTGAAATAAATGCGTTGAAGCAGAAACAAGCGGGTCTTAAGACACTTCTGTCCATCGGGGGATGGACATTCGGTACAAGACTATTCAAGGTATATCATGGCTATACAAATAATCACATTTTCTTTTTGATTGATTTCTTTTTCTTTGATTTTTCTTTTTTTCATCGTCTCTCACGGCGTTGCGCTCTTTTTAATGAGTATAATAAATATTCAAATATTCAAAACAAGAACCTAATATTGCGTAATCCGTAGAGTTCTCATTTAGGGAATGGCTTCTTCTCAAGCAAATCGTGCCACCTTCATTAACTCAGCAATTGCCTTTGCTCGGAAATACAATTTCGACGGAATCGACATTGATTGGGAGTACCCGGAAGTTGCTGATAAGGCAAACCATGCGGCACTGATCAATGTTAGTTTCGACAATTGCAGGATCCTAATTTACAAAAAGAAGTGCACATCAAACAATTACCTCGAAGAATGCTTTTGAAATGCTTATTATTTTACAGAATTCTTGAGGGCAGTAATTATGTGCCTTATGGAACTAATTTCAGGAATTCCGTGCTGCAGCAGAAAGAGAGGGACAGGGAAGCAACAGGCTCCTAATCACAGCTGCCGTTGCCGCAGGATATAACAAACTGGATGGTTACGATATCCCAGCTTTCTCAAAGTAAATTTGAAAATATTATTCAGATCACGTGTCGCAATGAATGAAATTAAATGTGTTTTCAGGCTTGAATCGGAGCTTATGCTGAGCTCATTTAATGAAATTCTTTTCAGTTCGATCGACTTCATTTGCCTGATGAGTTATGACTTCTGGGGTACTTGGGATGGCGAGTTGGGCATGAATGCCCCGTTGTACTCAAGGAATGGTCTATCAGGAGGAAAGGAAAAGTGGAATGTTGTAAGTTAGCAATTCGTGCATAATATTCTAATAATTAATAGTTGTTTATATTACGCACTTACATGCACATTTTTCAAAAGGCAGGAGGCAACTTGCCCGAACCGTGTTTTCATATTCACAAGTACGCGGTGGACTGTTTTCAGGATTGGGCTGCAAAGGAATGGGGCAATCGGGGAATGCCACGAAGCAAAATTATCATTGGCGTCGGAACGTACGGACGTGGATGGACTTTGAGGGTAAAGTAGTAACCTAGTAATGACCCTTGTCAAAAGTAGTAGAGAAGAAAGAAACAGTACTAAATTTAGCATTTACAGGACTTGTCCCAGATTCAACCAGGATCGACTGGTAACTCGCCAGCTCGCATTGCCCCATACACCGGAGAGGCTGGAATGGCAGCCTACTATGAGGTTTCAATTTACAGCAATTATTGCATACTTCGTCATTTAATGATCAAGAATTTAGGAATATAGTTAAAGAATGTATTGATTACTTTATCATATGTATATAATGATGTTGTCCTTTGCAAGGTCTGCGTATTCCTTGGGAACGGAGGAAAGCGTTATTGGCACGACGAACATAAAGTGCCGTATATGGTCCAGGCCGATCAGTGGTGGTCGTATGACGATCAGGAATCAGTCAGGATTAAGGTACAACTTTCGGCGTCTTTTTGTATTTTTAACATTTTTCTAAGTCCGTCTCGTTCTGTCCTTCTTGCACTGCATGTCCTTCCAAAAATGCGCAGCAACTCTCCCGGCTCCCTGTCGAGGAATTTTCGGAATTAAAAACTGAATAACATATTTTTAATTACAGATGGAGTACATCAAAAAAGAAGGATTCGGAGGTGCCTTTGTGTGGACCATGGACCTGGATGATTTCCGTGGTATTTGTCCGAATGGTGGCGGAAAGAAGTTCCCGCTGATCGTTTTGATATGGGAACAGCTCGGTGGAAGTGGACCTGGACCTCAGCCAACTGCTTCCCCTTCTCTAGGACCAATTGTAACTACGCGGCCAGCCCCGCAGCCCACCTTCCCTACCTCTGGCCCTGCACCTGGGCGTAAGTTTCACTGTTGGAACGTGTATGCTGTCATTTCCATATAATAAAAAGGAATGTTTTTCCATAAAAATAAACTCCATTGTAGAATATCCTAGTAACATTGCGTGTATTTAAAGATAACTTCTTTGTAGCATTCACATGCACCGCCGATGGTTTCTTCCCGGATCCGGCATCATGTACCTCATTTTATCGGTGTGTGTCGGGAACCCCTTACCATTTCGACTGTGCACCCGGCACTATGTGGAGTCAGGCTCTACTCACATGCGACCACTACAATGCGGCACTATGCAGTAGTGGATAATGGATCGATTTTCTTCGATAAACGCTAATTTATTTCAAAACGGTCACAATGTGCTATACTAATCATTGATCATTCACCAAGTTGGACGTCACTTGTAAATTGTTTTTGTGGGATTTACTAACAGCCAGTTTGTGATTTACTAAACAATACATTAATAAAAACTGCCCATGGTTAGGGGTTGCTTCCACTCGCATACATTTTCCCCACTCTAAACATGTGTAATATTCTTCAACGAACTAATAAAGATTAATATGCAAGATTTTTATTATTATTTTGCGACAATCAATAAATAGGGAATGATGATGATTGAAAGACTTTCTAGGGGTTTAGTGGCGAAATGTACATAAGACAGAGTAAAACCATGGAAGATCCGTAACCGAAAACGGAGAAGCGAATGTAAATCAAGCTTAAACTACTGTGACCAAAACAATAATTTGACTGGTTGTTGTGTACTGGTCGGCCTCCGATTAGAGATGCTTCATGTACAACATTAATAAGTGGCAACTGCTTATGAGAACTACCTATGCACAACAATCCGCACTAAAGATAGCATAATCTTTGAAATGAAAAGCGCTCAAACTAACCACTCAGTTATATTAGACTCATAATTTATGAGTGCAAAATTCGAAAGACAAGAATGAATACCGAAAGTGCAACACCAGGATTAACATACAGCGTTTCTTAACATAGCAATGGCATAAAATAGGATTAGTTTAGCTAACGGTACAAAGAAAGATAGCAATGTATGGATTAGTTAGTTTTAGCCAAATTTCCCTGCATTATGAAAAAATCTAATTTATGAGAACTGTGAAAGCAAATCTTGAAAGAATAAAAACAGGAAGACAAATTGCGCATGACTTATTTTACCGTTTGAGAATGTTGTCGATTGGCTTGGTTAACTTCTTGTTGCAGTCTTTATCATTATAGTGAAGACACTGTAGGGCTTCTTTGTCAAAACTCAAGCCTGCAGGACAGTCGAAATGGTATGGAGTACCGGCCACACAACGCCAGAATTTTGCGCAATGATCGAGATCGGGGAAGAATCCATCGGCCTCGCATTTATAGCCTGAAACAGATATATTTTAATAATAAGCATAGAAATAGTGAGCTTAGCCGGTAGCTTCTTTGTGTAGCGCAGCAGGCACAAATCAGCATTTGCGGATGAAATTTGCAGACGATATAGAAATCACACTGGCGGTAGAAGAGCGAGCCAAGCATAAATCAAATGCTATCACGCAATGAGTGTTTACACAAAAGAGTTAAGCTTCCGGCATCCTGGGCGGGAACCACTTTATTAAGTCAGCGTGACGTGCGAAGACTGAAAGTTATACATAGAATTTATACTCTCTATATTTTTCCTAGACTGAGGCACTCATATTCGAGGAGACTCTAGCTCGCAAGCCCGATATATAGACGAATGTTTGCAAAGGATTGCTATTAACACTCAAGTAATCACTCACGATATCCAGCAATAGTTGAAGTGATGGTTTGTGGGGAAGTAACTGTTGGCGATCTCCTTGTTGTGGCAATTACGGGCTGCGATTCCACACATCCCGATTCATTAGGTTGGGTGCAGAAGCCTCTTAATCGTGAGAAGAAGAGACCATCAGGACAGGCCATCGAGTAAGACACACCTGAGATAGATAAATACATACTCTATAAAACCAGATCGCCTCAATAGGCCGTCTAACATAAATCTGCCCAAATCAGCAGAACGCAACAATCGCAGTTGATTGTGAAGCAGTGCTATATTCCCAATATGCCCAGCCTGACCTCGGAGACACAAAAGGAACTTTCGGCAAACGTTGTCGATCCCGTGGAATCCGTCCAATGATCCATCACAAAGGCGTGGGTTCTGAAATAAGGACAAAATTCGACTTTCAAATTCAATTGGATGTGAAAAAGCCATCTTTCCAAGACTCACTGTTGGTGGTTGCGTTGGGATCACGGATGGTCTGACAGTGTAGGGAGGAGGCGTGGGGAACGTGACTGATCCACTGATCTTTGTTCCTCCAGGAGCACCAGTTGCGATAGTCGTGGCAACAGTGGTCACCGGCTGAGGAGGCGGGGCTGGTACGGACTTCTGGAACAAATTGTTATCGATTCGATGATAATTCATGTTGGTGTGTATTAAAATTCGCAGTTCAGATTCTAAAAATGTATTTTGTTCTAGAAAATCAATAAACTAGTGGTTCCAATTAAGTGTGGATGTTATAATTATGTTAAAAGTTTGTCTTAAGTAATTCGGTAAATAGTGTATAAATAATAATTGTCGCTGCTCCTAACTCATGTAGTTCTGCCAAATAGTACCTTTGGAATAGTCACTCCTCCAAGTTCCTTTGCGATAATGCTGATTAAAGGATACTGTTGTCCCTTTGAGTTGCTGCACTTTGCATTGAAGTCATCAAAGTCCAAAGTCCAGACGAACGCGCCTCCAAATCCTTCTTTCTTCACGTAGTTCACCTTTAATATAATAACACATAAAATATGAAATTCAAACGAGCACAGGAATCATTCAAAGACCAGAAATGAAAGAGCAAAAATACGGAAAACTAGTTTTTGTGTGCATTTGCCTTCCAGCGGATCGGTGGTTCGGATTCCCCAAACATTCCCCTACCTTAATAAGGGTCGACTCCTCATCGTCGTACGACCAGAATTGATCGCCTTGAACAAGATACGGCACTTGATGTTCGGTGTGCCAGTAGCGAGTTGCTCCCTTCGCGAGCATTTCGCAAAACTGCAATTAATGTTGAAATGTTTGTTAACCTGCATAAGAGTTCCTTAAACACTGTCCAGTGAATTTACCAAGGGCCCAGTCTCGAGACAGACCATAACATCAAACCTCATAGTACGCGGCTACTCCAGCTTCCTGCACGTATTCGGTGATCTTAGCCTTTGTGTTTCCATCGGTGCCAAGTTCGTAGTTGTTTGCGTTCTAAACTGGCTTAATTTGCGATATCTTCGATAAGTATCTGCGTTCTATGAAGATGGCTCATATTTATATCATAAATGTGTTTTGTTTATAACTCAACGCACGGCAAGTGTCCATCCTCGTCCGTATGTTGCGATTCCAATGATAATCTTCTCTCTCGGCATTCCGTTGTCAGCCCAATACTTGGCAGCCCAATCCTAAAAACTCGCATTTAGTTAATTGAACTGTTACATCTGCAAGTCATTTTTTATTTTTATTAAATAACACCAATTGCACGCATATATATTGTGTGAAGTGTAGACAATTAACGCATATATTTGGCCGCATATTAGAAATTAGGCACTGCAAGAGAAACAGAAGAGACAAAAGTTCATGGTCACAATAATACTGGTACCACTACCCGAATTAGCTTAGAAATACAAATCAAATATAAGAACTCACAATATTCCAGTTCTTCTCTTTGTCGCTTAGACCCGGTCTTCCATACAATGGGGAATTCATACCGAGCACTCCGTCCCACGCTCCCCAGAAGTCGTAGTTCATCAGAAGAATGAAGTCGAGAGCACTGAACAAATTCGTACACATAACAAGTACAAAGAACTTTTTTGTGGTTAGGAAAAGTGAGCAAGTAATGAAGAATGAAAAGTACTGAACCTACTTGGCAATATTTGGAATGTCATATCCTTGTTCCAGAGTTGCTTCTCCGGCAGCTACAGCGGCAGTGATTAGAAGTCGTGGCTTGTTGAAAGCAGAAGCTTCGGCACTCATTGCGGCATGGAATTCCTAAAAGTGGCGTTTGCGCAACTAGTCGCGGAATCTTTCAAATATTATTTTTCATTACCAAGCAACCACAAATGGATGCGAGTATAGGATCAGACGGTTGCAAGCTACGAACTATTATGCATATCAAAATATTGATTGCGTTATCTTATAAAATAAACAAAAGGTTATTGATCCGACACATAAACTCACGTTGACCAGTGCAGTAAATTGTTGAACGTCTTCCGCTCCAGAAGGGTATTCCCAATCGATATCAATTCCATCAAAATCCCATTGCCGTGCAAATTTGATCGCAGAATCAATAAATGTCTTGCGGCCGCCCGCTGTCTTTGACATTTCCTAAAATAATAAAAGCTTTTGTTTCTTGTAAAGTCACGGTGAACGTAATAAAGGAAGTCAAAGGATATTTACTCAAAGGGTTCTCTATGTTGTAGCGTATCAACTACTGTCGTGCCTTAAAAAGTCGTGTTCCAAAACTCCATCCTCCAATAGAAAGCAGGGTCTTCAAAGCTGGGTCCTTCGCCTTGAGTGCGTTAAGTCGTTTAAACATTCCCTGTCCTGCCCAGTCGTTGGGGAGATCGGCGGGATCGAATGCCCTGAATACATATTAAGTAATTCATTCCGAATTCAGATTTGGCTACGCGAATTTGTGACCATCTTATGTCCTGTTAGTCAAGACCTCAATGCTTCTTTCTGGCTTACAATAAAAGAGCAAAACAGTAACAATCCTATCACAATCATTCGTCGCACCTGACAGTGTAATCATCGTTCATCCATCCGAACGCAAACAGTATATGTGTACACAGACCAGCTACGTAGTCTTCGGGAACATATTTGGCGCGCGGTTTTCTAAACGAAAAAAAGTACCACGATTATTCCTCATTCACTTAGTGTCCGCAGAAACGAAAAAAACTCAAACAAAGAAACTCAGCACTTGTGGCTATTGAGCCGATTCCATGCATCTCAGTGAAAGAGTACGATTATGATTGCAAACCTGTATTGAGCCCAGTTTGTGAAGTAACATGGTCGAAGGTATTCTTTATTGGCTCTTGGCACCCGGATATGTGCGTCAGGCACGAAGTTGGCTGAAAAGGGCGGGTCCTGTCGGTGTTTTCCTTATCTTCGGTTCAACTTTTTTGATCCCCCTAAGAGCTTAATCTTCTACTGCCAGCAAATTGTGAAGGATGTGTTGAAGGTGGCACCTATGTTTGTGGAAAACCTGATATTCATGCAGATAGTAAGCGGTATTTTGCGGGCAAACCGGACACAATGGACTGCAAGTCAAATATGTACGTATGTGTCGGAACCTTTCCTGTGTTAAGTTATTTACATAGAGAGACAAATTCATTAAAAGCTTAAGCGCATGTACTGTCTACGGCGCTCGTGAATTGCACCTCCTATTGGCTTAACTCAAGAAAATAGTACGTAAAAGTTGAGGCAAAGCATACCTGAGCGATCTCCAGTTTCGCCAGCAGATGCTAAGTTCGCAGCGCCGAAGAGAAAGACGAGTATAATCATGATAACGATCGAGTAATTTCTGTAGATTAACTCAATTTAGCCGTAACTTATTAGATAAACGTGACAGCTATGGTACGACGAGTGGCATATGAACGCAACAAACAAGAACTATAGTAGAGAAAGAATGCATATGAGAAGTGATTTCTGAAAGTTTGTATTTTTTGAGTTGTTATCCCACTCTTTCCAGGTCGTTTATATACTGCGCGTTTAGACACACAATTTTTAATAAACACGCGTTTTATCCACTCGAGGCACGAGTTTCATATTCAAATTTTTGTTGGGTATTCAGAAAAATTTTAATTCACGCCACTTGTCTGACGTGTATTCAAGTGCGAACAAAGGATTTGGTTGCTGAACTAGGAATTCGATCATCTGGCTACAAATATTATTTTCATTTTGGCTCAACGAAAAAATCCGTCCGAATCACAGCCGTGTAACATTCGCACTGATTTTGCTGTTATGCGAAATAATACGTGTAGATTAATACTTCAAGCAGTGTTAGGAGACAAAAATAAAGAATACATACAACACATAATGTGAAAATAAACAAACTCCAGTTCCGCATTCATTTGCTCGTCAAAGATCATTGAAAGGATCAGAAAAGGTGTTGTAAGCCGTATCTAGGCTAGTATGTACTAACCGTTAAGAAGTTAAAAAGTGACAGATACACCTATTCACATTTATCGTAGAGCAGCGAAACTATGTGTTGTTGAACAAGAAAGCAGTGCAATTGAGATAGAGGCCAAACTTGGTTATTTTTGGCTAAAAGAGACTTTCCAAGTTTGCAAAGGTTTGCGCGAAGATCGACGCGCTATCTCGTCCACGGACCGGTGGTCTACACTGGAAACACGAGTGAGGACGCGAGCCGGAATTTATTTGCGTTTGCCAACATCACAACTACATCCCGATCATGAAGCTGACGAGAGTAGATTCTAGCATATGCTTAATCAACGGATCAGGTTGTCATGTGCAGAAACATTTAATAATCAGTAAACTCTGGCTTAATCACACTACAATACAATAATTGCTCTATAGTCTGAGCGTCCTATAAGGTGCTGATCAACTGCGGTCTAGAACTACAATGGGTGGTTCTGTAGAAAAGCACTAGTATACAGTAGTCGGCGTGAAAACAACGTAGTCGACAAAAAGAGTGGAGGCCAACGGAACTGAGTGGGGCACTTCGACGAAGAGTTGAGGTCAAAAGTGGACACACTTCGTGTGGCCAGGTCCCGAGAGATGGACCCTCCTTGTTTTTGGGTCCGCGCCGATTGTCACTGGAGAGTATGTTTGCATATTGGACCTTCCCCCGCGCGCGCCTAAACCCGAGCACTGCAGGCTCGGCCTCTGAAGCAATAAAACAAAAAAAATAACTGGTTACCAGGCTGCGAATTTATTTCACTATACTTTATTCTATTCAACATGCATTGACATTGCTCACCTTGACCATAATTATCACAAAACAATGCTTCAACGAAAACATATTTATTCGCATATTATATCGATCAAATTTGGGACGAGGGCACAACATTCCTTAATCACTGGCCGGGCATAAAATGTGATGTTTGGGGACGACTGCCAACTATCCCTTTATATCTATCATTGTTTTAAGTTAGCAGGCGCCCCTACCATATGTGGTGTCCCTCAGCAGGGCGTGACACGTAAAGTATTAATTGATGAGACCAATCAGCAGATGAGAGTTTCGCTATTTTAGGAGATCTGTATACACAAAGGGGACCCCGATGAAACGGACGCACCGCAATCCATCATATATACATAATCTATAGTGCTAATCGAGAATTATCTATTTTCTGCCCGAAGGTATGAAATGGAAGTTGTCTCCGCCTTGTGGACTCGCCATGTACTCGGCCAGAGAGAGACCCATCGATGCTAAAACATAGACATTCAATTCACGATACCGTATACACAGTGCAAAATCAGGAATTGTTATCTTATTGTCAGTTTTTTTTACCTCGGTGACGAAATTCAACTTTATATTTTGAATCTTACTACACAATTGAGGAAGAAGTTCTCGTGACATGAGTTTTCGCCGATTACGTATAATCCGTTCCATTTGTGTACATTAAGGAGCAAAACTTACGACTTCTCTTCGTCTTTAGGAGCAGCGCCCTGTATACTCGGCCGAGAACTTCGTCATCAGCCTGAAAATGGCATATTTTAACGAACGTCTAGTCACTGACAGGAACACCTCATTTGTCACTAAAGTACTAAAGCGTTTACAGTTCTAAAGGTCAGGTAACATGATTACGTGAAAATACCCTATGCCGTTACCGTTTGAGTTTTGACCGTGTTTCTCACAAGAAACTACTTGGAAAACTTAGAACCATTACATATGTAGATGGATACAAAATTGGCTAGAAGATCGTAAGATGATTCTCCGTGTTGGTAACGCTACTTCTAATGTCGTTGACTGTATAAGTGGTGTGCCACAAGGCTCAGTTTTAGGCCCTATACTGTTCACCCTTTTTACAGCAGATCTCGCTACATGTTTAAGAAATATGGGTATTAAATTCGTTATATATGCTGATGATATTAAAATCTATAGAGAAATTTCTAAGCCGTCTGATAGAATAGATTTGCAAAGTGCCATAAATGTTGTTTATGAATGGTCTGAGAAATTTCAATTACCTTTGGCCCCTCATAAGTGTCAATCATTGTACTTAGGCACACGTAATCCCAAGGTGGATTACATTTGCAATGGTTCTCAATATCGAAGGTAACTGAAATTAAAAGTTTCATTATAACTGATAATCTGTTTTCTAAGCATTCATCAATGTTTGTAATCGAAGGTAACTTTGTATGTACGTTCAATTCTCGAATCTGTAGTATTCAACCCATTATAAGAAAAAGGATAAGATGGCTCTCGAAAGAGTCCACATATGTTTACTAAGCGTATTTTTTCTCAGCTTAAGTATAACGAAACTTACTCTAGTAATGAAAGAAATGTTGCTTTAAACTTGGATTCACTAGTGCTGATAAAATTCTAAAATTGGCCGGTAAGAGTGGAATACACTTATGTACAAGTTTCGAGTTTATCACACGTAGAGGAACAAGGTCATTATTTCCAGTAAAATGGTTGCAGACAACTCACCTCGTACATCGAACCGCGAATTTGCAATCCGTATTCGTAGTCAGTTATATATTTCTTTTTTGTTCGCTTTTTATGTCTTTGTGTATTTTATCGACACTGTGCGTGTACAGGTAGTATATAATTTGCTCACCTCCCAAGCGAACACATTGGCGATGCATGCGAGGGCGACAATACAAACGAGTAGCCACTTGAGCATCTTGTGATCGACTATTACCTGAAAGAATGAAGAGGGTTACGATATAAATCGAGAACAGCAGTTCACTACGTGAGCTTGTATGAGAGCCGGCGGAGATGGCAATTCGCCAAAGACAGGCATAATAATGTTGGTCTACGAGTGCATAATGTAACAAGAGTCCAGTTTAAGTAATTTTAACTCAAGTAGTGCTTTCTGGAAAAAGAAACGTAGAAGGAAAGTGGGGCCGCTGAATGTCTTTTGCTGCTAATTCCAGCCTTATATATGCGGTTCGACTATGAGATTTATCCTCGTTACAGCTGGGTTCCTTTGTGTTTCTGGTGCCCACTCTCAACACACGCATGTAGATGGCAAAGACAAACTGTTTAGGTGATAATTGAATTATTACAGCATTTTCCAAGAAAAGAGACAATGTTTTTCGATGATGTACGTAAGCACTTGGATTCATGAGAGGGGTACACGCATATGCAGAAATTCCAGACTCTAAGACACTATGAATCTCGCTATGGATTAAATCCTTTCAATGTGGGTGGTTCACAGTAGAACCCTCAGGAAGTGACGTTTCTTATTTGTGTTCGAATTTACAAAGTTCAAGATGCTTCAAATAATGTAGTTTCGTTGATTGCGTACTTCTAGGTTAAACGCTTGGGCTTATACAATTAGTACTAAATGTAAAGTTGGAAAGAAAGTAAGAAGAAGCAAAGCGGATGAGTGTGACTGGCGGTCAGTTCTATACCGCTTGAAGGGTTTCTAGACATTTCTCGTTTTTTTTGTTATATTGTTGAATAGAACCGGAGTAAAATAAGAGTGGATTGTTTGGGAACCGTGTCAGTGGACACTCTTCCTTCCGGCTAGACGAGACCCTAGTGATGTAAGTCACAGAAAACACTAAACGTTTTCAAACACATCTAACAGCTAGAATGTAAAAACAACATTTTGGCATTGCCGTTTATAAACGACTAAAATAAATCTTCACACTTCACATGATCACAAAAAAAAATATAGCGAATTTTTGCTTGATTATGATTAAAATATTTCAGAACGGAAGGGCAAAGACAGAAATGGGAAATTTACTATTTCCCTCATGTCATGTGCAGCTTTTGTGACAAGAACCTAAATTTAAGCCAGAATTAGAGGCAAAAACAATAAATGTTTTTGACCAACTACGTATTAAAAAAACTGCCAAAAAGTATCAAGGGCGTGACGTACGATTTCTAAAAGATGAGGACCAAACAGATCCGGTACGGACAGATCACATCTAGCTTAATGTTTCCAGTGAAAATTGTCCGACCTGCGATTTGTGTGGAATGTTGGTGCAAAATAAAATAGAAAGCCCAAAACACTGTGCAATTTAAAGGGATGGACAAAAATTATTTGACAGTTACTAAGATACACGGACGCGTGGAGCTCTTTAAGTCGTCTGCGATTGTTTAAAGACAGACTGATTTGTGTGCTTCGATAGAACATGACCTGCGGAAGGGAAATACGGAAATGGCAAAATACAGCGTTAAAATTCGAACTGGACATCATATCGGCTTTCTTGTAAAACAAATCATTCATCTACACACATTTTCTTTAAGTGATGAGTAGATCTCTTATGCTGACTTAGTTGAAACACCATGAATAAATTGAAGGAATAATCGGTATACTCCTAATGTTTTCTTCCCGATTCTGTCAGGTAGAGAATAGAAATCAGTGATTCTACACAACTTCCAGTTTCCATCCCACACTTCGAGACCAAAACATAATTTGATGAATTGCTTGATTATACTAGTTAAGAGGTACCGGCACAGTTTACGCTTTGTTCAAAGTCGGAGATAAAACCACGGTTACTTTGTCAGCAGTGGATTACCAATCCGCAGCCGGTTTTAGGGCGGCTCAATTCGTAAAAGTTGTCTTTGATAGGCGATAATACCTGTGCGATAAGTTTACTCGGATAAGGGGTTATTAACTGTACTGGTTGTGGGATTGTCTCGGAAATCAGATCACGATCTAGCAATCGGCGATCAATGTTCGTATATCCTAATATTGTTCGCTTTCTTTCGCGATCTAACATATCCATCGCTTGGGGCTCGACAATGACCTCAAGTAATGATGCTATCACAAACTCTCACATTGCAACGAGATTATATCGCTTACACTTCTTGTTACCGTTTTCTAAGTGCTGATCATGATTTCTTTGCTGTAATCTAACAAAAAGTTTCTTTGACAGAATTGATATCACAGAAAACATAATTTCATTAAAAAAATTTGTTTTATACCGTAATGCAAGTTTATCAGTACGTTTTGCATGTTTCATTTGCTGAACACATTAGATGTTCTATGTTCTATGCTTGTGAGCTAATTCAGTTACATTTACAACGAAAATGTTTTCATTTAATTATAGAGCATGCTGCTTCTATTGCCTCTATTGCTTTTCGGCATAACAAAACAACAAACAGAAGAAACCCGCAATGATGAGAATGGTAAATATAAATATATGAAAATACTTGCATTTTTTTAACATTTCACAATAACAAATTCAAATACTGTATGGTAAATCGGCCCATTGTAAGAGATATTGCTTCCTTGGAGTCAAGTGTTTCGCTTTTTTCATTTAATGCATGCTAATTGGTGCAGACAAAAAGTTGCGGACACAAGAAAACGACTAACGAAAAACAACAAGCAAGTGAAAGTAAATAATTATATGGGTCCCTGCTGTACGTATCAAGCTTAAGTAATTTCAGTAGGTATGCAGAACTCCTAGATGCCTAGCTCTAAAATTTGTGGCTTATTTTTAGATGAATATTTTGGAGTTCCTCTCGGTTCGCTCACGTACAAACGATGGAACACATTTGCCGAAGTTTACGCTGCAGATGAACATACGATCATCTTTTCGCACTTTAAGCATATACCTGCGGAAAGAGGATGTAGGTTCATTTTTCCTATTGTTACCCGTGAATTTACTCAGTTCCCCACAATGAGCTGCAAATGATGTTCTACAGGCGTTTCCGTGATGCTTGGACCTGCCAGACGCCGAGATCAAGGCAGAATTGTTACCAATGGCGTCCTACTCCCATATTCAAAACCAAATTTCGCCTGGGAAGATCATATCACACTTAGAAGGATGAGGAAGAAGAGGTAGGTCTACTTTGCATCTCATAATCCGAAAATCCGTGCTGATGAGCAAATGCTCATTTCACAATCAACTTACATGCACGTTGTTCGTTTAGAGGAATCTTCGAAAAGTTTATGCAAAACTGGCCACGTTATGCGCATATGGAGATGGCGAAAGGTGACGTGAACTTTCATGCATTAAATGGTAACGTCATGCTTAAAGAGATAGATTGGTCATTAGTTATGTTATTATATTTCTGCAGTTTGATTTTTATAGACTCTACTGTGGCTCCGAACACTATCGACAACTCGCAGGAAGGGGTGGATATTGATACAGAACAACGGTGTGTTTCAATGTTTGCTTGCCTAATTATGACGTCGAGGTCCTTATACCAAAACCCAAAATTTCTGGAAGCGTTCGTTTTAAATGAATTTTGCCATTGCCATTTGCAGAGAGAAGAATACAACGGTGGATCAGGAAATTACGACGGAGCCAACAACTGCTCCTTTGATGATTCTCAAGTAAGAACTTAGTATGTTGGAGTTTATTTCACTTTAGCAGTTGTACTGGGTAGCGTGTTTTACATAAATTAGGTAAAAAGTTCGTTCGTATGTGAATCAATGATATCAACTTGCAATAATACTTCCAGGAAAGAAAACAAGTTGCGAGTTCATGGTTCTGTCAAAAATGGTGTTGTTTCGTTGGACAAGAAACAGAAGGAGACATCGGGAAGTGTTCACAATGGGGTGGTCACTATAGACGATACTCAGCAAGTAGAAGAATCGCATAATACAATTGTTCTCATGAACAAAACTGAAAACGATAGGAGTGAAGAAAAGACAGATGTAAGTTGAATAATTATTTATCTTTACCCATTTATCAGTCTTCGAATTGTTGTTTTTAGGCTGCCCTTTTAGTTAAGCGGTAGATTTCAAGTATATGTCGGTTTTGGACAAGCTCTATCTAAATAGTAATACTTGTTTGCAAGCGGCAGTTCAAAAAAATTCTGTGCTTTACCCGTTTACAATATCGGAGATATGGCGAAAAAGCGAACATGGGGTCATAGACTTGCTTTGAAAACACGAGCTCTAATAAGTTTAAAAGCTCTATTAGTTATGTAGCTTCTCATATTTGCAGACAACCACGAATGCACTCGAAGAAAATGAGGAAGAAACATTCCAAATGAAGGCTACGACAGAAAACGAGAAAGAAATTTTCCGAGGACCTGGTACTTTCTTTGTTTGGGGCTCTTTGATAAAAAATGCGCGGAGCATTAACTTTTAATTCAGGACAGACGATGATTAGTATCAGATGGGAACTTATTGTGGAACCAATAAGCTCCTTTCGACTATTGGACTTTACTTGATAATGCATGAAAGCGCTCATTAAAGTGCACAAATGGGGCAATTGTCTACCCAAAAAGATCACGTGAGCATGAATCTTACTAAACACTCCAATCGATGGCCGACAAGTAACAAAAGACGTCAGAATGCGGAGGCTGAAAGGATAATTGCGTCAAAAAGCATGGTCTTAACTTTAAAATACCACGCAACTTGCCGGATTTTGCATGACAGTGGCCAATTTCTGAGCTCTCTTCTGACAGTTTGTTAGCCAACTAAAACATTACTCCAGCTGACTGGGAGTGCAATTGTGAACCTGCACTTATTTAGGGTTAATTTTCTTGGATCCAGAAGAATTTGCAGCACTAAAGCGCAGTCTTCGTCCAAAGCATTTGATATTGGAAGCGCAGGCAAGGCAAAACAAGGTTGGCGAAATTTCTAAGACTTCCCAGTACTTTTAAGCTAACTGAAATATGTGGCATGTCATTTCTATGACATCTAATCAGCTAAATTAGTGCAGCCATTGCGTCAGTTCGCCTTTTTTTCGACGATGATCTGACTTCGTTAGTATTCCTAGGTCAACTCCCACGGGACATGAAAAAAAAACCAACAAGCATAAAAAGACACTGTGGCTGATTGCTCAAACGCAGATGCAAAGCTTACGATTAGTAATTAGAATCAAAAAGTGCGCTGAACGGCTCAAAATCATATAATTTTAGGGCCAATCAACTGAAACCGCCGGTGGAATTGTAGGCGAGCTTCTTGTCGCTTCTCTAATCAACAAGAAGCCCACTTCAAATAGTTCCGATGAAGATGCATCAAACCTTGAAGTGGCCGATTCCATTATCTTAACACCTCCAATGAAGCTGTCCAACGAGACAAAGGTTATGGAGTCTGGGCCGGTTAAGGGATCGAGACATATCAACGCACCGCCCAAACAAGCAATGAGCTTAAGAAAGCAAAAGGAGAAGAGCATGGCCTTAAGCAGTGAGATCATTAGTAAACTGCTTGGTGAAACAACTGCACTGCCATTGGCTAAAGAAAGTGATGATGTGCAGACAACCTCCGAAACCCCTGAAAGTAAGGCTGTTGCTTCACACGAAGAAAGTCCGGGGCGCAAAGGCATCGACGGCGACGTTCAAGCAAATAAGCTACAAAATAAGGGGCTGGAACGTAATCAAGAGCAGACAAGGAGTAAAGTGAGAAGAATCAAAATGAAGCAAACGAAGACAAATGAAAAGGAGGAACAGGTGAGTCGTCACAGTGGTTGTTTGAGTTTATTGATATCTACATCGAAACATACACAATTAAAGGATACTCGTTTCCGTTGCAACATACATTTTACAAAATCTAGTTTCATGTTTAACTATATTAAGAAACCGATCTCACTGAAGAAGAAGGAAGCAAAACTTAACGTGCGTCAGTGGATCTTCGCGGAATCCGCGCCTCTCGTAGTTAAACAAGAGAAACTGGTGACGACAACAACGGATGCACATTCTGAGGAGATCTCGACTACTATGGAAGAAGAAAACTTGCCGGCTGCTTCTGATTCTACTCTGGTAGAGGCCAATGAAGAAGAATTGCCGACCATGGACTCTATCAGCCCGACGGAAGATTTCGATTCGGAAGTACTGCTAACCAGTGGAGATGAATCCAATGTGAAAAACACTGAAGAAGAAATGTAAGCCTGTTTTTTTTTAATATGCAACAAATATTGAA
The DNA here is from genome assembly GCA_036852015.1 of Pelodera strongyloides. Taxonomy (NCBI): domain Eukaryota; kingdom Metazoa; phylum Nematoda; class Chromadorea; order Rhabditida; family Rhabditidae; genus Pelodera; species Pelodera strongyloides. The sequence goes on along the minus strand of JAANDG010000160.1, from coordinate 79,709 downwards.
GAATAAAATTGAATTCTTCGAGTGAAATAAAAATGTTACTACTAAAAAAAGGCAAGTTTCAGGCAAGTTGTGCGAACTAAAGCAAAATCGAAGAAAAATGGTTCGCGAATAAAGTCAAAGACAACAGCAGCACCTACAACAACTGAGGAGCCATTGGTAACTATACAATTTTACCTAGGCTCGTCACTAACCATCAGCTCGAACTCAGAACTCATCAGAATACGATGCACACCAAACATTTACTTTCTAGAATACTTCAACTATACTACTACATAAATTTGTGACTATTTGTGTTTGAAGGTGGAAATTGAAGACGAATTACGATGACACAGAAGTTGTTTCCTGAGGAATTGCCAACGACCACTGAAGTGCTCCTAACAACCCGACAATCGAAGAAAAACAAGTGCGTCCGAACTTTTGATTTGTAGGGCCATATTCCACTTTCACTTTCAGTAGGACTGAAGCACCTTGTGTAGACTATGTAAATGAGAAACCCAACTAACCGCTGCTCCCTTCAGGCAGCGTACCAGAAACATGGACAGGGAAAAGAAGAGAAAAATCGTTGTGAGTCAAAAATACTTATGACCCACCTTTTTTATCACACCCTGTATCAAACGTACACACATATAATACACATAATGAGTAATGTCCCATTTACTAGAAGGAACACCTGAAGTTGTCCGCCACTTTGCCAGAGGTTTCCGGCGAAGCAAATGATCGAGTACCCGAAACGACAGCCATTCCTTTTGAAGAACTGAAAGAAGAACTTCAATCCAGAAATTCAGACGAATTGCAGAAACCGTTCGAGAGGACGGAATTTCAAAGGTTCAACTTACAACATTCTGCATCGACACTTAATTGTAATACCCATAAACTCATAGCACCATATTTACCATTTCTGTCCAGCATATATGCGACGGTTTACATAAAGATTGTTTCTTAGGTCCGTTTCCGAGTTCATTTCCCGGCACAAGGATCTTGTACGGGTTGGTGGGCCGCTGGTGCAATCAAAAAGCATTGATGGTAAGAGAATAAAGCAATATTCTAGCAGTATGAACCAAATGTTCCCTAATTTACACTCCTTGTTCACTGAATGATTGAAGAAGAATAAACACAACCAACCATAATAAATATGATAGCTGTTTGCTTCAGACGCGTTGCTTGAATCGCATAATGCACAGAGCTCCACTACCGACGTAAAACCGACGCAGGATAAGGAATCTTCGTCTGACAATGGTATTGACTACTGTGGTTTAATTTACCAGCTTCATGCACTGCATATATTCGCATTAAAATGATCAAAAACAAAAATACAATTTTCAGCTTCCGCATCCTCCAGTGCGCAAAGGGACGAATTTGAAAACGATGATGTCTTTGAGGTATTATATCCTACTCTTAACAAAAAGTCATATTATGTTGTGCTAGATAATTTGCATCAAATCACCTTGATATAGTAGATCATAGTTATTAAGCCTACTCAGACTTTTGAATAGTGTAGTTTCTCATACTGGGTTTCTATACCATATAACTATTTAAGAAGTCTGACCAGTTTGTGGCCAATCGCTTCTCTCTTCCCGCATTAGACGATCGGTCCTCTGCATTCCTACTTACGAACGGAGCATCGCTTACCGACTATAGGTGGATCGGATTATACAATCAGTGTACAAAGGTTAACAGTTATCATTAAACATCGGTTTTGGAAAGTCACTCTCAACAAAACATTAAACACAACAAAGCATCAGTATTAATTCGCAAAACTTTCCAAATATACTGTTTTACAGGAGGCGATACCCCTTATTTCTCTTGATGGTTTGGATCCCCCAAAAGAGGAGATCATTGGGCCAATTCAGGTGCATTTTTGTCTAAAATGCCTTATTTTATTGATTCCTACAAACATGTGATCTTTGTAGATAAACCGTAATTGCAGGGTAATGGCAAAAACGTGAGCTCAGCTCCGATTCGTGTCCTCAACTGCAACACAGTTTTGATACCTGATTTTGCCTTTGCAGAAGACGAGAAAGGAAGCCACAGTTAGTTTTTTTCCATATGTTTAATAATGTTTAATAATAAAAAATAATAGTTTTGCTCCTTTTCATTTTCGTTTCATTTTCTTTCAGCCTCATTCTTCTACGTCGGCATAGGAGCTTTTCCACACAAAATTGAAGCTCAGAAAAAGGCGAAAATTGTTGGATTTGACAGGTTCTCATGCTTTAACTTACAGGAGAAAACAAAAAATTTGTTACGTCAAGGAGGTTTTCAATTTGTACAAATTATTTCTATTTTATCTTTTTTAGAGAAACGTCAGGCATTTATTGTGCACAAAGCTTGTCAATTGCTCACTTATTTCGAAAAATTACAATGCAAAAAGTGGCTCGCTTGATGAGTGCGCGATAATGCGAGAGAAAACACAGATAACAATTGTGCGCTTTTCTTGTACCCATGTTTCGACCGCTGATTTGGAAGGGCAACTTGGAGGCCCTCTACTTATTCCCGGTATTAAAAAGGTCCGTGGAACTGTCATCCCCTTTGGATTCATTAACTGATATTTAGCGGCGATCCTATTGGAAACTACAATGGAAGTGATATTATGGTTCGGCTTCCAAAGGGACTTCGGACATTTGATGTCGATTTCCTCACGATATTTAACGAAGTAAGCTTGGCAAGACTGACAAATTGAATGATCAACAATCGAGAAAACAGCTGACTTTTTTTATTATGCCGAACAAGCGAACGACAGACAACCAAACCAAATTCGCCGATCAAATTTCACACAACTATTCTTACAGCCGAAGAAACGTTTAAGAAAATAATAATGATAGTCACGTGCGATAGCAAACCGCGAACGTCATCGATAGTTTATCTAATTGGTTAGAGTGCTATTAAACCCCCAATGAAACAACTAATGCAATGAAACTGGAAAATTTCTTACGGTAGTTCGTCACATCTGTTGTATGCAAATATTTTCAGGCTAGCCAGGAGTATCACGGCTATGTGAGTCTTCCCAGCATGCTCGTTCCGCCATGCTCGGATAAGGGAGCGCTTAGGTTCCACTGATACGATAGGAACATTATATACAAAGTTGACTATGACACACTATGATTTTTTTATACTGGTACTCAACCATTATCCAAATTCTACATTTGCATCAGTATTCATAAAAAAGCTTGAACTTGCTCTAAATTCCAAACATTTTCTATTGTTACACATTTTTGTCAATTACCTCAATTTGCATGTAGGATTAATCGTGAAAACTTTTATGGTATATTTAGCCGTTATTTAGTCCGAGAAAATAGTTAATTGTATTAATAAGCAAACAAGTGTCCGTTGTGTGAAACAATAATATACCACACTTAATAAATCATTTATCTACTTATTTCTTCCAACGGTAACGTTGAATGCTACTTGCTTACTTACGAGTGAAGAGGCAGAAATGTTATATAATACGTCTACAACAATATGGTTACTTTTCAAGTCACTATAGATCGATGGTTCAAAATGCTCATTTTTCCACTGTGTTACGTAACAAGGGGTAGAACGAGTGAAATTGAAAAGTAATTGTCTACAATGCATGCGCGGCATTTCTTTACCGATTATTGCTCAGCTTTTTCTACGATCGAATTTGTCAAAGGGATTGCGTTGTTCGGAAAACGGTCTACCCGTTTTCTTCGTTGCATACCATAAACATCACCTCACATTGTTTCAGAGATTTTTAGTAGAAACATCTTTCGGAACTTCTGCCTTCTGAATTATTATGCAATATGCATGTGAGACATGATGATCAAGTGTTCAAGTGCATAAGTGGCCGATCAGAGATTATTGGACATTTTAATTAACCATTCTCGCATAATTGCAACGTGCCGTGTCTGGTATATATTGTCGATTTATATGGTCGTTGTTCATTCTTTTTTATCCTCAACAAGGCCTTCGTGAGTCGTGCACAATTCGGTATATAAGTTGAATATCTTGGTCAGTTTCAAGTTTCTCGGCTCACAAGTTTTTGTTGCATTAACGCGCTTCGTTCAGCAGTGTCTCATAATATGTCGTGGAAAATATTTCAGGCTCACTTCATTTACACACTGTTTGTGTAGCATTATTCACTAAAACTTGCTTTATTACTTATTCTTTCTGTTCCTTAATTGTGTACTAACTAAGCTATATTACAATAATCGTCAGCAACAGGATTCTCACGCATTTTGAGATGCGGTTGTGCCAAGTTCATTATGAAAAATATATGCAGGTTGGTCAAAGTAATCACTGCTCTGAATGTATTCTCTGAATGCTCTGAATGCTCTGAAAGTATAGATGTCTAAATCCATTGAAATGTAACGATCGTCCAATTTCAGAACCTACTCTATAAACTTGGATTATCAATTGGGAAACATCCTTGGAGATACATTATATGTATTTTAACAGTAACTTTTGTTTCCGCATTCGGATTCGTTCGGTTCAAACAGGTAGATTGACTTTTTGGCTTTTTTTATAAAGTACAGTTTTCATTTTTACATGACCATCAAAGTCAACCTATATTTACGATACGTTCATAATGTATAAGTACAATATATCAAATTTCACCTGCATTCACCATGGGAAACTTTTTCCGATGCGCTCATCGTATATTCATACCGTAAAACTGCAGATTTCAATGTCTATGCAAATGTATCGTGAAATTAGAATGCGATCAAATTCAGAATAACGACGCTAGAAAAACTTTCACGGATTCCTTGGCACAGAGTCGCACCGAGGGACAAATGTTGAAGAATTTTCTAGGTGCAAATGAGCGAATTTATTTCATCGATGTTAGTTTTTTTATGCCGTTCATATTCTATTTCGTAATTCGTTGCAATGACCACGTGACATACCTTGTCATTTACCTTATTGGATAAATGAACCTAATTGAGGGTTTCGAATGTTCTATTATTTTTCAGATTATGATATTGTCTAAAGGAAGGGACAGTCTCAAACAAGCAAAGAATTTAGAGGAAATCGCTGCATTCGTATCTGATTACCAGCAAACCCCACGTGTTAAAGCGTAAGTGACAATGAGTATTAGTGTTTTTTGCAAGTAATATTGTTAGAAAAAGATCTTAGGACACAAATATTTTAATGAAAAGCTCTGGAGCTCAAAACATTTTCAGGGACAATAATTCACTTGCATACACGGACATATGTGAGCCATTTTGCATGAGAAACTATCCCCTTGAACTCTTCCTGGAGTATATGAAGGATGATATTCCGGTAATACATATTTACAAATAACATCGTGGATCTTATTTGCCAACAACTTTGCCTGTATTTTGGAAAATAGTATTTTCAATCATTTCATTTCCAATTTCATAATGTAATTTAAAAATTGGATATATAGGTGTCATATCCTCGCATGGAAGAGGGAGGTGAAGGATATTTCATTGGAAACACCGTCTACAACGTCACTCTCGAAGCGAACTCGTCAAAAATTGAGGTTTCCTATTTGCTTCCAAAAGTAAAATATAATTGCAGATCCATATGTGTATGTGTTTTAACCGCTATTTGTGATCGACATTATTATCTAATGTATTTTAGGATTTCAAAACGCTGATTGTCCATATAACACTCAATTATCGGGATCTGGATGTGCTACACAAATGGGAACTGGAGGTAGTCTAAGCTTCTAATACCGTCTTTTGTTGGAATCCATCTCACTTGCAACTGCACGTATTATTTAAAGACAATAATTCTATTTAGAGTATCCTTTTCTTTATTTATTCAGTTTTTTCGTGTGTTTAGGTGATCAAGTTGATTGATTCGAATAAGTATCCTCATCTCGAATTTGGTATTTCATCCGAACAACAACTGACTAAAGAAGTACAGGTAAATAAATATCCGTCTTTTCCATCCTTACGCTCTGTATCTGTAATGTTCAAAGTAAATTTTTCGCTCCAAACCAATCCAACTGTGCAAATCCAACTGGCTGTAGGTAAATATCCAATTTATCTAACTGTTAACAACGCCATTTCAGAAATTAACCATCCATTCAGCTCCATGTCTTTTGGTTGCTTTGATTGTCATCAGTGTTTATTTGGTGATTAGTGCTTCCAGGTCAGTTTTGTTAACATGTGGAAAGGTTGCGCGGCACTTTTGAAAGGTTCTCCTACGTATGAAACTATACGTTGTATATATTAACCAGGCGGCCGTCCGTCAGGCGATTATGCAGGCGATACGACGAAAAATACTTTTATGAAACGTCTGAAACGTATCTGCCAAAGTTTACGTAATAAGACTCGATTGCACTTATTTTGAAGAGTTATGAAAAGTTGGGCCAATCCGCCTACGTATACCAAACGCCTGATACGTAGAAACTCTATAAAAAAACGAAAAAAATCACACTGATTCAAACCTTTCTGCTTTATTATTTGTTGAATTTTTATTTTAGATATGATAGACGAGAATCCAAACATTTTGAATGTCTGCTCGGTGGCGGGATACCCGTTTTGGCAGCAATTTGTACAGTTGGAATGGTTTCGGCCACCGGATACCCTTTTCAATCGATTGTCGTATCGGTCCTCTTCCTCATTATTGCCATTGGTAATTGCAACATTCATATGCGACAGCGTTATGCGGTATGCGTCTGCAGAAAAAAACAATAATACAGTATATACAGTATTACAGAAATGCAGTGATATATACAGCAGGTTGGAATAAAATACAAATTACCAGGTATTGATGACGTGTTTCTGATGTTGAGTGCTTGGCATCGAACCGACAAACAGCTGAGCGTCCGAAAGCGCATCGCCGGCATGATGCAGGTACTGACTTCTGATTCTGTACATGCAGTAGTATACATTTTGTTGAAAGTTTAGAAATGCTGTTTATACAGGATTCGGGAAGCTCCATGACTGTCACATCACTGACTAATTTGGTATCTTTTGGCAATGGAGTGTTGTCTACTACATCAGCTCTACAGGTAACCTTTTTTTAAGTGAATTATCTTGAAAGGCATTATTTTTAAAGTCCACACAATCATATAATATCAAATAATCTTGAATCTGTGATATTTTCAGTGTTTCGCCATTTATGCTACAGTCGCTTCTGTGGTCTCCTATTTATTCCAGTTGATTATTTTTCCTGCAATTCTCGCGATTACAGCCAAAAGAGAATATGAACCAATTAATAGAAAAAGCTGCATCCCTCCAACAAATCCACCAGTGCAAACGATTGGAAATTTCCGTGACAAAGTGTTCAGAATAATAGCAAAGGCGGCGACGTCACCTTTGGTTCAGGCATTGACCCTACTCGTGAGTGGCTGAATTATTGATTTGTTCTAAAATTGAACGGCGTTGCATAATTTACACTGTATGTAATTTAATACCATCTTGTTTCAGGCTCTTCTGGGTTACTGGGCTTTGTCCATTTATGGTCTGACGTTAATGGAGACCGAATTAGCAATTCAACGACTCGTCCCACCAACTTCGCCCTTCGTGGCTATGAGACTCGAATTCGATGAAGTTGTCAAGGTTCGCTTAAATCTCAACCATCCCACGTTTAATGCATGCTTGTTAACTTCTAATTGTTATTGTTTGGAAGCCATAGCCGAGTGGTCTTTGGTGTGAGAGGTCCCTGGTTCGACCCCGCCTGCCCACTAACGGGAACTAATGCAAACATATCGCACCTAATAACGATCAAGTAAATAAAAAATGTACCACGCAAGGTTGCGAAAAAGTCAGTTTAGCTGCAAGATCACTTTCACTTCAGCAAATGCAGACTGTAGCGGTTCTCGTCAATAACCCGGGCGACCTCCGAGATTCTGCTAGAAGAGAACGTTTGAGAGCACTAGCCTAGTAAGTCAACTAAATACATCGAAGGACCAAACGATTATAACAATTTTGATTCGAAGACGGCTAATCGTACTTGCAGCGATTTCGAAACAGCTGATTACTCCTATGGAAACGAGTCCACAATTTTTTGGCTTTCGACATTGGAGGCTGATGCAGGGGAATCCCTTGTAAGCGAAATGTACATTCCTATATGCCTCAGCTTACTTCGAGAGCGATTTTTACATTTGTACTCATTAGCAGTGGAATTAGAAACGTTTTTACAACTCTAAATAGCTATTTTAATGGCAAATATTCGTTTGCAGAAGAATTTTTCGTATGAAGACGTCTGGATAACTTTCGGTGACGACGATGCATGGAAAGGTCTCATAAAGGTTAGTGATCGGAATATCACCAATCTAAGACTTGCAATGTTAGCAGGTATTACATAATTACTCATTTGCAGCTCCATAACGACTCTTGTATTGAAGAGCGACCAGAATGTATCGAATCTTTTGTGTTTACTACTGGATTTGTGAATGTTACGAGGTTGGCATACAAAATTATTTTCCTTAAGGCCTTAGTTCTGACTATATGTTTGGCAGCGGCAAACATCTTCTTTTCTCTTTAGTTTTCTAATTGTAAGCTCTAATGCACGTAGATAACAAATGTCAATATGAATTTTTCAGATACACGGATGTTTACCAACTAATGCTCAAATGGAGGGCAATATTAAATCAATATCCCGAATTTGACGCATATTCCTATACAGAACGAAGCGACTTTGCCGAAGCAGTCAGTTTTTCAACAGTTTACCTCAATTTCGTCGCAAGATTGGAAAATATTTAAGATCGTTGCATATTGTTCATCACATTTAGTCGGCATCCATTGGTGAGAATATTTGGTGGACGATCGCTTCGGAAGTCCTGTGCATGGGATTAGTCTTTCTCATCTTCATACCCGACCTGGCCAGTATTTGTGCTGCAATGTTCGCCCTGTTTAGTGTAAACTTGGGTACGTTCCTTCAATGTCAAGTTTATTCCTCAATTACTTGTGAAGACAATCAAATAACATGTTTACATGGATTTATTCCATGAATGTTCTCAGAGAAGAATAACATTTTCACGGTAGGTTATAATTGCATTGGTGGTGGTACAGTCAAACAATAACATCCATATTACCATTCTCAAGATAATCCGATGATTGCCAATAAACATACCGTGAACATTCCAGGTGTTCTGGGCTTCCTGAACCTATGGGGCGTGGGTGTCGATCCGTTTAGTCTTGCATCCCTTTTAATGTCGATTGGATTTTCTGTGGATATATGTGCTCATATCAGCTATCATTTTTACCAGTTGGACACGCAGGTAGATATTATTCGGTTTACTAACAGGCTCACCACAGTACCGAACAGTCAACACGACCACCGGGTTTCTTGTTCTGAGATGTTGTGTTTCAGTGAACCAGTAACTAACAGCTACCAATGTGCTCAAAACCTGAAGACGAGAATAAGTACAATGGCAGGAAAAGTGCTGACCATGAACATAAATGATTCATTATAAATTTCCAGGACACATTTGAGAGAATCAACAAAACCCTACAAGAAATTGGTTTTCCTACAATGCAGGGAGCGTTCAGTACAATAATCGCCTGTCTGCCTATCCTTTTCGACGACTCATATTTGCTACATGTCTTTTTAAAGGTAAATGTTGACTTATATCGTAGAGCTAATCTGAAAACTTCTGCACAAACCAAATGTTCACGTTATATTTCAGACTATCATTCTTGTAAATCTTCTCAGTGTTATTCATGGCTTATTTATCATTCCTGCTATTTTGTCTGTATTTTCTCGTTTCACGGCGAGGAGGAAAGGAAATATTATTCGACCCGCTGTTTCATCAGAGTAAGTGTCCTAGTAAAGTTGACATTGGCCACTTCGTGACACGGTATCTGTCCTGCATATGTGACCGGTTGGCGGGCCAAATGGACTTAACGGCCTTCAAAGCGTCCACAGTAAGGTAAGGCCTTACATTAGTTTCATCATCAACTGTATATTTTCAGGAGCAAATTTGGACCTTCGATAGAGGGAACAGTGAACATCACAACTGCGCTGAAAACAATCACGTAACGGGGATCTCAGTAGAACTGCTCGTGGCTTCGACAATGCGCGGGAGCATAATCCAATGTATTAGTACTGCCATTATTGTGCCGAATAAATTATTCTCAAATTATCTGATTTCGGTTGCCTACCAAATTTTAGCTACGCTTATGCTGTCTGCCTTTTTTTGTTGCTAACATTAAAAATCAATAGCAAACTCCCATGACATGTTTCATAACAACCCGACATGCATGAACAAGCAGTAAAATTTTGAGATTATCATTGTATTAACATCAAAAAGAAACAACGAAGTGAAATTAAAGCACACTGAAAAGCAAAGTCTTCGCATGAAGCTGCTGGTAATGGTTGATCTGGTGCTTTTTAAAGCAATAATGAATGGGAGAGAAGTCAGAGTAAGGCGACTACAAATAATAACACTTAACCCGAGCTTGACGCAAAGACTTTCACAGGAAATTAAAAAAAAATGAAAATATCATCGAGAATTCCAAAACCCCTCTAACAACCTGTAAAGCACCGCTCGAACATACAGTTATTGTCAAACTTTCATAAATCGGAAAATACGCCTTATTAAATAAAAACTTGGTTATTAATCTTTTCCAACTTATGGCATAGCATCATCATCAATAACTTCATAATTCTCCTGAAAGAACTTAAAGGTTTTATATTCGGTGAGAACCTTTCTAATGGCGGAGACGACATTTGCAAACGCGAAGATGGATACAACAAGGGTTCCGACGGAGTCCGCGATTGGGTAGCCGTACTGAAAATGAAGGCGCATAACATAAGCTGCTGTTTATCATTGGTTAAGGTTTACGCTCAACATCATAGGACCTCATGCGAAAGTAGACGGCTCGGGCGATTCGTTGTAAACTAGTACAATTACCGTATTTATAATGAGCAAAGAAACTTACATAGACAAGTATGGCGCAGGCAAGCACCGTGACTCCGAAACCATGATTGATGAAGCCGTGAAGCAATTGTGGGCGTTTGTTCTTCCAAGCATCGACGAACCTATGTCTTTGTTCAGGGCGGACAGTCCAATCTAGAACAATCCAAAATGCAGCTGACAAAGTAAGAAACGCACAATCACTGTCAATTGCTTGATTAACAAATAAAGACCATTTAGGCTATTCAGAGCACTTACCGTTCTTGTAGTGGATCAGAAGTAGGAGGCAGTTGGTAGTAAGTGCTAAAACTGTCCCCACCATCATCCAGGGGAAATTAATCGCGATAGAAGTCATTGGCTTTACGAGATATAAACGATTGACAGCCGCAATAACACATATTGCATTGATGACAGTCACTGCCACCGAAGAACCGAAGATCGAGACCAGTTCTAAAAACATTGAAACAGAACTTGTATGCTTGCAATATAAAGAAAGAAGGTATGTAATATCGTTTCAATTATTTTGTATGTACTGCTTTTTGTTAGAAAAATCAATCCCGTGCTTGATTCCTTGAAGACCCATTGGTTTCGTAAGTAGCAGTTGTGTCTTATAATCCTTATATGTCGCTTGATTTCAGAGTAAAATAAAACTTGAACTCTGTCGATTTCTGGAGTAGATGAGCCAAACGAGCAGCTACATCGGATAATATCCGTATTTTATTAGAATACCCACCGTTACATAATGTTTTAGGAACGCTTACTTGAATGGTACGTTGAGAAATTAGGGAACAACTCACCAAACTTTCTGATTACAGGAGTGTCAATCTGACTGTAATGGTGTTGTTCAATGAAGTCGGCAAATAGCCTTCCACTGTCCGCGATTAGCACCAGAGAATTAGAAAGGACACCAGCAACCGTTTGAAATATCATCAAAAACAAGGAGAGAAATGATGCAGTGCGAATAGCTTGAAGCCGCCTAAATTCAAGCAGTGGAAAAGGCACTGTTATAAAAAGACTTCGAAACAATGAATCTGGACTATGGCACTGGCAATGTTCTGTAATTACATTCGACACAAGTTACGCCAAAGAAAATAGCAAGTTCGACCTAATGGATGACGAGCTAACAGTACTGTTGGAATAAATAATATGATCCGCAAAGATATTGCGAAAACCAAAGTTAATACCGCTCACCTCTTGTTGGTAACAAAAATTTCTGGTACATCAGTCGGTCTCTCATTTGTATATCGTCGTGCTGAGGTACGCTGCTCAAAAATATTTTCTTCCATTGCTATTCTAAAAAATGCGGGACTAGATATACGCGACGCGAGAAGCTAAGACTAATATGCAACATAAACTGAATAACGTAGTACAAAGAAAAACTGTAGGTTTTTTTCTCGTAAACTTGCCAAGTTCTCAATTAGAAACGTAATCAGACTTCTGAATTAGATAACAGAGCGACAACGCTTGGGTTTGTATTCATATCTGCACTTGCCGATGTAAATATTTGTTTCGAAATTCTGTTTACAAAATAAACGTCACGTAGTAAAAAGACTGAAATCTGAATGGGTTTTACAAACAAATGTTAAATACTGCGACCTGAACACATATGCAGATCGGTGTATATGTAGTAGGCACACGAAATATTAAAAATAAAGGTAGCTCACCTTAGAATTACAATATTTTTATCTGATTGCATAGGCCAAAATACTGGTGCACTATAAGTTTGTCTCTTATCATTGCCATATCGCAATGTTTGACTTTCGATTGATTTTGGGACGTCTGATACCGTGTACTTGATGAAAGTTAATTGTTGACGGTAACACTTCGGGTGATAATGTTAAGTAAAATGTGGTTTTGGGATATCATTGCTTTAATAATTATGTTATGTATCGTAAACGCATCAACTGCACAATGTTCAATGCAGCATTAACATAAATGGAACCCAAAAAAAAAACACCAAAAAAAAGCACCATAGTTAAAAACAAATTTTTATTAAAACTATATCGAAACAAAATGACAACAATAAAAAAAATCAAAACTTTGACAATAAGGGCAGTCACTCGCAAATCATCAACTTCCTAAACAAATCGCAAAAAATAGCAACAAACATGCAAAATAGTCGGGGGGAGGGGAAGTTTCAAACTTGTAGTATACAAAAGCATTCCTCTAAAAATACACAAACAATACTGAGATATAGTTCACCAGTACACAGTACGACTACGCAATTATATCTACTTACTATGAAGCCGTTTCTATCTACGCAGTTTCTTTATTTACAAGCAAAGTGAATGTCCGGAAACATCGGGAAAAAAATTGATTGAACTAATTGATATTACTATAAAAATACAACTAATGGTTTCAACTAAATATACATAAACAATCTGGGACAAGAATCAATCGGAAAATGACACGCACCGAAATAAAGGACCAACTTGGGAGCTATAACGAAGAGTTACAATGAGTTTGCAGATAAAGGAACGGAAACAAATTCGCAAATATGCATTCAAAAATATACCTTAAATTGCAAATAACATGCAAAAGAAAAGCTCACCGAAAGGAAACTCTTCGCATTTCAAAAAACAAACAGAGGTTAGTGAACAGTTGGCACATAAACAAAAAAAGGCTGCCGTGGAAAATTACAGATGTTCATATGCGGAGAAAAAAATAGTCGGGCTATGAGATAGCACAATACCAATTAAGATAAAACGAACAGAAGGAAACGTGTGCTAGTTGAGCAGAGACAAAATAATAATGAGATTCCATCCAGAACTTTTAACTTATCACAAACAATTTTTTGATGAACTCAGTAAATGTTGATTTTGCGTTGCACTAAATGCCAGTGAAACGGACAAATAATATATAGTAAACAAACCGGAATTGACAACAAATGGTAAAATGATGCATAATATACAATGGAGATATATTGCCCAGACAAATACAGAAAGACATGGTGGAAAAATCAACAATTGACAATACACTGCCAGGTTAATGTTTGATACGAGAGAGGATCAGTGTACAAAATCATGTACAGCCCTTTCACTGACACAAACAGAACAATCCAAAAGCGAAGAGGCGAAGAGGGAAGGGGCTGCCCATAGTTCTGTCCACTATATGTAACTATACGATAGAACATGGTGATATGTGAAGTTCAACAACAGACGAATAATAGAAAAACGGATGGAAATGACTTTCATTTGGATGCAAGTTCGGCTAACACCATAATGTAACGTTCACAGAAGGATATGTATGCGAACCTAACTAGCATACCGAAAGAAAATCAGGTGCCCATTTGGGGCATAATCAAATAAACAAACAAAAACAATGAAATCAAAATACCAGTGTAGCGTTCGATGAGTTAGTTCATACCATTGGGACCGTTGTTGCCGGGACCGGGAGGACCGTTCCACCTAAATGAATATATGATAATGAATAAATACGAGACAGTGGATCCAAGGGAAGATGTTTAGTGAAATTTCTATATGTAGCTACTAATGATGCCAAGCTAAATGTAAACTAGTGACGCGAATTTTCATGATGCCAACAATGGGAAAGCTTTCTGCAAAGTTCGGGACAAGAAATTCACTACTCAGAACATCCACAAACACCACTCCCTTTCGGGTGTTTCTATTAATTTTTAGATAAAAGATACTTACGTGTTGTTGACACTGTTGGGCGGAGTGCAGGGAGTGCAAGGCGGCCCTTCGGGGACATCTCCCCTAAGAATGGTCATCGGCTGAGAGTGGGGAACATGCGGCGATCCACCAAAACAGTTGATGGTAGCCATATTATGCGTCAGGTCATTGACCCCATCAGCTTCCTGGCTGCGGCGATCGAACTAAAATGTATAAACATTATTGCATATCCTTGTTCAACAGCTGTCTCGCCATGTAGCACGTCTAAAGCACGTCCATCCCGGGACATATCTGACGAACAGGCAAATAGAATATTACTTCCTACAATTTGCATTCAGTGAAGTGCTAATGTCTTCCCCCGATATGTACTCTGCACCCGAGATAAAGTCCAACAAATTCAACAATTTAATAAAGAGTTCGTTGCTATAGGGAAACAGTAGAATTTGTATCCAGTTTGAAAAAATAAAGAACAAGAATCGAAAAGTAGAGCCATGTAAAACTACAAACATGAGCGACATATAGGTATAAAAGCAGAAACCGGAAGTATATACTTGAAACCTAGAGATGAAGAAAGCTCAACACTAACGATCAGCGATCAGACCATCATTATGTTGAATAATTACTTTGCGATATATGCGTAATCGAGAACTATTTTACTACGAAAATTGCTAGAACCCATAATTAAGCCTAAGCGTATGAAGATTAACCTGCAATTTTACCTGTTCGTGAGGAGCGTTGGGCACCGCAAAATTGAACGGGTTAAAGTTGGATGATGTCTCCGCGGGTCTGTCATTGAGCGGTGCAGACGCCAATTGCTGAGTGATATCCAAAATGCCCATCTGGTCGACCATCACGATGCACCAGATCGATTCTGAACATTATACAGTTTTAAAAATGCAATGATTTGTCTATTCATGTACAAGTCCTTGGGGAAATAAATTGCAAAGCAACAGCAACGAAAAATATGTGGACCGGACGGCATAGTTGAACAGTAGAAAGAGCCATGCCATGTCTCACAAATTCGAGCTCACATGTTTGACTCTCAATAGATTCAGTAACTAAGAAAGAAAACTATGACGGTAAAAAAAATCCCAACCTCCAAAAGGAACTCTGACAGCGGTGTTCAACTGCCAACGGGACTGATACATTCCAGGAGAACCAGGAGCCTCCATCGGCGCATTGATTTCCATCTAAAAAATAGAATAATCTAATATAAATACTCAAAAAGTAACAGAAGAACAAACACGAGTCGCATCGTTACATAGAATTATTGATAAACAGAACAGTCATACAAAATTGCTTAAAAAACGTACCTCTTCACCCGGTTTCAACTGCGGCATCTGAATATTATCACCAAAAGACATGCGCGTTCCTGAAAAATGCAAGCATTAACAGAAATTGCCAACAGTACTTTCACCCATCTCCGTAGTGAAAAGAGGACAACGACCGACGGTTGATTAGCGAAAATTTCATTGAACCATACCTTCCATGCAGCAGAGCATGCATCCCTCGGGCCAAGCAACAACTCCGGTATTCTTCACACGCCAGGTCTTCACGAACTTGGTCCTGGGAGCGACACTTTCGCCCTGAAATTTAATTCAACTCCATAGAATATATAAAATTTGCCCACAAGCAGATGAGAATCAAAACCGTCAGGTCTCTCGACATCTTGCACCGCGAGTCTAGGAACAATTATGCATTTCACTATTTTATACAATAACTGATAATTCCGCTGTACAATAAATCCCTCTGAAAACAAAGACCGGTTGTAAGGACCCACCTCTCCGATGGTGACATCCTTGACCAGGCCCATGTTCAACTGTCCCATATTGATGGCGTTGGACATTAAGTGAGCGTTATTCGAGATCCCGTAATCATAAAAGGCACCAAGAGCGGCAGGCAGATTCCTGAAAGGGCTTTGGTAAACACATCAAGCAAAAAAAATAGAAATGGGAGGAAGGGCTTAAACAGT
Source organism: Pelodera strongyloides (assembly GCA_036852015.1). Lineage (NCBI taxonomy): Eukaryota > Metazoa > Nematoda > Chromadorea > Rhabditida > Rhabditidae > Pelodera > Pelodera strongyloides. Next base: position 63,313 of record JAANDG010000160.1, on the reverse strand, counting down.
CTGTGTGGAATAAACAGCAATATCTAAATAACACAACAGCCGTTTTAGGCATTCGTATATTTTAAAGGCGAAAATCACGGCACTCGGCATTTCGATGTACTTCAAATAAACATTGATTGACATTAAACACGCCATAAGCTAAAGACTTCACTATCAAAATAGTAGGTTGATTAGCAGAACACGGTAAAAAAAATGACAACGAACAATGCTTACCAGTTGCTCATGTCGAGGAAGAAGGCGCACGTTTCGGCGGCAATAGTAGAATCACCGAGAATTTGCTGGAACTGTCTGACGAGAGCCTAAACGAATAATTTATTTTGTGAGACATTTAGTGCAAGCAAATGTCCTGCTAAAAACTTTCTTATGATCTAATAAGGATTGTTCTGAAAACAACGCGCGGCGATGATCGCAATAAAATAAACCACCTAAAAGTAATCAATCAAAAAAATAAAAATGGGGACATTAAAAAATAAATGCCGGCCAACAAAGATTAACATTGAACAAACCGGTTTGTTAAACAGGCAAAAGGAACAATGAATCAGGCGGATCTAAAAGAAATACTTACCTCTTTATCGTTTGTAACCATGCAACTCATTTGTTGCGCGAGCATGTTTTCCATTTCACTATCGGCTTCCATTCTGAAAATTTAGATCAATCATAATAATAAAAATATAACAATGATGAATGAACGAAAAATAAAATTCCGCAAAAAAACTAAAGAAAAGACAAATCATGATAATTCTTTCTTGCACAAGAATACTCAAGGCATTGCGGGATAAGCAGGCAAATATAAGGAAATGCTGATGAGTGGACAATACAAAGAAAAAACACCGAAAGAAAATAGAAAACACAGAAAGCGCTAGTAAAGTTTTCATCATGACGTCTCCAAGCAACATTCCCGCATGCTGCATGCTGCATATTTTGTCGTAATACAGTATGCCGCACTGGAAAAACAGGCGAGTCGCTGCCGGACACAAGTGCATGCACAATGCATTTTCTACAAAACCTTGTTATCAAAATGGGCTTTGAATCGTCTTGTTTTCTCTCGCATTCTTCACCTTATCTCATTTTCAGACCGTTTCTCTAATTATAGTCGACTGACGCATGAGCGTGGTTCCAAGAATACGCTATTAGAAGAGATCCCTGCGATTTCCTAACTAAGCTTTGCGCTATCAATTGTAAACATGTTTATATTTATTCATAATATAAACATATTATGAATAAATATAAACATGTATGGTTTTAAATATGATAAAATATGATCACACAAACAAATGAAGCGTTCACAGTGTATGTGTGAACATTGCTACATATTGATAGTTTGTTACGCAATTACAATTCGTTACTTGCAGTTACTATGAATCACCATTTATCGATGAGGTTTGTGGATAACAAATGGTTTTCATTCTTTAGTCACATCACGATCTATTTTGTACATAACGTGAAACCTGGATGCACGTCCTTAATTATTTAAGTTCGGTTCGCATTTAAAACATTCATCTTACCCTCTGCACTTTTCACGTTCGTTTTTGTTATCTTGGTGTTGATAAATTTAGTTCCGCGAGTGCCCAACATTTTTAAGGGGATTAGCGCATATGTGTTGCCTTTTCTGTGCGTTCGTGCATTAATCATTCTAGACGGTGCATATTTAGGCAACATTGGTACTAGTTTTTCTTATTGTCTATCTGTTCTTGTGTGTTTTTGGTATATCTTGTAGTAAATATGTAACCGCTATAAACGTTTCAGGAGTTTTTCTTCTCCACCTCTTGGGTGTTAAGATCTCCCACAAAATGGTGCGCGATAGGCTTCAGGAGATGCAGGTACATTTTTTTGTTGTAACGCTGCAGTTATAGCTTTTGATGAATCAGTAGTCATTTGCATTTTCAGTAGTCATTTGCATTGAAGTGTTAATTTTCGAAAAATCACGAATATCTTAGTATTCCTTCAAATGCTGCGCGTACATTTACAATGTTATTTGGTGCTTATTTGTGGTCTTCATTTGTTTCCTTTGCGCTAATTAACTTGAGTTTCAGGTTATTTCCATGAAGAGGAATTCAAGAGACGACGATGCAGAGGATGGAGGATCAAAGAAAGAAGATGACACTTTGTTGTCCAAGGAACACTGGAACCAAGTAGAGGAGGTGGGGGTTTATTTGATTATTTTGTTAAATCATCTTATTTCGTTTGCGATGCTTTGCATTCTCAAAAGAGGAGGCCCACGAGAATTGAGAGTTCAATTTGTTTCCTTTGTCAAAAGATTGTGTAGCTTCCAATAAACAAGCTTCATTTTTTGAATAGTACTTGTAACCAGCCAATAAAATTCAGTTTCTCAATCGCGTCTCCAACTGTCGTCAGCTTTTGGATAGAATGAATGGAGATTTGAAGACAATAAAGGGCTACCACTCCAAAGTGCTGCTCAGTCCTTCTTCCGACCCAAGTAAGTTTTTTTTTGTGTTGGGTTGTGATTGCTTTGGCATTGCTCTATGTGAAGTGCATTTGCTGCTACATTTCAAATCCCAGTTTACATTTAATGTTGTTCTATTACTTGTAGTTCTCATGCTTAACTTAAGATGTTCCAAGTAAATTACACCAAATTGCAGCCACTATGGAAAAGATCAACAACCTCGCTGACGCTTTCAAGCAGGCCAGTCAAGCCGTGCGAAACGACATAAAAAGTGGGTACTTTATTGGTCTTGTTGGACGCATTCCTAGTAATTAATTGGTCCTGCGTTTCAGAGAGCAATTTGTTTACTTAGTCCTTTCTTTGTTAAGACTAGTATGTTTGTTAATAAAGATTTAGATCTAAATTGCCTGCAGTATATGCCTCGTTATTTCAGTTATGCAAGATGAAGTGGCACGTTTTGAAGCCGAGGGTGACAAAGAAAAGAAGTTGAAGAGCTCGGTGAACGCCAGAATTCACGAGTCGCAGGTATTCTTTCTTTATATTTTCTTATTGGTAGTGCTCAACTAGTTTAACACACGGTTGTTTGCTTTCAATTAACGAATAAACTTTTGTTAAGGTGAATGCTCTCACCAAGGAGCTTCAGACTGTAGTGGGTGCATTCCGTGATGCACAGTTGGATCACAAGGAAAAACTGAAGAAGAAGGTCACTGATTCGGTGAAAATTAGTGAGTTTTTCAGTTTTTATGACTTTTTTTTGCAATTATTAGTTGCTTGCTAGTAGCTGGAAGACCATAATATAGATCAGTACCATTATGCATATGACATATGCAAAGGGCCACTACACTATCTTTCGATCGGCAGTCCGTTATGAATTATTTGTCGATTTACATTTCTTTATTATAGGAGGTCTCGAACTTAGTGAGTCTGACATGGAAGAAGTAATGGAAACTGGAGATTTGTCTGGAAAGGCCAAAGGGGTTTGTTTTACTATTGTTTTCAACTCTTTTGGTCTCCGGCTTGGTGGCACTCTGAAAGAAATCACACAAGTCCGTTCAAAATCCGACTCTGCCTAGTTCGTGGAACCCCCATTCACCTTTGCGTCACATGCTTGTCATAGATTTGATTCAGTTGTAAATTTCTCATTGGATTTGATTCAGTTGCTGTTGGCGACTAAGGAGAAGGCGGAACTGTTCGAAGATGTCAAATCTCGTCACGATGAATTGTTGAAACTGGAGATCAGTATCAGAGAACTGGCAGAGATGTTTCAAGACCTTAATGGTCTCGTTTCCAGTCAGGTAGATTTATAGTTAGTGATATCACTCTTATGGCGTTACTGGAGCGATCTTATGAAAGTTACTTCATCATCATTTAGGGTGAACTAATCAATAATATCGAATTCAATGTGCAAAACGCCGTGGAATACGCCGAAAAGGCGAAAAGCAATGTTGATGCGGCCAAGAAACTGCAAGCGTCTGCTCGAAAGGTAAACTATGCAACTTTCTCACAAATCTTAGGTCAATTACAAAATCGTCGTCTCAAAACGTGAGCACTGGTATTTTTACACTGATTTAAGAAATAGCCGCACCAAAAGTAGTATACCACAATGAAAAATTAACTCAATTTTCTTTCAGAAGAAGATGCTGATATGCATATTCATTGTCATACTGATCATCATTTTGATACTCTTCTTACAAGGCCTGGTCTGTCACTTCACACCGATCTGCTAAAGGTTCGACAGAAGCATTTTTCTGTGTTTTCGCACTCGTTTAGTTGTTAACATTAAGTGTTTTCGCGTTGCAACGGTTAGATGTTGTTTCAATTTCGATTAGTTGTAAATGCCCAAGTTTAGTATATCTTCCACAGTTTTTCTCATACGTATGCATCACATATGTGCTGCTGGATTTTAATAATAGGGAACTTCAGTGTAAAATGAACCAATCAGTTTGTTTTATCAGTCGGCTTGCTTCATGTTGTGATCTCTCCGATTTAAAAGCGAATATCATCGTTTTAGTTTTTATTATTATTTGAGACTTCTCGTAATATACATCCTGCCATTTAATCGTGCCTATGTGGTTTCTATTCTTGAGCTATTCGGAATACTTATTCATCTATATATGAATTGTTATGTTAATCTGTTTAATTATCATGATTTAATTGCATTCACTTGTCTTTAATTCGATTTAAGCACTTTTGCTGTAGTTTTCCATACTTAGGGATTAATAACCTTGCAAGCACTCCACATATGTTATGCCTCACAAATTTTCTAGCAAGTGTTAATCCAGTTGTGTGTAATCCACTGCTAGCAATCTCGATAGTCTAGTGATTTTAGTCTGAACCTATTACTAGCCTAATGAACACCGCTTGCAGAAGTGCTTGCAGGCCTCATATTTCTGCCCGGCCCCGTTTCACATTTCGCTTCCGAAGCCGCATAACCTAATGTCTGGAAGATGGTGCCCCAATAATAACCAGATAGTTAGACTATTCCAGTTTTAGCTTATTTACTCATTGCGAATATTTTTAAGCCCGTGCAATAGCTGACAGATGCTTTGTTTGTATTTGTTCTGTTTTCTTCTAGGCAACCAAATAATGGCGGGTCTTACTTCCCCATTTGCACTTTGTGTGTCATTTAGCAGTTTAACTGTAATTTTATTTTGTATGCTAGCTTTGACGCTTCTGTTTTGCAAGAATATTTGCTCACGCTATTGTTACTGCATCAATTTTATTCGTACATATTTCAACGCATTTTGCTCAGCGATTATTGATATAGAGTTTTTGCAATTGCTTGCTTACTTTATGATTATGATGATAATATATAGATTTCTAACATTTAAAACAGTTTTTACGCTTTGTTTCCATTCCTTTTTGCAAGCCCTGATAAATTTTCTTTTATGTATAAAGTGTAGCGTCCGTAGTCTGTTTATAGCATCCGCATATCAAGTGCCATGAATATTCACAGTTAAATGCACACTGAATAAGGAAAGTGCATGGAGGGTTATGCCAAATTATGTAACATGTTCGGCAACGGATACTAGTTCTCATTCATAAACAGTGCAGTTTTTTTCTAAATAATGTGGGGGGGGGGGATTTCGGATTTGTGGATCTTAGGTGTTGAGTTCCCAGATAATCCTTCTCCACGGATTTGTGTATAATTTCTTAAAATAGTCACATTATATCATATAATCATCTCTTCTTTTTGAACTGATTGAACTTAGCTTGCCTACAATTTTGTACTAACGAACATAGATTTCGTGATGTGTGCCACATCGTTTATTGTTCTCTTTTAGACCTACGCAGGTCCATGTCGTCAACTGCTGAACTATTACACTATTACTGAATGCGACTTCGATAATACGAATGTGGTTTCCAAAATGATCAAGCTGAATACTTTCTGGACACGAATAATTTCAACACACCCTTTTCTTCAGATATTGCAGATCTTTTAAGAAACAAGCTTAAAAGTATCGGTCCCTTGCAGTTGTATTCGTTGCGTCACCGGGATTTTCTTCTGGGTGATCATTTGCTGTTTTCAAAAGCAAAATGAATAGGCTTTACGGTCTTCCACAAGTCGCAAAAAGTCATACAAGAAGTAGAAATAGCTGCTTTGTTAACTCTTTTCTACTTTCATAGCTATGCGCGGAGCACTCGACCTAATTGGCGTAGTTGCTCTTAATGCTATTGGCCTCTTTGACACAACAATAAGTAGCTAGAAGAAGTCACGCGTCACACGATTAACCCCCTCAGCTTGTAGAATATTCACTAAGGAAAGGAATCAGAAACGCCGTTCCGAACAATTCGCGCGATTGCATCGTACTAAAAACTGCGAATCCCCTTCGTGCCATGCACTTTCTGAAATGAGGTGTCGAACAATTCAGCGAAATGACATATAAAACATTTATTCGCTTATTCTTGTTAGTGCTGTTGAATGAATAAGTGGCGGGCATGCTGTAAGTGTAGCCAAGTACTTGCTGAATACGCTTTCTTAAAACAGCAACCCTCCAAGCAAACCCTAAATTTTGTTACCGATTCTCTCTCTTTCTGATTTTGTTGCTATTCCGAAGTTGGAATTCCTCCAGGGAATATTAAGCACTACTAAACACTAAAGCCAATCAGGGAGGTCATGCTGGAAACGACTTTGCCCTTGATAAGTCCTATTTGAAAATAGTTGCAATGTAGTCGAAGATGCACTATTGTCGCGATTGAAAAAACTTCATTAGGTCAAGGATTACTCAAACTACTGGTTCTGATGTGCTTTTTCACAAAATGCTTCTTCCGATGCCTTAAGATGCCCTACATACAGATCTTAGTTGGTAGGCATTATTATCCGTCGTTTCACAGTGCATACATCATCTTCATTATATAGCCATGTGCAAACATCAATTTCCTGGACTAGTACGGTAATTTGCATCAATTTTTGCCACCCTTCGGTTGTCAGTTAAGCCCTTATTTGCCAAATTATCCGTTTATCTATAAACGTCGAAAAGAGTTACAAGTTCCGTTCGTGCAAGGCACTTCTTGCAGAAAACTGCTGTTGACCTTTCACATCAGAATTCCAAGAGAGAGCTTCTCATTTGTGAGCTACGTTTGGTACACTGTTTACATTATTGAAGATGTAGTCCCCATAACTGCATTATTCGGGTCATTTATATGAAGGTGACGATGTGTGCAGTGTACAGTCTTACTGTACGCTCGTTGGGAGTACTGTACATTTTCTGGTCAAAATGAAACGAGTCTGCTGATTGCATTTACAGATTCTGCAAAGAGCAAACCGTTCTCTAAATAATTGTTCTGTTGTCATAGTAAACCTATCTAGCTCCGACTATCCAATTTCCTGTTCAACGTTTTTATCTTCTGCACTTACGAACGATATGCATTGCGGATTCTTGACAGTAACTATTTCTGAATGTTTCCACAAATAAACAGTCTATATTAAGCCATACGGATATTTTTTGCTCACTTATTCGCTTATTCACAGTGTATCTTATTATAGTGGAAAAACAGGTGAAGCTGCTAATATGTTTTCACTTTGGAGGGTAAAAAGTTTTCAATAGAATATTGCTATGCGGCAAAAATCAAACGCTCAACTTGTTTTATCGTACATGCACACTCTGTCATCAGTTTGGAACCACAGGTTTTACCAATTGTATCGGTGCACCTGCACTTCCGACAAAGCTCCTTCGCTACCGTATGCTCGACCGAGTTACAACAAAACATGGAGTTGTGATAATGCACTATGTACAGACTTGTACATGACAACATTTTGTTAAAACAGTAGACATCATTGTTCTCTGTTTAATTGATTGTGTAGTGCAAAGGAGAAAAGATACTAGCGGAAACTGCCCAAAACTGTTGGATCAAAAGCGTCTGATTACTCTAATCGACCAGTTTTGAAGAGTATTTGTCTTGTGTCCTACACAGCTCATTGGTTGCAATTATTGTTATTACTTGTTAATCGACCATCCAAACTTGTTGGGTTTTGGAAAAACGCTTTGGCTGCTTTCTCGAAATAAATAAAATTAATTGCAAGATAATTGCAATTAACTGATTTGATATATTTTCTAGGCAAATAAGTTTTTTATGCACCACTCTCAAACCAGTGCGGATTCTATAATTATAATTTGTCTTTTACTGTCGCGATCTTTGCCTACGTCAAGCTTGCGACTAAAAATTGCTCGAGTTTTCTTGCTCGTTTCGAAGTCACGAAGTTCTTGTGACGATAGCCTATGCACACTATTAATTGCCTTTGTTAGTTCCATTCTTGTTCTACGGCGCCTCTTTTTTTTTTGGTCATAGGTGGGTATCCGAAACATCGAATCTAAATTCATCTGTATCTTAATAACAAGCCGACAACTACTCTCAGATCCTTACCGCAGATTTCTTTTTATTGGACAAGCCAATTTTGCGATCTTGACTGGGAAAAACTTGTGCCGCACTGGTTTGAGAGTGGTGCGGCGACAGAAGAAGGTGCCTAAGCACAACGGAACGCAAAATCCAACCAGACATTTCTCACTTGCGGGTAATAACAATGAATGGGGAAAACGAGTCACACAGGTGTCCCGTCGTTATACACTTAAATACGCCGTCGGATTAAAACACACCATTGAATTCAGAGATGTTTTGTTGTGCTCTCCTTAGTTTTTGGTCACGATACACCACGGTGCTAATCTAATATATGTGGGAATACCAGAACCCCTTTGCTAGCGCCAAAATAGCATATTAAAGTCATTAAAGGAAAACAAGACGCCGATCACTATTGATAAACATTCATCTAACAGTCGTGCACATTTTTTTTCTCGAAATTAGTTGAGTTACTTTTGTTCCTAAGGCGGTAAACTTGTGTCCTGTTTTTCATTTACCCCCAAAAAAAGAAAACTAAGTGATTTCTGAATGGGAGGACTTGTTGTTTGCTATTTCGCATGCTACCCGGTTCCTCCCAAAATACGAAGAGGGAAGAAGATGAAGACTTTTCAATAAAGTATGTCGCCATTGTTTTTCGCCTACGATCGTCTTTCCTAATAAAGCCGCACAAAATGAGGAATTAAATTGTCAGAATGCCAACGAGTTTCCGTGTGTCTATCTAGGGCCAGCATTATGCAAATAGGTATTGTTTCTTTTCTGTCTGCATAAATTACGAATAACGTTGCAAGTTTCAATGATCACTTAATGATTATAAAACGCATCACTTCCACTTTTTAATTATATCGTTTGAGTATGCTTTCCAATAACTTTAGTACGTACACTTTTCGTTTGAATCGATGAAAAGGAAACCAAGCACTATCATTTCAGATCCAATCCATATGCGATTGTCAGACACGTCTGGGACTGAAACATCCGCTGTCCTGAATGGGTCTAACTCAAGGTAAGCTAGTAATATTATGTAGAAAGACCGTAAGACGTATCGGTTTCCAACTTTCCTTTCCTTCATGAGCCACACTAACTTCTCTATTTCTCGTGGATTGACAAGGAAAGTCTGGAGTAAGCAAGTAGACATTAGTACCCAAGTGATTGTTCATCCATTTCCAGTTTCGACTGTGAAGACTGTCATATACTCAACATTGGGCAGTCTCATCCAGTATGGTTGGCTCGACCGATATACGGATTGGCGGCTCCAGTGATTGTTTTGCTGACGCTAGTCACCAACAGTCTCGTCGTCGTCGTATTAAGCCATAGAAACCTGCGCACACCAACTAATCATATTCTTCTCTCAATGGCCATAACAGAGTTAATGACAGGTGAGAAGATTCTATGTCGAAATCCGCAAAAGTGAAACTACTTTTATGTCACAAACTGGTGTCACAGAGTGTAGATTTAGGTGCATGAAACTTACGAAACAAAAGTTTCGAATAGGAGACTTGCAAATACTAAAACAATACTCAACACTCACATCTTTTTAGGTTTATCATCAACACCTTGGTTCATATATTATTACACACTTGGTGGTTACCAAATCGAGGAGGAGCGAGGGTTGAACGATTTCTGGTGTAAATATCACGCATATTTTGCCGTTCATCTACCAACTATGTGAGCATAATACTGCCTTCGTGCAAATATTTGTTTACCCTCGCCTCGTTAATAATACGATATTGCTCAAAATAAACATATTATTTAAAATAAATCCGAAGACAAGTAGACGAGCGCCAGAAATAACCTTAGTTTATTTAAAACTGACACGAAAATCGTTGTTTTGACTTGGTTAATATAAATAGTTTCAGTTTTCACACGGCGGCTATTTGGTTGACTGTTTATCTGGCCATCCAGCGATATATCTATGTCTGTCTTCCGTCATTGGTGATCAAGTATTGCAGCCCACGGCGCACATGGCACATCATATGTACAATAGGTGTGATTTGAATGCTCACATAACGCAAGTAAGCCTAAAACCCAAATAGTAGGATAGTATGCATTTAAAGCGGAGTTATTTTCAGTGATGATCGCCATGTTCAGTGAAATTCCAATGATATTTTCCGAAAGCTGTGACAATGTAATGACCGGAGATGATCGCCGAATATGTGTCATCAAATTTGCATATAAGGTATGCACAAGCAGGCTTTTGTGTATGAAACAAACCAATAACGGCATGGTTCTCAATACCTTTGAGTTTAGTCACCCCTAGTTGCACAATAATTGAGATACTCATTCATTTGTCGGTGTTATATGTATATTATGCGTTTTCAGTTCATTGACATTGATACATTCAATGCAATTGTGATCTGCTCGCGGGCTGTTCTAGTGCATATTGCGCCTTGTTTTTTGTTGATTGTCTTCACAAGTTGTCTCTTCCGAACAATTAACGAAGCCGACCGCAAACGAAGTGTGCACACCCAGAAAAGCAACGTAAGTTTACGCAATATTCGAACATTTGGCCTTTTCAAGTGCTTTGTTCGTGATGTCATTTCTATTGGACACTATTTACAGCCTTCCAAAACGTCGTGTCTGTCATCAAACCGTCTGATGCACGCCACAACCCGGATGCTTCTTGTCGTAATTGCAATATTTCTTCTCATTGAAATTCCTGTGGCCCTAATCTTTTTGCTGCACTTTATGGTTGTTTACTTCCGGATTTTCGACATTTCCAACTATGAAACCGTCAACAATTTGCTCATCTTGAGGCGAGCTCCTTAATTACATTTTTCCCCAAACATCTTTACTGGGCTTGTGTCGGCATTTTTCTTGCATGAAAACCACAAAATGTTGAACAATTTATGTGTTTCAGAAACTTTCTCATAATTCTCACATATCCGCTCAATTTTGCGATATATTTTGGAATGAGCTCGTCTTTCCAGTTGCAATTCCGTCAGCTTTTCACTAAAAAGGTAACGGCAGAATATTTTAAAGTGAAATGTAACTGTTTTAAATAATGGTTGGCTAGACATTTTTACATATGTACACGATACGTGTCGGTCCAAAACACGGTTTCTTGTCTCCTGTTCTGAATATTTTTCCTTTCAGATCTTGTACATAACCTCACCGAATTCCGAGCAAGGTGGCTGGAGACCACGTTTCTCATTGCAACTCATTGATATTCACAAAATAAGTCGTCCTTCAATGTTCTTTATGAGAAAGGTGAACGAACCCAATGTTTTATAAAATAATGGATTTTTAACGAAATCGAGTTATTTGAAATTGCAATCTCAATATGCTTACATTAATAAAATAAAAAAAAGTAAGTGTTAATTTTAGAGCATCACAACTCAACACCACCTTCATCCGGCAATGCACTCTGCCGACGGACGGCGACTAACTGGTGATTATTTGTAACAACTTGTCAGAAACGCTTTTTCGGTGTGGACAGTTGATGCAAAGCTATATTCCATATAAAGTACTAGTCACCCCTAAATATCCATAGCACCATCCACAAAGAGCCGCAACTAGTTCTTATATACATAATATGCATACACCATATGTATAAGCAAGCTTCATCCAAAGATTCCTTGTTTTCTTTAATTTTTCATTTCTTGAAAAGCATCATAACCAAATTTATTTTAAGTATTTTTAATTTTCCCAGAATTTAATGATTTTCGTTGTTTATTCATGCATCTACTGTTTCATTTGTTTATTAATTCGTTTATGGATTTATTATTGTTTTCTATTTTTTATTTTTTATTTATTACTTTATTTAGTTCTATAGTTTGTTGTAAATGTTGTAAATGGTCGGTGAGAGCACTCCTAGTCAAGACTTTTGATCTCTTTGTCCAGCGCATTGCGTTAATCGGGTACTATGATTGTAATTTTCATAAAATAAAGAAATTCTGAAGTAAACCAACAAACATCTTTGCCTGGGTTTTTCGAGTTTTTCAGCAATTTAACTACTTTACGATGGGTAATAATAGACTGCAAATGAGAACAAACGAGATTGAAAGAACAAATACACGCACAACATCAAGCGTTGGACACTAATTGTAAGGATAGCCTTTGGAGTGTTATACCAGCAAATGATAATTTTAAGTTTTGACCCGATACTCCTTTTGTTGAATATTTGAATGTTGCTTTCGGAACTTCGCACAGAAATGAAAGTATTCTAACCAAACGCATGATTTAACACGTTCATTGGTTTAGACGAATTAGGTGGTGGGGGGGGGGGGGGGAACCTCATAAAGTCGAGCAGACATGTGAGATCAGTCATTCCGTACTCTGAAAACGTGAAGGCAAACCTTCTGATTCTCGCATACTCTATCTACTTACGTTCCATTCTGGAGCCAGGTTCCGTTGTATTTAGTCCATATAAGAAAAAGGATAAACATGGTCTAGAATGGACCCTACGCACGTTTACAAAGCGAACTTTTATTCTTTCAAAATTGCTTAATTACAATGATACACCGTCTAGCTCTGACAGGGACTCTCTATTGAAGCATGATACTCTTGAAAATCGTCGTTCGAAGGCCTACGCTAGAATGCTCAGAAAAATATTGGCTGGCATATCCCTCATTTGCGTTCGTTGCACAAATTCAGAAATTAAGATAACAAGTTGTCTTACGAAGTCATAGTAATTAACAGTAATTGGCAAAAAAATATTTTATGCTGCAAGAGCAAACCCCTTTGTTAAGGTTGCTCGAGGTCTTCACCCTGATGCAAGTGGGGGGGGGGATTTATCAATTACATTTGAGGCTTGGTCCGGTCCGTTGAACTTGCTTTTTTTGTACTTCATCATATATCTGAGCTAGGTAAGCTAAGATCCATATCATCTATGATGAAAAATATTTGCATTTCCGAAAATAAGACATATTTTATAAGGATAAAGCCCCCCGAAAAGGTCATCCCATTCCAGGGGATGACGTTCTTATAGCATCTCAGCATCACTATCGCAATTAAAATGCAAATCCACTCATTTCCCCCTGTTCTTAACGTATATGGGACCAACACCCTAATCTCCACGAATGACGCACCGAATGCATTTTTGAGCAGTGTTAGGTGCCCTATTCTAAAATCGTTTCAGCACCAACAACAACGATCAACTCAGAAACTCGGGCAGGGCCATACCAATTCGAACGGCAACTTTGTTTACTTATGCTCTGTTTCTTTTATTTATTGGAATTCTATAAACCAATCACTAGTTTTCCTTTTTGTGAGTACCACTTTATTCAGACATACAATCATCTCACGTAAACTTAAGCATGTAGAATCCAGGGTCCCGTTTGCTCTCGAAGTCGAGGATCTTCATTTTTAGCTCCAAATCCAAGGCTCTCTTAGCCGATATGTCCCATAGAGTGAAGTAGACGGTAGAAGACGGATATTTAGATAATACACAGCGGAAGGTCCGTCCTAAGGCTAGGCAAGGGGAGCGCCTTAACTTTGTTCCAATGCAGTATCTGCAATGCAGTATCTCTTATGCTAGTACTTACCGAGAACTGCTGGCTGAGCACCAATGAAATTCGTCATTTTCTAAAATTATCTGATTCCACATAGTTATGTTAGCTAACGATTAACAGCTGAATGTTAGTTACGTACGATTTATCGATAGTTTTTAGTTATCATGAATAATTCATAAAACCGTTCTTCGTTGACTGTTCCCATTTTGTCCGGGACAGACGACGTCACCAGAAGTGATACCTTCTAAATCCACAATATGCTGAAACAACCACATTGCTCTTTGAGCTTTTCGCCTGCCCCTCTCATTTTATTTAATGCTATGTATCTCACAATTTCTCTTTATCGCCTCCACTGTTCTTTCTCTCGCTGTTCGAAATTCCCAAAAAAGGACCGAACTCCATAACACGGGCGACCCTCTCTCTCTCAATCACCCCCTTCCTCTCTATGTCAATCACTGTCTCCTGTACCACTCTATCTCGATGTTAGTCCTCTCTGCCCGATATCTCTCATCCCTTTATTTCTCTGTCCCAGTCTGTCTGTGTCTGCATCTATTGATCCTCCGCTCTCCATTTCGAAAGATTACTTTCGTCTGGACGTGGTTCTTTCTCCCAGACGTTTCTCTCTCATTGTCTGATTCCTCATGTTCCGCCCAGTCTGTCTACTCTGTTCGTGAGGTCTGCCTCCTTACTCTCGAGCTCCTCTGAGTCTCTTTCTTCTCGTTGACTGCTCCCGTCGGTTCTCCCTCACACACAACATGAGCATACACACTAGAGTTGGCATCCTTCCAGCCACAACGCGGCCGCTCGCGTCCATCATCAGTAGATTGTTGGTTGCGACAGTTCGAGAATGCAATTTTTTTTCTTGTCTACCTCTCTCTCTTCATTTTTGTCTTCTTAATCTCCGACACTCCTATCACTCCCACCTCATATCGATCGATTGTCTGATTGTCTTTTCACTCCCCTGTCCTTCATTTTCTCCCATACGACATGGTAGACAAGCGCATGCGTCGCGGCTCGGAATTCATTGTCTTTTTTTTTGTCTCCGGAACTCCATCACTGCACCACCCCCTTTGTTTAATGGTCACGTTCAGTATCAGTTATTTACTAAATTAGCTCTATGGCTTCCTAAGCTTGATCTGCATCATGTCAACCCAGTACAATCAAATTTCGTTTCATACATTTAATTGCATTGACTTCTTTCACCGTTCATTTATGGTTCGTGTAAGGTTTTTTTTTTTTTTTTTTTCTCAGGCCCAATATTCTAATAAACATGGATTTCTAATAATCAAGGAATTTACACGTTTTTAACTTACAGACACGCAATAATATTTTTACTGGACAGACCAAACCACTACCATTTTGATCAGTCATTTTTCTCAGAAAGTGAAATGAACTCTTATTTCCGTACACGTTTCCCTTTTTCTACGCATTCTTATGTCCGTCAAGGACACGAAAATATTTGACATTTTTCTCAATTATTATTGGTTTTATGGAGTAGTTTCACTGTCGTTTTCTCCATCCTATTATTAGATATGAACATGAGGACGCTTTCCACATTTCTCCCAAATTTTGTTAACCTCCGATTAAAACATGATATCTTGTGCATAATCCACACTAGAAAAGTTCAAATTCTCCTCTTATAAGGCCCAATACCGACTGACGCACACATCACTTGCGCAAAATATATCCTTTTTGCATATGTCACTGTGACGTACAAAACAATGCCCATTTTTAAATCTATTAATTCCCTTTCATGGGACCACATTCACGTGGTTGGGCGAAAACATTTCGTCACACATGTTTACAATTACTGCGCGTTCCTCACTATTCCGATTGATATACTTACGTAAGAGGGAAAAACGCCGTTTTTTATAATTTCTGCGAATCACCGAGCTTCGTCCGTAGAGTTTGATCTGTCTGATTTCTTTAAAGAATTCGTGTTTTACAATGAGTAATCTTCTACATAAGCTTAGTCATTACTTGAAAAAAAAACTACATCCAGACGGCTATTTATTTGGGAAGCACTGCAAGCGAAATATATTTAGCACACATGCCGAGGTTAGACTTCTTTATTACTCTAATTTATAACTTAATACTGTGTTGTTGTTTCCTTCGAAACCCTAAAGTCAGTCTTTGGTCTTTGTCTCTTGACTGACGATGAAGTCAGGGATTCGTCACATAATCTACCGTAATCCATATATTGAATAATAAAGAAGACGTGTGCCCAATATCGTCGTAGAAACATATTTACACATTATTATTGGAAACCGTGTTTGGACTCGGTACATATGTTTTTTTCTTGGCTTTTGTTGCCCTTTTTCTAGTGTCAACAAGTCGTCCGGAATCAAGTTTGAGAGTTTTTGAAAACAACGACAATATTTGAATTTGAAAATTTAAAATTTAGCGCCTCCTCCCCTTATAAAACGAGTCATGCACATTCTACAAAATCAGTTTTTGTTTCCCAATCGTTTCTTCTGATGGACAGTTCTTAAAGGTTGCATGCTTGTGACTTTGGCTTATAAGCAGAATCGCTTTATTTTTTTTTTTTTATTTTTTTTTTTTTTTTTTTTTTATAAGCAGAATCGCTTTATTAACTATTCTTTTTGTATGTGTGTGTGTTGACGATGTGTAATGTTTTCCCTATCACGACGCCAACACCTCTGTTGTTTTATTGTAAAGCGTTCGTCACACTAAAAATAAACACAGCTTGTTGATGATCGGAAGCCGTTAGATAACCTTCCACAAACATTTTTTTTTCCCACGAAGGTTCCCTGATCACTGTTATCAAAAAGCAGGTACGTAAAGCACTACCGTCGTCGGTCGCTTTAGTTTAAAAAATTTCAAACTCATATAAAGCACTGCTATAAGGCAAGTTATTGATGGCAGAAAGTGACTTGCTTGTTACATGTTATCAGTTATGTATGCTGATAAAGATGGGGAGAGGGGCAAATTTTTTGAACCTTTATGTAAGTATACATGTTGCATTCCGTTTCTTTTCATCTTCTTTATGTGAACCGTTCAATGATCTATTCGTCTTTTGTGATTTTTTAAATATGTTTTTATCTACTTATAACGTGCATTCAGAGTTTGACACCTGGCTCTTTTCTTGGTGAGAATGGACCAATGATACTGTCGAAATATTCATTCAAATTAAGGTAAGGCAAACACAAAAGCTGTTTTTGATTGTCCAAAGTCCAAAGTCTACAGCTAATTCATGAACTACTGAAACTCGCTGTGATGTGAATTTTTTAACCAGAACTATTTTCCAGACTGCTTTCCGCCAATATCACTTGCACTGCCATGTACTGATGATTACTTGGGTAGAAACGTGGGCTATGTGCTTATACTCTCATGAGCCGAATCTGTCTTTTTAGAACACGATGAATGATCCTTTTGGGCAGACATGTCGTGCGGGAGGTGTCGTCAAGTGCGCGTCGTCATCAAACGCTTTTGCTTTTTGATTCTGATTTACCTCCACAAAATGCTGCTTCATATATAGTAAGTGTCTTTGGTACTCGTTGTTGAATTTTGTTGGATGAATTTTGTTAGTAATATGCTGGCATTCTGTTGGCTGGCATTAAGTGACTTTTCCCAGGCTTTTGTTGTTATCATTAAAACAATACGCTTGACGTTGAATAAGTTTACCATAATGTTAATATTAAACGAACAAACTTGTACTGAATCGTGTCATCAACCTTCGTTTCTTAATCTTCAATTTTTCAGATGCCTGCCTTTCCTATTAGCTACTGCGCATCGCTGTCGACAAATGTGAACTTCTTCTCAGAAAATATTCTGGACTGAATTGATCATCGTTCTTTGGCGAATCCCTCTACAACTGTTGATTCTCTTCTAGAAATATGTAATTTTTATCCCATTATCCCCAGAGTTTTATTTGGTCCTCTCCAATTAGTTAGCAATAGTGGATGCAAGACAATTAGGCAGGAGTCTATTTCTTACTGTGTCGTGTAATCCGTACCGTAATGCAGTGGCAGTCATTGTGTAAGCCTCGGGTGCTACAGGCGTGTGAAGTCCGGTAGAAAGTTTACGGTTCCCTCCCTCAATCAGAGTCTTTTATATTCCGCCCTTTCGGCAAACGTATTTTTTTTCTCGATCATCAGTCTGTGCTTCAAATCTTTCACAATCTCCCCCCGATTCTTTTCACAGAAATCCTGGTGATTTGTTTTTATTTAACTAAAAAAGCACAATACATGGTTCACTTTTCAGAGGCATGACGAGTTCTATATCTTTGATATTTCTAGTTCATGTATTGTGCTTTGATCATATTTGCATACGCTTTTTGCTTCGTCTCGACTTGAACTGATTGTACGTTGAATAACCGCTAGATTGTTTTAATAGGAAAATCCAAAAAAAAAAGATTATTTTTTTTGCATTTGTTGCACCGATCATCTTCCATTGCCCAGTAGTGTAGCCATGTGCTGTGTTTCAATCTGACGAAGTCGTTTTGTAGGAGAATCCATAAGATTGACATAACACGTTGATACATTCTGGGATGCTCTGTATGCGAGTCCCCCTGTGCGATCATCCTAGACACGTTGGCCGTTGTTATTTTTTCTTTTGTTTACGTTGTTTATTTTGTTCTCAATTGTTCTCAAGTGAGCCAATAATCTTTCATTTGTGGTTAATTCCGTTTTACAAATAGTTTGAAATTTAAGCATTGAACAAGATTTGTGATGGTCTCTTTTGTTGCTTTCCTCCTTTTTTTTCCGTGACCATGCTCAACGCTTGTTCAATGACTATCCAAACGGGGAACTTCAAGATGTCTCATAATTAAGGGTCATAGGCACCAAACGCTCTGAATACTGTCATCGACATGGACCACTCGTGCAAATTTAAACTCGAGCAGAAATTCAGGCGAATGGAAATTTTTCCTTCATAGTGGTCGCTTAGTTTTTATAGCCCCCCTAGATATAATTCTGTCATGCCATTAAAGTGAAGCAAGCTTTCAGACTCGTGAATACTGACCTGTCATTGCTTCGCTCTACTGGTGTCTTACACCGACGAGCTGGGAAGAGTTCCTTAGCAGGTTGTTTGTGGATTGAAATTTACTAACACACTTACAATTTGTTTTCATTTCGTACTAACCCCAATATTTCTAATTAACCACTTGGTTATCTTACGCACTCGTCAGTGGTAGGCATTTCGAATGGAGAGAACATGTAGCCCTTTATAGTTCTATATTGCGAATGAAATGCAACGAGATTTCCCCGCGGTTTACAACCGTCCAACAGTCAAAAGCCGGCTTAGATGTTCTCAAACTTCAAAATGACAGACTCCCCCGCCCCCTCTTATTCTCATTTGATTACGGGGTTTTACCAAATGTTTTTCTCGGCATCGTCAAAGGATTTTCCTACAGTGGGATCGTTTTCCTCGGGTAATGGATAATTTTGTGAGTAGGTTGGCGTGATTGAACCCAGATTGGATGATTCGCGGTATAGAATAGTAAGGTTTTGGAAGAAATGAAATATAATATAACCTTGTTTCATGCTTAATTCTGCGAAAAATTCAATCTAAAAGGGCGCAAAAGCACAACCATGGATTTTATCGGATGCTTGAATAAAATTTTAACAGGAATTGTCATTTGTGTGAATGCAAAACATTTTTATAACCAGAAACAGTTATTCATACATATTGGAGAAAAGTTCAACATTTTGCTTTTAGACAAATTGCAACAATATTGTTAGTACATTATTGAATACAAAAGAAAACAGCGCAAACAAGTCATCGTAAAATTCTCATAGTAGCAGATCGCGAGGCGATTGAGACCACTCCAACCCGCGGTTGAAGATCTTTTAGCAAGACTTACTTCAAACAAACAAAATTAATTGTTGACGCTGGAAAACATCATGGTGACAGCTTATACAAATAACTATAACCGGAAGAATACCATGTCAGAAAGTCATTCAAGAAGAGTAAAACTTCCTTTTTCATACGTGATTAACGTTAGCATGGTTAACATTGACAGTTCAGGTCACCTAAAGAGTGTTATTGGATTCAGGGTTGCATACTTCAGAATACTTTCTGATTGAAATTACGAGCTTTTTAAGACGAATGCTTCTCAAACATTTGTTCGACAATAACAATAAATCCTGTTATGCTGCAAAAATCAGTTGCTCTCGTTGGATACATAAAATTTTTGATAGTTACTCTAGTTACAATAAAAGTTCACCTATCTTGAACTGACTATTCCGTTTCTTTTCTTTGAACCCCTTTTTTAATTTCGACGGCGCTACTGATATTACGGGATTACGAATCAGCCGATACATTAATACTTCGGTTGCACGTCATTTTTTCCTGAAGTATTGCATGATATCGTTTATAAAATCAAGTGTGTGTGTTATATACTGTGCTAGGTAATACGCTAGGTAATACGCCATAAGCAATCATCCAGATAACCGAAGAAGGTGACTGGCGACCGAACATCACTTTGCGACTAATCAGCAAGGATCTGAACCTGTTGTGAAGGCAACTCGTCATGCCATCACATCTTACTATCACTGGAGCAGCAGATATATGAAAATGGAAGGTTGGGATTTTGTATGTGCTTCAAACAAGATTGTTCAAATAAAATAATTATTGGGGTTTGATGCAAGGGGTTTGATGCAGTATTGGGGTTTGATGCAGTATGTTTTAATAAGAAAACCTCATTTTGAATGATAATTCAGGGGCCATCGAACAATATCCAACTGTTCTTTGCTCTCAATGGCTTGTAAAATGGGCATTTTCCAGGACGCTTCACTCTGTCCTTATTTTCTAGTATATTCCGTTCTGGGACCCCGAAGTTCAAGATACTTTATCAGGCACGTGATTGACAACGTGATGTGGCCACTTTTTTGCATGAACTGCAATGCGGAATGCACGCGTACGTCTTTTATCAGAAGTCAACACCCTTGTCTTCCTGGGAGCCTTTCTGAGAGATAAAGTTCAATATAAAGGATAGAAAAACAGTTTAGACCGAAAGAACCGGCTATTTATTACCACGGCTCTTTTTTGTCCTAAATGGTTGTCCTAAATTTATGGCAAGCAACGTGCGTTACATTGCTGATGTTTCAGATGCGCTTCCTTCTTACTGTGATATTGATAGCCCTAGTTTACGCAGATGATCCTGAAGCACAAATGAAAGTGGTAAGAAATCCATTGCAGATTCAAGCAAATGAAAATTCTAGTGAAATTTTTTTCTTACGAATGTTGTATTCCATATTTCACATTTCGTTTTTTCTTATTACAGCCGGAGATTATTGCTCATTGGGGATATCCATCCGAAACCATCCAAATCTACACTCAAGACAACTATATGCTAACAATGCACAGGATCCCCTTCGGGAAGAATGGTAGCATGTTAACGTATACCTTTGCTATGTCCTAGCCAGAGTACTGTAGTCGGATTGTACTAAATGCTTATTTGAGACCCGAACCCTGACAAGAAGCGCCCTGTGATGTTCTTGCAACACGGACTGGAGGCTTCCAGCTCAAGTTGGGTGACCAACCTACCTTCCCTGGCCATGGGTAAGTTTACTCAGAATGCGCCAATTAAGACACAGGCATTATTCTGACTATGAAGCATTTAATTGAAGTGCTGATTTTTCTCTACAGGCTTTATGGCCGCCGATGCTGGTTTCGATGTATGGATGGGAAATGTAAGAGGAAACTTGTACTCGATTGGACACAAGACGCTTGATGTGAAGAAACACCCATATTGGGAGTTCAGGTGAATATTGCCCCGCTCTGTTTTTTTTTTGTAGTAATCTTGTTATTATTTTTTTTTGTTTACCCAATCGTTAATTGACCCCAGACTGCCACAGCAATTGCCAAAAACTATTTATTTAAGTTGGGATCAAATGGAAATGTATGATCTTCCTGCAATGATCGACCACGTGTTAAACGCCACCGGCCACACCGATCTCTATTATGTCGGACACTCACAGGGAACACTAATGATGTTCTCAAAACTGGCAGAACAGCCGGATTTCGGACAAAAGGTTCGTTTCCTATATCGACACTCCTTGAAAACACGCTAGGTACATAGTGAACACTGTATTTATAAAAACCTTTACAAGAAAGAAACCTTTGCACTAAAAAGGACTCATGTGACGTATAATACATGAAGTTATTCATTTAATACAATCATGTGCTTTTGTAGATTCGTAAATTCTTCGCCCTTGCCCCAATTGGAGTGGTGAAGAATATCGATGGACCACTTCGTTTCATTGCCGATGATCTTTATCCAGAAGCAAAGGTGATGCTTCTGTACATTTTTTGCCACCGTTTTTTTTCGGGATCGGGCCTCACGTTGTATCGATACCAATTATTAAGATAATATACTAGAACCTACAATCGTGTTTGTTAACTTATTCGTGGACAGGCGATTTTTCTGACAGTTATTTTGTCCATAAACGGAAACAACGATATTCCACGCAACGACTATTTCACATACACAGTTTTCCAGTTGCTTCTCGATATCTTTGGACCGAACCAATTCTTGCCCGAGAACGGATTTGTGCACCTTATTTCTTCAATGTTCTGTAAACATGTGAGTTTTTGTGACAACTCGTTTGAAATGATCTGAGTTTCGATCACAATGATTTGTATTTTGTGATTTTATGTTGTTTTTTACCCGATCACAGATATTCCTTACACAATAGATGTAATGTGCAAACCGGTTATACAATTTCAGGGACTCCCAGAAGCAGTCTGTGATAACATTCTCTTCTTGATTATGGGCCCTGAGAGCAATCAGCTGAACAACGTAGGGATTCAATGTTTTGCAGTTTTGCTATGATCTATTGACAACAGTTCTTGAAGTGTTCGATACCCGCTCGACAAAATTAGTGAAAACGATCATTCCAAATTTGGCATATTCAGCCCTTATGTTAGTGTAAAAGTGGAGCAAAATCAATAATTAAGTCGAACAACAATGCATATGCTTCTTCACATTATATGTCTTCCAGACTCGTTTGCCAGTCTATCTATCCGATGAGCCTTCTGGCACTTCTACACAGAACATCTTCCACTGGGCTCAAATGGTCCGTTCAGGGCTTCAACAGAGATACGACTGGGGAAATGAAAAGGAAAATGTGAAACATTATGGACAAGTGAGTTATTTTTTTATTTTCCTACCACTACATAGAGACTCAATATAGAGAAACATCATGAGAAGAAAACGAGCCACACTTAGTATTAATAGCTACAGTCCCAATTGCTTACACAAGCTCACCTATCGCTACTTGCTAGAATCAATGTGTAGTATCTTAATCTCCGGCACGCTTTCTGTTCCCAACGGCAATACAATCTGCCTATCTGTGAATTCGCTGCTTTCCAGGCAGTTCCTCCAACATTCGACGTGTCGAAGATCCAGACTCCAATGTATCTGTTCTGGTCGGACGACGACTGGCTTGGAGATACGAAGGATATCGAGAATCACCTCTTGAAGTACTTGAACCCCAAGGTACATCCATGTTGTTGTTTCAAAGCCTCAATTTATTAAAAACAAATATTGCTTGGAATTCGAATTGTATGTAAACATAAAATTCATTAGGTGATTTAGTATTTGGTTCAAAACAACCGCCTGCAACATTTCAATCACTTGGACTTCATTTGGGGACAGCGAGCAGCAGGGGAGGTTCGTCTTTTTGTTTCTACCCTTTCAATCTAAATGCCATGACGAAAACATGTAATCTGCTTCGAAACGTATTCATTAGTTTAAAACTAGCAAAATATGTTTTTTCAGGTGTACGATCCTGTTATTAATGTATGTCGCCAGGATGCCGAGGAGCGTGGTCTCATGTAAATACGAGTCTTCCATTAATAAACCGAATAAAGTGAAACTTTAAGTGAAACCGAACTTTAACCACAGACTATTCATCACTGCAGTCATTACAAGAAAACAGTAGCCGGCATGGGATAAACGTAGATGACATGAAATCGTCCTATTTTCTGGAATGGAAACTCCATTAAATATTAGAAAATGTGTATGTAAACATTTTCTAATATTTTAACAGTTCGTCTTATACAATATCCGTCCAAACGAAAAGATAAAATGACAAATTACAAACAATATCTATTTTCCAAAAAATTCATATGTATATGTACGAAGAAGCTAACCCCTCTGCTTTGCTCCACATTAATTCTCATAAAAAGAAAAAACGATGCCCGATTATTACGTTGTATCTGTTGGTCTGTGTTGGATGTACCTTGTCTATGAAAGAACTAAGAAAGGACGTAGTCGTTATATAGTTTGTGTGCTTCTAGTTCCTCGACGTTCTTTTGCCTTGATAGTTCAGAGATATAAGTCCAAAATGTTCACGCAAGTGCTGAGTTGACAACACTTAGATACAACGTGAAACTTCGCGCCATCGCCGCGCAACATTGGCGCCATCGCCGCGCGTAAAAAGAGGCTCCGCCACAGCGGGGCGGCGGATCCACTTTGCGCCACAGGCGCGCGGCGATTCCGCCTGTGGTCCGCGGCGATGGCGCGGGGGCTGCGCGGCGATGGCGCGAGGGTTGCGCGGCGATTGCGCGAAATGGGCATGAACCGAGCATACCGTACCCCGTACTACCACCTTACCAATCCTACTACTGTACAATACATAAGCAGAGCAAAACGACAACAACAACAAAAAAACATATTTATTCAAGTACAATAGCATAAACAACACTGGAAAAACTACGAATTAAATTCAGCGGCAAAAATCAATAAATAAAAATCGTTACGATAATTAAATTATGGTTGTACGGTAATTAAATAATGCATACACTGAAAATACAAATCAGTTGTCAAAGCGATCAACAAATAGAAAACGACAAAAGGACTATTAATAGAAAACTAACGACTAAAAGAAGTAATGGGTCAGGGACTTCATTTGATTATTTCAAATATGCAATATTTAAATACTCCTACTACGAAGACATAATATTCTACAATCTACAAAAATAGGTGAGGGAAAGTATTATTATTATCCAATTAGAACACCGGTCCAGTCAAAATACGTTTCAAAGCCGAATGTTGCAACACTTTAAATATAAAATTTGCCTGCAAACGTTAAAGTGAAGAAGCGAAAGTAATAAGAAATGTAATTAAATAAAAATTGATATAAATACTAGATTCAAAAACCGGCCGGTTTTTGAACAACTGGATCATTATTCATTTAGCTCGATTTTTGTTCTACTTTATGCTCCTTTACATAATCATCATAAGAATGATGGTGTACTAGATTCAAAAACCGGCCGGTATTTCGCTTTAAAGGATCGCATTCACTGCAAAATCATCGTTTTTCTTCGTGTTGATTTGTATTTAGTAAAGAATGGAGACTAATACTTTACCAAAACCGAATTATTTGAATTCCAACTCAGGGAGTGAACAATTAGAAAAGTAGTTCTACGAAACGTGTTCATACAGCTGCTTCCCGATCGGGAGTATGCAAATAAAATCTGCATATAATATTTTTACATATAGTGCAAGGGTCTGCAGGCATATCACTATACGTTTCATAATCCCGCGGTAGTTTTAAGTAGAACTACTTTTCTACTTGTTCACTGTTCACTCCCTGAGATGGAATTAAAACTATTCGGTTTCGGTAAAGTATTTTCTTTATTCTTTACTAAATTCAAGTAAACTCGAAGCAAAATGATGATTTTGTAGTGATTGCGATCCTCTAATAGGCAGCACATAATGAGTAAACTAAAAATATAAAATACACAAATGTATAATACCAACCGAATGGTTTAAGATCGGGTGGTGATGGTTCCAATTGACATTTCTTCTTTCAAAAGGGGCTCATTGGAAATGAAGAAAATTGTCCAACCGGCTGCGTAGTGCATGAAGGATTGACCTGAAAACATTACAAATTTGACTGGAAAATGAAACGGTGAATTAGTATTATTGAACGCACCATAGGAGGAGCACAACGTAATCTCGGAATCGTAATGTTTTAAATAACAAAATAAGAAAATAAACTCACATGCATTGTAGGGTAAATGGCGTTATTCTTGAACAGTAAATTGCAGCGCGAGTAATCGTCGGAAGACAGTGAGCGTGTCACATAGTAACCTGAAAAGGGAAAATAATAGTCGGAATAGTCGCGAAACGAAACACAAATTGAAAGACAGAACAGAACATCACTCCGCCTACAGATTTAAGTTAGGAAAAGATATGACCAATAAGAAAAGTAACATACACATAAGCGATCCAGAAGCAAACACTAGACCCGGAGTAGCGAGCACAGACAAGACAACGACAAGCACATCGCGTGAAAAGATCTGAAAGCAGTATTCATACTTTGTGTGTATTCTAAAAATACGCAACAAAAAGTAACAAAATTAGCAACAACGAGCAACTGCAAAAAGTAACAAAATTGGCAACAACGAACCTCTTAAAATACACTGCAATCTTCGACGTCTATGCTTCCAAGTGTAGGCACGGTCCACCCAGCTGTCAACGCCTCAACACAGACTTTCACTTTCAGCGCGTGTGCAAACTGTAAAAAAAGTATTTTATACTCTAAAGAACAACAACAAAGTGCATCAGTACCACTGCTACTCTACTCTCAAATATCTACTTTTCTTCGGGTAACATAAGAGTATCGACGAATTAAAGCGGCAGGTTCATTCCCGCTAACCCCTTATTTTTAAATATGATTCTCCGTCCGGAATAGCGTAGAACGCATTTGCACACCTGAAGTCATCCAACAAGATCTACTTGTCACGCCCATATATATGCAATGGATGCGCAATTATTGACCAATGTTCTGCACAGAAGTCAGTACACAAATTCGGTAATAGCGCAAAATGACCAAGGGAAAGATGCCTGGCCCTGTTAGGGACTTTAAAGAAAACAATACACGTTGAATTTACATTATTCCAAAGTAAACGCAACTTCGCACCATGTAAATATAACCAGTTAAAAAAAAACATACCCGGTGTTCGTGGCATTTCTAAGAATCCAGCAAACACGGAGGCACTGGATTGCTCGAGTCGCGCCAACACATTCCCTGCGCTCATTGCCTTCTCGCCTAAGAATAAGAGGAATGAAAATATGAAAACTTGAGAACACAAGCCAGTGATAACAGAAAGAACTCACGTCCAATAATTCATCCCTCGTTTTTAATATAGTCGACAAAGAGCTGGTCTTGAACTGGACTCGTAAGCGTCGAAAATTCAATCAGGCACGTCAATAATCGCAAATCGCAACTTGAAATCTGAAAAGCAAAGGAAACAAAAGAAACATCGTTAAGACGTTCAAAGGACAACATATTTTGATAAAAAAATATACATATAGCAACAAACTGCGTTATATACTTCACTGAATGGTACTTATAATTTTTTCCTAAAAAAGCACAAATCCTACATATTTCCTTGGTATGCTAGGGATATAAACATAATGTTTTAGACATTTACCCATTCAATGTGCTAAAACAAACGGTGCTCTAACTTTGAAATGTCGAGTAATGGAATAATACAACAACAATTCAATAACAAATATCTTTTTTTTTCAGAAACAATAAAAAAAAGGAAAAAAAATTCACGAAAACTTTTCGCTAAATTTGTGTATAATTACGGTGTGTGGTGCAGTGTTGGGTGTGGTGTTGACTTTCTGCGTACGGTACTTTCCGTGCATTTTAATAACTAACATCTGGCGGCCTCACGGCGCACCTGGGGCGCACCAGCCGCGGATCACTTTTCGGGATTGTGACTATTTGCGCCGCGATACCGCCGTGTGACCGCCGCGCAACATTTTTGCGCCACAGGCGCGCCGCGCAGCCGCGGAGTTTCCCCAGTGTAGACAAACAACGTGAAACTTCGCGCCATCGCCGCGCAACATTGGCGCCATCGCCGCGCGTAAAAAGAGGCTCCGCCACAGCGAGGCGGCGGATCCACTTTGCGCCACAGGGGCGCGGCGATTCCGCCTGTGGTCCGCGGCGATGGCGCGGAGGTTGCGCGGCGATGGCGCGAGGGTTGCGCGGCGATTGCGCGAAATGGGCGTGAACCAGGCATACCGTACCCCGTACTACCACCTTACCAATCCGACTACTGTACAATACATAACAACAAAACGACAACAACAAAAACATATTTATTCAGAGCACAGTGTAAACAAAATTGGAAAAACTTACAATTAAAAACAGCGAAAAAAGCAACGAATAAAAATCGTTATGATCACTAAATTATGGTTGTAAGATATTTAAATAATGCGTACATTGAAAATACAAAACAGTTGTCAAAGCGATAAGCAAATATAAAACGGCAAAAAGACTATTAATAGAAAATTAACGACGAAAAGAATTAATGGATCAGTGACTTCATTTGATTATTTCATCTATCCAATATTTAAACGATTCTACTAAGAAGATAAAGTTTCTACAATCTACAAAAATAGGTGAGTGGAAAGTATTATTATTCAATTCTACCGCATTGTATAAGAAACAGGTCCAGTCCGTCCAGTCATCCAAAATACATTTCAAAGCCGAATGTTGCAAGACTTTAAATCAGGAAACGAAACTAACAATAGAAGTAAATAAAAGTACATTATAGAATTAGTCATTAGTCTAAACGTTAAAGTGGAATACCGGCCGGTTTTTGAAACGCACCATGGACAACCGGATTATTACACATTTAGCTCGAGTTTTATTCTAATTTACGCTCCTTTACATAAGCTGCATAAGAACGATGGTGTACTCGATTCAAAAACCGACCGAAATTTCGCTTTAATAGGCAGCAAATAATGAGTAAACTCCAAATATAAAATACACAAATGTATAAGTATAATGCCCCAACCGAATGGTTTAAGATCGAGTGGTGATGGTTCCAATTGCCATTTCTTCGTTCAAAAAGGGCCCGGTGGAGATGCAGAAAATTGTTCCACCGACTGCGTAGTGTGTGAAGGATTCACCTGAAAGCATAACAAACTTGATTGGAAAATGAAACGGTGAGTTAGTAGTATTGCACATACCATAGGAGGAGCAAACGTAATCTCGAAATCGTATGTTTTAAATAAGAACGATAAGAGAAGAAACTCACAGGCATTGTAGGATAAGTGACCCCATTCTTGAACTGTAAATTACAGCGCGAGTGTTCCTCGGAAGACACAGTGAGCGTCATAGTAACCTGAAAAGCGAAAAATAATAGTCGTGAAACGAAACACAAATTGAAAGACTGAACAGGACATCACTCAGCCTATAAATTGAAATTAGGAAAAGATATGACCAATAAGAAAAGTAACATACACATAAGCGAATAAGAAGCAACAAACATCCGACCCCGACCCGGAGTAGCGAGCACCAGACAAGACAACGTCAACAAGCGCACCGCGTGTCAAGATCTGAAAGCAGTATTCATGCTTTGAGCATATTCTAAAAATACGCAACAACTGTAAAAAGTAACAAAATTTGCAAAACCGAACCTCTTAAAATACACTGCAATCTTCCACGTCTATGCTTCCAAGAGTAGGCACGGTCCACCCAGCTGGCTACTCCTCAACACTGTCTTTCGGCGCGTGTGCAAACTGTAAAAAATCATTTTATCGTCTATAGAACAACAACAAAGTGCACCAGTGCCACTGCTACTCTCAAATGTATACTTCTTTTCCTCGGGTAACATAAGAATACTGACGATTTAAAGGGGCAGTTCATTCCGGCTTACCCCTATTTTTAATATTTTTAAAAATGATCCTCCGTCCGGAATAGCGTAGAACGCAATTTACCACACCTAAAGTTATGCAAAAAGATCCACTTGTCACACCCATATGCAATGGATAGGCCGCAATCATTGACGAATATTCTGCACAGACATCAGTACACAAATTCGGTAATAACGCAGTACAACAAAGGGGCAGGAGCATGACCCTGTAAGGGACTTCAAAGAAAACAAAACATGTTGAATTTACATTATTCCGAAGTAAAATGGACTTCGCATCTCGACCAATCATGTAAATATATACAAATTAAAAAAAAAACATACCGGTTGTCGTGGCACTTCGGAAGAATCCAGCAAACACGGAGGCACTGGATTTATCGAGTTGCGCAAACACATTCCCTCCATTGGTGCGATTCATTGCCTTCTCGCCTAATAATAAGAGGAATGAAAATATGAAAACTTGAGAACGAAAACACAAGACAGATGCATGTGATAAAAGAAAAGAACTCACGTCCAATAATTCATCCCTCGTTTTTAATACAGTCTAGCCAAGAGCTAGCCTTGAACTGGACTCGTAAACGTCAAAAAGACAATCACGCACGTCAATCGCAACTTGAAAATCTGAAAAGCAAAGGAAACATAAGAAACATCATTAAAACGTTCAAAGGACAACATATTTTGATAAAAAATAAACACAGCAACAAACTGTGTTATATACTTCACTGAATGGAACTTATGTTTTTTTTCTAAAATAGCACAGATCCTAACAATACATATTTTCTTGGTATGCCAGGTATATAAACATATTGTTTTAGACATTTACCCATTCAATGTGCTAAAACAAACGGTGCTCTAACATTTAAATGACGGGTTAATGGAATAATACAACAACAATTCAATAACAAATATCTTTTTTTTTCAGAAAAATAAAAAAAAATAAAAAAACACGACTTTTCGCAAAATTTGTGTCTAATTACGGTGTGTGGTGCAGTGTTGGGTGTGGTGTTGACTTTTTGTGTACGGTACTTTCCGTGCATTTTAATAACTAACATCTGGCGGCCCCACGGCGCACCTGGGGCGCACCAGCCGCGGATCCGTTTTCGGGATTGTGACTATTTGCGCCGCGATACCGCCGTGAGACCGCCGCGCAACATTTTTGCGCCACAGGCGCGCCGCGCAGCCGCGGAGTTTCCCCAGTGAAGGGAAAACGCACTGATCGATATAGCCAGGATGGAGTGATTAGTTAGCTAGTCGGGAAAATCAATACACCTTATCGGAATAAAAACGACAGACTTGGAACAATCGAGTGCATAAAAGGTGTTGCAGTTTGCTGATAAGCCGCCATGTGGTTTGAGGTGGTACTGATGTTCTGTCCCACTATGCAGCCTGGTTCGACCGACTTTCTTTCTTCGTGCTTTCTTAAATTTCCTTTATTCCACCCATTTATATAAAGTAGTAAAGTATCTCTGACTTTTCCCTTGCATGATGGGAGACGTGGGATCGGTGAACATCAATTTTTGGCCGTTAAATAAGGTGCCAATTTGCATCTGCCAGAGATCGTAATCTTTTAACACCATTTCCTTTGTCAGTAGCGCGAACGGTTTCATGCGACCCCTCTTTTTTCTCTTTCCACCCCAAAGTTTTTCCTAGACCAAACAAATTTTAATCTTTCCTCTCACTCAGTTCGTTGGAGGGCCTCATTTTGTACTATTCGCCAAAATTGCGGCTAATAATAAAATGTATGGCCTTAAAACTAAAATTTATAAAACATTCGGTGCTGTGTGTCACAAAAATTTATATAAAGAGGTAGTCAATCATGATGTATTGATTGATGACAAAATAATCAATAGATAAATGATTTAGCGACCATTCCCCGACTTGATTGAAAAGGGTGAATGCTTCTGTACTGCTGAACTCGGCATATGGTTAAATCTCGCACTTTGAGAAGGTACCTTTCTTTTGCGGCGTAGTTCGCGTGCACCGGCCGGTATTACCGTTTCTATCATATGTGCGTTCTTTTCAATTTGTTGTTGACATTATTTTTGTTTGGACTTATAATCCCATACTGAATCATCTGGTTTGTTCTAGTTACTCCCTATTCAATTCATTTGTTTCTCCTCTATTCTCAAAGTGCGTGATTTAACCAATCACTTCTACTCTCTCTATTCTTTAATACTTATATGTAAGAGACAATTGACACTCTTTTTCTAATAAGAAGCGGCCGGTTTATGTACACACGCTTTGTAAGGAACTAAAATATAAGCATCTTCCAACAAAAATACGATTCGATACTTCCAAGCCTAACAATAGAATGCTTTACTCGACCCTTTATATAGTTCTTTCTTATTCAACTAGATGCATGATTCCCTACTCTTTCTTTTCAGTTGCGCGTAATACCGCAAATTTTTCAAATCTTCTTAATTTTTGTCTATTATCTTTATTCATATGTATAGGGTTCCTTGCACACTTGCATCGTACAAAGCGCGCGCCTAGATATCCAAAATGCCGGAATTACATAAACTTTAAAGGTTCAGGCTCGCGAGAAAATCAGAATTTTGGTAGTTTAATATTCCAGTTCACTATTCGAGTTTACACATGAGATAATAATTGTGCGAGACATAGCTATTAGGCTCGGCAATTATAATATCCCGACTCTCCGTATTGTAGTATTTTGCATATTAAGGCGGAAACTGAATATATGCAGTAGGCTATACCCAGATTGAAACATTTTGCTAGCATTATAAGCGTCAGTTTTAAATTTGCATGCAGTCTGATAAAATCGTCTGATTAAATGCAAATGCGATAATACCGAGGGGATATTATAATTTCCTTGTCTAATAACTATGTCTGCACAATGACCTGCCGGTGTGTAAAGTCGTATGGAGAACTGGGATGTAATGGCAAACTGGGGAAATTCTGTTTTCTCGTGAGCCGATTAGTTAGTATTTTTTCAAGCTACCATACGTCAATTCTAATTCAAATTGCTATGGTCTTTGATCGTGAACTTATTAGCCTTCATTCGGGCCAAACAAGGCTAGCTCCAGCTCTAGACTTCTAGACTGCAAGTAGAACAATAACATAGGTGATTTGCAGCTACGCTCGCAATTAGTATGAGTATCGAACGTACTACACACATGTTTGCCATGTGTCAAGAGGACAATATTTTAACGTGGAAAAGAGGCGTTGAATTGACTAGTTTGGGTCTCACTAGAAAAAGAGCGCAATAGTTATATACGCTGCTAGGAAAAGTGGTCAATAGAATACACAATACCTTTTCTCTTGTACTTGGGTTTTCTTTGGCTAAAACAATGTTTTATATGATCACCCAAACTGGGCCATTTCTTGCAAAGCTTTTTTTATTGGAAAAGAAAACTACTTTGCTGTCTTATTCACAGTTTCAGAGAACTCTGATAACTCACTGTCAGCCTCTGACTGAAATCTTTTACCAATGAATTGAGATATGTACCATCAAATCGTCGAAATGGAACTTTATCACTGTTAAAAAACATCCTGTTCAATATTTTCGCAAATGATCAGAGTCGAAAGCCACTAAGTTTGCGTAAAAGAAATGGACCCGTTTGGGTGATCGGAGCAATCATTGTCTTAGCCAAAGGGAAACCAAGTACAAGAGAAAAAGGTATTTTGTGTCCACTTTTCCTTTCAGTATAGTATATATATATATTGCGGTCTTTTTCTAGTTTTACTAAATGAGACAAAAACTAGCTTCAGAACCATGATAAAATATCCTCTATGAATTTGTGGACACATTTAGGCCATCAGCGCCATCGTGGCCACCGCGAATTCCCTAGTCCGAAAAATGTGCGACATCCACGAGAAAAGCGAAGCACCTTGTTTCGCGACGAAGATCGTCGTAATAAACACTGTGCGCACGATCAACGATGAAATGTTCCCGGAAAAATTTACCACCTCATCAAGGCTACGCACATGTAGCCACATACTCCTGTTTTGCCCGGATCAGTAAGTTTTTTTTTTAATAAAAAATGACCGCCTTTTGACCATGTAATTCAACCTGAAAGCACAATTAGGGAGACTAGTAAAATCCTTCTTGTCGAAATATGGCATGTAACGTTTCAGGCCGAAGGACAGGCCGAAGGACATTGATTTCACATGAAGACAGAAATCAGGCGATCATCGCCTGATTTCTGTCTTCATGTGCAATCAATAGTGCACCGTCCCGGAAACGAACCTGGAGTTTCGTTATCTTTACATTTCGTTTTCTTTACATTTCGTTAGCTTCACATCTTCACATGTTATTTAAAGCAATCATGTTTAACAAGAATGGTAATGTGAAGGTGGCTTTTGTTCTTTTTTGTAGAGCTTACGTAAACGTAAACGTAATTTGTATGTTCACGTCTACTTAAATTTCATGCAGTCTATACGTTTAAAGGAGGAGGCTCACGAGTTTTAAGTGCTCAATTCCTTTCCTTTTATCGAAAGAATATAGTAAATAATCACCAATAAACTGCAGAACAAAGCGCGGAGACACACTTTAAAGTAACTCTTACATTTTATCTCAAAAATTAATATAAGAAAAGTACCGTAGTTTCTAGTTATTTTTCAGGCACATCCAAAAACAGCCCCCTTGCAGATGGCCGGGCTAACCCTGGGTGACCCTGCTAATATGTTGCTGAAAATAGTGCGCTTAGACCGCCTGTGTACTTTGTAGTGCAAGAGAAAGGCACGGCTGTTTTACTCTTATGTGCACACTGCGTGCATAGTTGTTATTTACTGGTGTTTTTAAAAAATACGGTCGTTTTTTTAAATTAAATTACTTTCTTCCATTTAAATAATTTCTTTAAAGTGTGTTTCCGTGCTTGGTTGTGCATGTTATTGATGATTATTTACCATGTATTTTCGAAAAAAGGAGAGGAATCGGAAACTTAAAACTCGTGCGCCTCCTTCTTTAAAGCAGGCGGAGACACTTTGCCATAATAAACATAAGTGGCCAAATCAAGGTTGAGCTTATCATCTTCATTTGGAAGCAACGTTCATTTTGACCTTATAGAATAATCAATTATATACTTAGCTAATTTAATTGACAATCATCAAAAAAACTGAACATCATATTGAAGTGCGTTAAATTCTCCTTATGTTTTGCTGTTGTGTTTATTTGATTTCCAATTTGAATGAACATGTATTTTCCTGAGTGTAATTGTTTTCTTTCTGTATTAACTGACATTTTTTCTAAACGATAAACATTTCCTAAAATTCCATTACATGAGAAGAATGCATTAGTAACGTTACAAAATACAGATATAATAATCACCACACCACAAGAAATTCTGTCACATAAACAAATAATCCATACAGCAAAAACTAGCCAATGAAGTTATCATAGGTTACTGTTAATACGCTATTCAATGCTTGGCCTTTTCTTCGAGGTTCAAAGGAGTTTCGGAGCTGATACGCATCAGGTCCTCAAATCTTCGAAGCCAAGAGGCGAATGATATGTGGCTAGTACCTGAGACATACTTTTCGGCCAGACTGACGAGGGAAAGGCTTTTGGCTTGCAACCGATGGGTTTTTTGATGACGAGGGTAATTTGCCACAACGGAAAGAGCCCTAAACCGACATGAACGTATGGGACGTCATGAACGTCATTCACTAATAACTGACCAAGTTTCACACCGAAAAACTGCATAGTCTATCCAAGTGCAAAATTTTTGAAATTCACCCAATATTGCAAATTGCAGTGTTTTGGTGTTTTTTTGTCTTATGCTAGCCGTATTGTGGCTATTAAACGGTTGTGGCTGCTAGTGTATCCTGGACCATTTGAGAGATCAAAAGCATTGGCTTAGGCTTGGTTCACTTACGCGCCAGTGCTCGGGTTCGCGTTCTTGTTCGCGTTCCGCACGAGTGTGCAGTCCTGACCCGTTCCGTTCGGGCCCACATTCGAATCCGCGTTGCTGCTGCGTCAAGCATAAGCCTCAGAAAAGCGTTTTGTCCTTCTCCACACCGTTTTATGTCAACGCGTAGTGTTCTATTCCACCCCGTGTTTACAGTTATGCAGTTATGCTAAGAAAGGATTTGCATACATGTCATTAGTCGTATTGTGTTTTCAGCAACAGGAGCGTCGGTAACTTCATACAAAGAACATTTTCGTGTATACTAAAATTCTCACGATGAATGGTTGACGTTTTCGACGCCATATGTTCGTTTTTTTCCTTCATTATAGTCCGAAGATGTGGCGAAACTTTTAATAGTAATCTAGCTAATAATCGCAGTAAGCTCTCGGTGAGCACCATCTACAAAACTTGTGCGCAACACCTAGTAGGCACAATGAAGGACATTGGCCCTAAATTGGCAGAGGCCTGGTAGCTAGGCGGTTCATCTACAGTGGTTGAGACCTGAGTGGTTGAGACAGTCGTTGTTAACATACCCTTTTGGGTTTTCAACCCGTTGCACTTCCAGTAAACAGGTTTTGACTATTTTTGTGTGCTGACTTTTTACTGTATTTTGACTATTTTTGTAACTAGTTGTATAGATATTGTTTTCCTAATAAATACCACGAATTTGCATGATGCAAAACGGTATTGGCAGGCAAGTTTCAGTATTCCGCGCGTTTTGCCACAGAATAATTGGGGAAGACTTTGTGTACGTCGGCCTGAGATTTAGAGTATGCAAATTAAGTAGAGTTTCAGAATTATGTAAGAGATTATGTGGTATTGAGAAACTTCCAATATATGTGCACAAGTGTAAGTGAAATAGTACTATATAGACATACGAAGATTAAGCCCTGACTATTTTGTATCAGTACTTCAGCCTCCACGGGCTACGAGTGTTCATCGGGTTATATTGCTCTGAAATAAAATTGGCACTGTCTATACGGCTAGCTATTTTCCTCTGGTGTTGTCATTTATTCGTCACCGTTATAGTCGAGACTAATTCATACTGAATGGCTATACGGTTCTTAATGCGGTCGTGCGCACTTGTCATACGGCATGATCAAATACACGACGTTTTTTACGTAATTTACATCTTCCGTAATAGACATTGAGAAGACTAGAACTGTGAGTTGTGTCCGTCTTTCGACCTGAAGTCACAAAAGAGAATGAGTTTATATAGTAAGTTTATTAATACGGCTCGATGGCAATACAACGAAAAGAGGAAACATCACGAAGGCTAACTTAATGGGCGGATAATACGGCCACGAGGGCCCAAAGTCACACCGGACTAACTACAAAGAATATGCCTAATCGAGGCCGATAGTAATAATCAACTTACATTGGATTCAGCATTGCTAATAAGGGTAAGCGGAAATTAGAATCCTAAGCATACGGTACCTAAGTTACGAAAAGAGTGGTTACGCAGTCACCACAGACAAATAATAAGCAATTAATACTCAAAAGCTAAAATGCAACGAAATTCTCCAAAGATACAAGAGACAATTATTAGTTAAGGCAGTGAAATAGACGTAAGTGAATAGTGATAAGTTTCGAAAGCACCTACAACGAAAATGATAAAGAACATGACAAATTAGATATGTACACTACACCAGGACCTATATGTACAAGGGAAATGGATACGTGCATACATACATAAACTTAATGCGTGTGCATACAATTAAATCCTCCCATAAAACAACAAAACTGGGGCATAACATGCGCTTCACTGAGAAAAAACTACTAAGACTGCCGTCGTCTTTCCCCTCTTTCATCAGCACATGTCTACGTACACTAGCGTTTCGCTTGTGTTTCGCCCAATACAAATGCTTTCACCGAAGAATCTGCCAGTCAAATATTTTCGCAGATGGATTAGTTAGTAAAAGCATTCTCGCAGGCGTTTCGCCGAACATAAACAGAGAAATTTGTAGTTTTACGAAAATAATTAGGAAAAGAGGTTAGTGTGAGACAGTAGATAACTCGGTTAATAGGTCGCAATAGGCTAGAAAAAGTGATCCTATGTACATAAACTAAAACAAATAAAGATTACTATGGTGCAGGCGAAGTCGAGTCCAGAAGTTGAGCTACTCCGACATCCTGGGCATCTTCGACGATGGAGCGCCTTCCCGCTCGTCTGTTGTATCAGTTGCCTCTAAACAATGTTTATTGAATGTAAGGATCGTAAGTAAATGCCAACTGGAAACGAAGATTTAATCAGTGTATAATGAATGATACAGCTTCTTAGTAATTATTCCATTTATTAAATCAGCTGTTCGCATTTGTGCAGGGTAAAATACCTGTAGCAGAGTTTTCCCATGTGGAGCCTGATGGAGTACGTCTGTAGATACTCGACGGTCGACGGACATAAAGCAGATTAGTACCTGCACGGCCAGATTGTGCTTCTTGCTGCCTTGGGCCATCTTCAGTGTTTCCAGCTGAAAAATGGTGTCGTGTAAGAGGGCAGCTAAATATGTGACTGTTTATACAAGTGTCACCTATACGGTTGTGCCACCTTTCACATAGTTACAAAGTATTTGTGACAAAATACCTGGAACAGCTCTGTTGTGGACAGGGTGGAGAATGGGATTACGGCGGTAAGTATTGTTGTCTTCTTGGCCGTGCTCAGCCAGGTTCCTACTTGCAACTCCATTGTGAGCCGGCCCTAAACATTATTAGATACAGTAGGGTAAATGTTGTCCAGGCGAAGTGTAACGTCTAGCTATAGGAATTGTGATGTTTGATTCACGCATGTAAATTAAACTGAATCCGTGTGTAAGGGTGCGTATCTTTTCTTTAATTTGCTCGAAATCTTTGATAAAGCGCGTGAAAAGTAGTAAATTACCTGGGGAACTAGACGATATGACGACTGCTGTCCTGCTTGCTCCTTGCTGAACCTCCTCGGTGACGTGCTCGAGGTTTCCGAGACCGGGCCCTAAACATTGTCTATTCATTCAGCTGAACACATCTGCATAGTTATAATGAACCAGAAACCGAAAAGAGCATCGTTGTAAAATAGCTGTGCAAAAGTTGTTCGATGTTGAGCAAAAGGTTAAAATACCTATAGCCGAGCTGTTCGACCTTGAGCTATGATCATACACTTTTGACTCTTCAGCACGTGTGTCGTAGATTACATTGCAAAGTTTAATCATAAGTGTATTTGTGGTTAACTACCTTGAATTTCTCTGTTGAGTCCCGGGTGCGGAGTTGGCGGCCGGGGAGGCGCCCAGCGAACAGGTTCGAAAGCGTGACCAGGTTGGGCATATTGCTGAACTGCAGCATCCACATTGCGATCGGTACCTAGGGCCCGCCGGAGAGGTGGCGGATGGCGACTTTGCTGGTCCGGTGCTAAACGTTCCTTGTTAGATACAGTAGGGTGAATGTCGTATACTCCTACTGCAAAGGAAAACCATGGGACACGGTATTCTTGCGCGTGTGGTCCGGTAAACCTTACATTGACACACATGGGTCCAACAAAAGTCCTCACCTGCCACAAAGCTTCTACCAACGTTCCAGAGAAAACATAGTTCGAAGTCGTCGGCTTCGTCACCTGAAGTTTCGGCGTCCCAGTCGGGATGCATGGTGGCTAAAAAATCCCTTTTAGTCATGAGCCGAACAAGCATCTGTCGCAAAGGTCAAAGTATAAAGAATAATCTTAATAAACATAAAATATTGATGAAGGTAGGGCGGAAAATTTACTACAAACCAGGCAAGAAAACAGGGAATGTCAAAGAGGGCAGTGGAAGGGCGCACTGTGCCGCTTGAGCTTGTTTATGAATTTTGGGCGAACAAACGGGTCGTCAACAAGGTGTGCGGTGAGATGTACGGCACAGACAAAGTAAGAAATGTCAGACAGTGCGAGCAGAGCGGTGAAGGGTGCACCACCAGAAGGGTGCAACGCCAGTGGACCCACTGCGAGCCATTGTTTTCAATGACCCATGCACATGATGCTTTGATACTGTAGTTACATACTGTAGGGTGTAACGCCAAATTAGTGCAACAATTCATGATTTGGGGCAATCGCCAAAATTATTAATGGTTTTATGCTAATAAGTAGGAGCCTGGAGTAATCTATGACATCTAGAGGACAGGCATAGTGGCTTCAAAATCCAACGGTTTTTCTATGTCTAGAGATGAAAAATTGGAAGTAAATGAGAAGATTCTTAGCATTGCAAATGTACAATAAGCTATAATCTGGTATGTGTGAGGTCTATGTGACAGTCCAAGCAGGGGAGGTCGCGAAAAGAGAGCAACGACCCAAGGCGGTGCAGACGAACACATGGCCATCGGCAAGGAGGCGAGTATCGATGTTTCCAGCCCCGATAAAGCAAGGAAGGCATGAATATGTCAGGGATTGAAAGCTGAACTACGCCTAGTTCAACTATGCTATGAAAAATACGGTAAATATACAGATACATTGACACGGAGAGCCATAGATCACTGATGATCGAAACAGACTTAAATTCCTACAGAGCCTAGAAATGTTTACAGAGGAACTACACATTTCATGGGTTCAAGTTTAAAAAAGGCCTTTGACAAAACTGAGAAGGGTAGAGAGCCATCGCATGGTGTAAGAATAAATAATCAAAATATGAAAGCAGTAGCAATATAACGTGCGACAGAGCATAGATAAAAGATAAAGAAGTACAATGAGTTAGGTTGAATATTGAAGGAAAATTTGCATACAACTGAGGAATGCTGGTGATGGAATAATACGCCAATTACGAACAATGCGCGTGAATATAATCAATTCAAACCCAAGACAGACAATGACCCTCGGCCGTGTCTTTGCCGGGAGCTAAACGTGCGGAAGCAATTGCACAGTCCGGCTGCCCATATTTAGACATCAGATTGTGGTACATATAAAGTAACAATGTGAAAAACCAAAATCCATTTTGTTTGAGTGAAAAGTCAAGACAAGTACCATACTATGGAGAAGCAAGCTATAAACTATAATAGCTACCCAGAAAGCGTCTTCAAAAATGCGCACGGAAGAAAAAGGTGTTAACGGGGTCAGACTTCGTATTTATTTCAAACTTGAACTACCTATTGTCCACCTTGGATTAATAAGGCGCAAACCTATATAGAATGCCATGCTTACTGATGTAAACGACTGAATGTACGAAATATCGGAAGCTCCAAGGGAACTCTCTGGAATTCTAGAAATATTGTAAAAGTTAACTCGAAGTGGGTCGAACCTATAATAAAAACATCCGAAGGCCCACGTAAAAGACCCATTACCATTTTTTTTAAAGCTACAGCATTTCAAAAATCAGATAGCGAAAACAGCATTTCCTACGGTATTGAGATGTGGAGATTGTTAAGAAAAGTCGATATCCATTACATACGAGAAAATATGTTATTTAACGGTCCATAGCTGGGGTCAATATTTGAAAAAATGTTCCACAATTCAATACAGTAAGAAATGCGGTTTTCGCTAACAGATTTGTTAATTCCTGAAGTTTGCTTATAGAAAATGCAAAAATCCTTTTATATACGTTGACCGCTATGATGCATATTTCCCAATTGCTTACAAATAATAGCACATCACGCAAATGAATGTGCAGTGCTACTGCGTTACCGTTGAATGCTTCGTGAAAGCGATGAACTTGGCATCTTAGTATAGAGAAATTAATAAGTCGCAAGCAAGCTTATTCTCAATGGCATGTTTTGTTTGACATTGAAATTGGCGAGCCAGTTCAGTTTTTTAGGATTTTTTCTAAATTCGATGGTTCGAAGACCCCGACTCCCCTGTGCCTTCTGGAGAAGAAATTGGTTGGGAGACATCAGAATCACCCCTTGAAATACATGAACACCAAGGCACACCCCTTGTTGGTTTAAGACATCATGCTTAATTCGAAAGTTTGTAAAA
Organism: Pelodera strongyloides; assembly: GCA_036852015.1. NCBI lineage: Eukaryota > Metazoa > Nematoda > Chromadorea > Rhabditida > Rhabditidae > Pelodera > Pelodera strongyloides. Next base: position 22,189 of record JAANDG010000160.1, on the reverse strand, counting down.
GCAAGTCTATAAAAGCAAGTACAGTGAATCCCTCTTTTCAAGCATAGTCGTTCACAGCTACTGCAACGCTAAAACACAATCGGCCAATCGGCCTACGTGTTCGATGCATAAGGCTGTGAGCAACTGGCACGTCTTTCTCATTGTGCCACGTCAAGATGATACTTGGAAGGAAAACGCACGGTTTTTGGCGTACTTGGAAACCCCATTCACCTCGTGAGACTGACGCTTTACTGATTGCGTGTGAGTCTGTGCCTTCTTGTCTGTGCGGCTCATGTGGTTGTACGGTAAAATGCAACAGGTGAATGTACAACCAATTTTAAGCAACATATGTATGAAACAACAACAACAACAACAACAACAACAACAAAAATAAAACGTCAACAACACATATAAAACGTGAACAGCAAATATATATAACAAAAACGATAACCATCTGCATTACATTAAAGGTACATGGTGCTATTCAGCTTATTTGCTTCCGTAAAAGGCCCCTAACAACAAACAATATTATAAAACAATAACAAAATTCTCGAAATATGTGGGGGGGGGGGGGGGGGGGGGGAATTGGTACGACATGAACATTGATATAAAAACAGAGTGACAATCGATATAACAAATAGATAAGTTTGCCCAATACCAAAGACGGATCAATATGTAAATATGCGCCTATTATGTGCAATAATAAAAAATCCACATAACTGTGTTCCCACTAACTACATGAACCTACGTTAAACCTACCACGCACTAAACGCATCCTCTACTATACGTGCTAATGAAACAAGAGTGGCACTGGTCGCGGCACTGATTTATAAAACGTTTCTTCTAAAACTTTCCACTTCTTCTCATTTCAAAAAACAGGGCAGATGGAATGACACAAAGGCAGGTTATTAACATGAAGAAAAAAAACTAGCTAAACTACGTTGGGTCAACGTTTCCAAAAAAAATATACATACGTAAAGATGTTAGACAACAAGCTCTGCGTTAACCATATCTTCTAATATAAAACTGCATGTACTATATAAGACAGCACAAGTTTGAAAAGTGTTTCTAAAAAAATTCTAAAACTTTTCATCTGATTTCAAAATAGGCTACTAATTGTAAGTGTAAGAAACAAAAGAGAAACATTCGTAAATATGTTAATAAACTCCGCAGTAAAACTAGCCTCTTATATGAAACCACACGTGGTACTGCTAAAACCTTGCATACCATCAGTGTTAAGTTTCTTGGTCACAAATGGGTCTGGAAAATTGCATCTAATGGTAAGTGATCTAAGATTAACAGTGCGGCTTGAAAATAAAATTGATTATATTACCAAAACTGAATGGCAGTTGAGCAAGCTACTCCGACAACTTGGGCATCTTTGACGGGGGAGCGTAGCCCGAAGCGTGTGTCTCATCAGCTAAATCTAAATGGTGATTATTAGTAGAATTGTCGTGATGAACATACCTAAACTGAAAATGAAGACCCAAACGTGTGTAAACCTAGTGTTTTTTTCTAAATTCCACAAAATCTATGATAAAATTGATCAAGATCAAACACCTGGCGTGAAATCCCTTTTCCTGTTCCTTCCTTCCTGAGCCGCCTCGTTGGGCAACTGCACGGGGTTACCGAAACCTTCGTTCTCGAGGTCGAGGGTTCCAAAACCGGGCTCTAAACATTATTTTATTAACTCAGTTGAGCAGAGTTGTTTTTGTACAGTGGGCTCGGAAAACCAAGGCGTTGTCTATTAGTAACGAGCGGAATGATAGAGACTGTTTGTACCAATACCTCTGCTACTCGCTGACTCTACAACACTTGCACCGTAGTTTTTTTTGCACAGTCTAACTGTATTTGTGATAAGTTACCTTGAGCAACTCCGGTGAGGTCCGATCGAGAAGGGGACCGGCGACGTTTCTGCTTTTCGGCCCTATTCTTTATCTCAGCTTCCAGCCATTCGTGAGCCTCCTTCAGCATTAATTCGTATTTGGAGGGAGTCGGTACTAAACATTCTCTATTAGGTACAACACGATTAATGTCCTTCAATCAGAATGCTCAGTCTAACCATAAGAAATGATCTGTTGAGTCTTTCACAGCGGATCCGACCAACCATACTTCCGACTGGTCCAATCTGACACATTTCCAAATGATAGTATTCTCACCTGCCACCAAGGTCCCAGAAAAGAAACCCGGAAATTCGTCGGCGTCGAATTCTTCGGCTGATGTTTCAGTGTCGTAGGGATGCGTATTTCTTTGCGCTAAAAGATATATATTTATCATGAAGTTGTTACAAAATCCAAAATCAAAACTGTTCGCAGTGGTAATAGACCGCAGAGACGAATTGCAAAGTCTAGGTGCATTCGTCGTAAAATACCTTGATTGTGGCTCGGACGTGTCCGACGGCGGGGGCGGTTTCTAAACTTCTGCTCCAACAATTCCTTCAGTAATTGCTCATATTCGTCGAGCTCTTCAGCTGATGTTTCACTCTCCGAATGGGGATGAAACTCCATTGGTGCTAAAAACTGTCCATCAAGCATTTGTCGCAATATCGAGCGTTAACAATTTAATACAATCGGTTTCTTACGTCAATACGAGGAAGTTGCCGTGTAGGCGGATCCAAGGCACCCCACCTCTAAAAGAAAGAAATTCTTAATTGGTAGCGGAACAGCTATTTGCACAGAAAGTTGGTGGAACGGAAGAAAAGGAGTAAAAAAAGACGAAGAAAAGTGAATTAAAAGAAGAGCGGAAGAAGGGCGCGCTTGCATTTCATATCGCAAATCAGACATTCATTTGAAGCAACAAATGAGCAGTAAGATCGTAAATTGTGAATATGTTGTTAATACATTAAAAAATAGACAATAAATTACACTAACCCAAACTAAAGTAAAACTATTAAACATAAAACACAAAACTAAGGCGGCATACCAGAAAGTCACCGTCTAAACACACGTCAACAGACGGTTCTAGAACCCTACCGCCTTTGCGAGCCGCGACGCGTGTGTGTTAACACAGTGTACCGTACGAGAAGAGCTGTGATTTAGAATGCACATTGCAAACCCGCTAACATGTTTCAGAAATTATAGAATTGTTATTTAAAATTAGTTAACTTACAATATGCTTACACATGGGAGTAAACTATGTTAATAGGACCAGCCATCCAGTTTACAACAAACTAAAACTACAATAAAATTCTCACCTAGCAATTAACCGACGACCGTTAGCGCAACAGTAATTGTAAAGAGAAAATCCCGTTCTGAAAAAAATGAGCCAAAGGTGCCAAAGTTACGTAATTAAATATTGCATGCAATACTCAATGTTGCGGAATACAACATGCGTTAGAAAAAGAGGATTCAATTGGACAGGATTCAATTGGACACAAATTTCAAAACTTACAGTTATATCAACCGTAGAATAAAATAAAACACGGCGGCAATTAAGTTCAGATATGAACGGAGTTGTAAGGTCTGCAATGGTCCGGGGGGGGGGGGAGACTTGGAAATATTCAGCAAGGGCAGTCAATTTTGATGGAATATAATTGTACTTGTTTAGGACTTGGTTTTTTGATATAATAGCAGTTCGGTCAGAGGTTTACAGTGGTATTGTACCTTGTTTTGGAGTTTTTTTCCTAAGAATAGTTTGGGAAAAAAGATTAAACATTGGAAAACGTACAGGGAAACAATGACAACGTTTGTCGATAAACAATTATTCGTATGGCAAACGTCGATTCCTGTACTCCGCTGGTATTTAGCTGGACGTTACATGAAGGTGTACAAACCTTGGTTCGCAGTCGACTTTCCATCAATAAGGTTCGTTTCACGGACGGTACGCTAAAAACAATAACATTAAAGAATGAATTAAAGGGATGGGCTCACTACAAAATCACCTTGTTTTTATGCTTTAGTTTGATTGTACAAAGGTAAAATTAAACAAAGAGCATAACAAAAGTTTCTTGAATTACTCCCTAGGGAAGATATTAGGCAAAAAGGGTGAGTATTGATCGATCTCCCGATAACATGAGTAAACAAGAAAAACTAGGGAAGCTAAGAGATATGGCTGAAACACACTGTTTTTCATTGTTTTAAGTAAAATATAAGATGAAAGTTACAGTTTGTTTTGCTCAAAACAGTGTGTTTCAGCCATATCTCTTAGCTTCCCTAGTTTATCTCGTTTACTCACGTTATCGGAAGATAGATCAATACTCACCCTTTTTACCTAATATCTTCCCTAGGGAGTAATTCAAGAAACTTTTTTTATGCTCTTTGTTTAAGTTTACGTTTGTACAATCAAACTAAAGCATAAAAACAAGGTGATTTTGTAGTGAGCCCATCCCTTTAAGGTACGATATGTTATAATTGCTTATAGTTCATGTATAATCTAGCGGTTCGTACACACTTTACACCTCCCCCATTCACAAAAGTGCCGTCCTCGACACTATCAATTAGCTGGTTCCTAAGCTTTTGGATTTTAAAAGATTGGGGTCAATACGCATCATCTCGTTTTCTATCTTTTAGTTTGATTGTGCAAAGGCAAACTGTTTTTCATCCCATTCACTTATGCTACCTAAGCTCCTCTTACGCTACTCAAGTTTTTTTCTCATGTCGGATATAAGTCGATCGATGCTCTGTTTTGTCCTTTTTCTCCGGAGATAGTTCCTTAAGTATTTTTCATACTCTTTGTTTAAGCTTACCCTTGCATAATCAAACTAGAAGATAAAACAGGTGTTTTCCAATGATCAAGTAAAAATAAAAAAATAAATCTACCAGAATAAAAAAATAAATCAACCTCCACGGCCTGATGGTGAACGCCGTTTTGTATTTCGAATGATACGGCGTCCACTAATCTACGTTCTGTGGCGCGCAGAGCGCCGCAGACTTTCCCGCACGTTCTGGGCATGCGCGCATACTTTCCCGCATGATCAGGCTGTGCGCGCGTACTTTCCCGCATGATCACGGTGTGCGCGCATACTTTCCCGCATAGAGCGCCGCACGGTGGGCTTCCGGAGCAATGTCTCCGAAATTACAATTTTGACAATTTGGATCGCCCAGCTGCGAGCGCATACTTTCCCGCGTACATTCCCGCATAGAGCGCCGCGCACTCGCGAAAATTCTTCTCTCAAGAAATTATTTTCAGCTGCAGTACCGTAGTTGCAACAAATAGTTGCTACAAATAATGGAGTTTCGCCGCTAAAGTGCACTTTTTCTCATTTTTTTTTCTTTTCTTCGTGCGTTTTTCGTATTATTTTCCGTTTGTTTAGTTTGTTGTGTATTATTCTTTGTTTCCTGTTTAAGTGAATCTTCCGTTGTCATCCCGACGAGTACATATGATAGAATTTAGTACATTTTAAGGTTTTATTCACTTGAAGTTCCATTGACGCTTTTTGATGCACTGTTCTTATGTTTATTGTCTATTGTTTATTTGAGCAGGATGTCTGCAGCAGGTGCAGGATGTGCAGGATGAAAAAGCATATGCTGTGTACCGTAAGGCTGAAGGAATGGGCCTTGCGCTATGGCTTCACCTACGACATCAGTGAGAAGTGCTAATTGTAAGTATCTTTTTTCTACTTATTGTTTCTTGGAATATTTTATATACCGGAAGCATAGGCTGTTTGTGATCCTTACGTTGCACAACTCTCTCTACATACATGCATGACGCGCAAATGACTATGCATTCAAAGACAATAGTTGTTTATGATAGCTTAAGCTTATATGTTTAGTGCGCAACAGCAATCGCCAAACGTCCAGTATTTCTCGCCTTTTGATGGTTAGAAAATTACAAAGGTGAAGAGTCTGGCATCTGGGAACAATTTAGTACGAACAAGGAAATCATAGGTACGTTTATTATTGTTTCATTGTTATTCAGTAAGCGTTACGTGCTGCGCATCTACCGAAAACTAGTTAATTTTCCTCCAAAACATCAAGGACAAGTACCGGAATGTTTTATTAGATGTACTGGGAATTTAGACCCTTCACTGGGGAAACTTGGCGACATCGCCGCGCCAAAAATGAGGGTCCGCCACAGCGGGCGGCGCACTGCGCCTAGAGCGCGCGGTAGGCGCGCCACAGGTGCGCGAAAGGATATTCAACTGAGTTGGGCGAACCTGCGGCGTACATTTCGTAGGTTCCGCGGCAAGTCCGCCGTAGGTGCGCTCCAGATGCGCCCTGAGACCGCCGTAGTTGCGCCATTTACCATTCGCGCATTCCGGCGCACCTTAGGCGGAGTGCGCCGCACCGCTGTGGCGGACCCTCATTTTTGGCGCGGCGATGTCGGATGTCGCCAAGTTTCACGTTGTTATTGAACGTAGTTTTTGCCCCCATACTCATGCATCTAAATATTGCAAATTGCAGATCCCATCTCTTCCTTCAACAAAGCGCCAAAGCTTCAAGTTCTGCAGAGTTTGGTGCTTCAAGAAGAAGTCGCGGTCGTCTTTGGGGTTCTCAAGTGTTTCTTGATAAATACTGATACATTCCCCCATTCGTCGTCATTTTTATTCTTAAGCAGTATTTCTCTTTTGTATGTTGACAAACTCATGCATCCTACTAACTTAATCCACTTTGTTTTACTTCTCGCCATTCTATACAAAATAGTTCCACAGTAGCTGAGTATCTATTATAGTTACTTATTACTCAGTTTATTTGCAGCTTGCCTTATTTTGTTGTAGCTTGTAACCGTAGACATACAACCGCAAAGTCCCTAAGTTTACTTACCTGATGTTCCTTAATTCCTCTAGTAACGTTTAGAAGTTATTGATATGAATAATTATGTTGTATAGTATTGTGTAGAGACTTATCTTGATGAAACTTTTGCTAGCAGTCTATTTCGTTAATATTATGAAAAAAAAGTTCCTCAAGTTTGATCAATTCGCAGTCTATTTCGAATTATTTTTAATCGCTTTCATTTTATTGTATTCTATCAATATTGAATTAATAAAATTATTTTATCGCTTTTGTATGATATTTTTTATATTGTGAAGTGGGCGGGGCAAGGGGAGGAGCCTAATGGCTAGTGTAACCGCCTAGAGCGCCGCGCACTTACCCGCATAGAGCGCCGCGCACTAACCCGCGTAGAGCGCCGCCGACTTTCCCGCATAGTGCGCTGCAGACATACCCGCGTAGAGCGCCGCTCACTTTCCCGCCTTGTGCGCCTCTGCAAAAGCGCACAAGGCGGGATGGTACGCGGCGCTCTGCGCGGGTGAAGACCAGAGATTGGTAGAAATTGCGGAGCTGTGCGGCTGTAGCGTCCTTGGCAGCATATCGTACGTGACCCGAAAACGCTGTTGCTGCTGTGCACATTCTCTGCACCTCACTTTTTGACTTTGCTGGAGACAGCTTCAGCTCCGGCAGGGGCAGAAACTTAAATATTACAGTAATTAGTTTCTAGAATTCTACAGCGTGCTTGTTGCACACCTTGAATTACCGATGTTTTTATGTGTGTTGTATGAAGAGAGGGGCTAGAAAATTTTTTGATTTTGGAAACACAGTGGTTCTAGAACTTTAGTGGTTTTAGAACTTTAGTGATTCTGGAAAACATGTATTTGAGTCTTTAAAAAATATACTTACACACATCAAGCCAAAAAAATGCCCATCAACAAGATGGGTATTAAACTATTTGATTTGATTTAATGATAAGAAATAAGCACTTACCCTAAGAACTTCGTTTATTTTGTAATTGTAGAGCCTTGATGAGCAAGAGATTGAAGTCACGTCGAATCTCTTTAGAGCCTCCGAAAAAACGTGATCCATAGACTTGTTCAGTACGAAGACGTCGCACTTCTTATGGAAAATGCCGCATTCGTTCATAAGGGAGCTGTTTAATTCCGTATGATATTTCCCATACCATTGTTGAAACTCAATGGCACGTTGTACTCCCAGGCCGGTTAGCGTTATTTGAACATGAGTTAGGTCGCAGATGTTGAGATGAAGAAAATAGGACTTTGCCGGGGGTGGAAATAGACTCAGCAGAGCTGAACGCTTCTTGGACAAAGCCATCACCACTTCATCACCTCGTCTTGAAACAAGCCTGAATGAGGCCAGATCGCGAGCAGGCAATTTGTTCAGCGTTCTTTGATACTTTATATTTTCTGTTTCTTGGATTGTAGTGGAGAACCATCGTATTTTACACGCAAATGACACATATATAATTCCTGCGCCTTCTCGAAGAAAAATACCCACAGGTAAAATCCAGTGTTCCTGGATCGATAGTGATCACCAAAGCGATCTATGTGTATTGCTTGACCTGAAAAAATATAACAGGGTGTATTGTCGTTGTTGTTGATGTTCTTTCCCGCTTTACTTTCTGCGAAAAGTTAAAGACAAAGTGCGGAGGGGAAGTAGCCTCAGCGTATGAACACATACTCAATTCAACTAAACGTATTCCTTTTCGACTATGCACTGATGCAGGAGAAGAATATTTTAACAGTAACTTTAAGAAAGTTACTAGCCGTTACGGTATTGATCATAAATTATCGAAAAACTATAATGTGAAATGTGCATTGGCTAGAATGCAAATCGAAGAACAAAAGCTAAATTACACAAATATTTTTCTGCCCAAAACACCCTGAGGCCGTATTCACCACTACATTTACCCGGATAAAATCGTTTCCCGGGAAAGTATTTTACCCAAAATGACCATTTTTACCTTTTCCCGGAATTCACCACTTTTTCCCTTTTCCCAAAAAGCGAGCTGGGAAACGGAAAATTTTACCCGAGCTTGGCACGGGTAAACCAGAAAACCCAAGTGTTGTGGTATATTTTTCGTCGAAAACATTTATTTAAACATTATTTCTGTGTTTTATTTGAATGTTTGACAATAATAACTATCTATTTCTTTAAGTAGCACAAAAAATTAAGATATTTACGTTAGTTTTTTTCTATTCTCTTCCATTATAACGATAAGAAAATATTGTAAGGGATATCTACTAATTAATACATGTTAGAAGGCAAATAATGCGAACTTGAGCATTCGACAGACTTCCGAAAAGCTTGTCGTACTATGAAAATGCACGCGTCCGGCATATATTCTACCCTAAATAAATGGTCTGAGTGTGCTATGGATGGAGTCAATGGACTATTACATTTTTCTCAAACCGTAGCGAAGGAAGATATAGCTTAGGAAGTCTTGTATAAAGAATATAATAGACGTCCCCCCATCTCCATAAAAAGGTTTTGCGGCGAGTACTACCACCAAAGACAACACCATCCGTTGTGGTCTAGTGGTTAGGATTTGTGGCTCTCACCCACAAGGCCGGGGTTCGATTCCCCGCAACGGAAGTCTGTTTTTGCCCCTTGTCTTACCGGGAGAACGTCTTTACAGCCTATCTGTACAACCATATTAGCAATTTTTCGTTGGGTATTGTCATTAAATCTCATCTAACGGAAATTGTGTTGATCCGAACTCTAACTATATATTAATAATTATTGAGGGTGCTTATATTAAGTAACGAAAATATACAAAATTATTATTGCAATGAAAATTAAGCATAAACATATCAATTAATCATATTTTCTTTGAATTTCCCCTTGGGTAAAATTCCCCGTTTCCCAAATGGAGCGTGAATTCGGGAAGGGATAAAAACTTTTCCGGAAAGGGCAAAAATGTTTCCCGGGAAGAATTTTTGTTAGGAAATTTTTCCTGGGTAATTTGTTTTCCCGGGGAATTTTTTCCGTAAGAATGGTGAATACGGCCTCTGAACTGGATAGATATTTTACCCATAAATGTTTCCAGTCCAAATATTACACCCCTTGCTAGTTTGCATGGATTATGTCCAAGTGGTGTAAACGGGAACCACGCACAACTTATGTGGAAGTACATGCACGGAGGTAAATTTGGTGGCAATTTGCCAAGCAAAGGGCACAGCTTTGCAAAAGGGCCGCATGTTCGCTTAGCGAAAGAAAATTCGATTCGGGAAGGCTACAAGAATACGTACACTTGCGAAATATTTGTGATTAAGAAGCATTTGTTGTACGAAACGGAACTCGTCGCCTACAACAAAGTTGACAACGTATACAAAATTGAAAAGGTTCTTCGCAAGCGGAAGCGTAAATGAAAATTGGAATATTTCGTCAGGTGGTTAGGATATGATTCAAAACATGATAGTGGGTGCCCGCAGCCGATTTCAAATGAAAACGTATGTGATCACGACAATCCGTCTACAACATGGAATTTGGGACAAAGACGTGTTTCTAAATCTTTAATCGTTTTTTCAGTGCAAGTGTTCTTGATTTACATAGTTGCACTAACTTCCATTTATAATCTAACTTTTGACAGTCACGACCAGAAATTGCGGGTTGCAGTGGTTGCATCAGGCATTGGCTATCTTCTACCCAATCCTTCTATCAAACCCAATAATTGTGACCGTCATGGCTGCTTTCTACATTACATTACAGTACTAAGTAACGGTGATCGCGACAACAAAATCATACGTATTTTGTGAACGGTTCACGAACCTCTGCCCGAAATCTCCCAGGGCGTGGACATCGCGTCCCATCGCATAATTTTCCTTCGGGATACCCTTCAAAGTATCCAATATCGGCGTCTTCGGGTATATGCCCTTTAGATCATAAAGCTGCGTGAGCGAGTTATCATTACCCTGAAATAAAACAAAAATTTTCATATTTCATTTATGTAAAAGAATTATCGATTATTGAGCGCAACAAGAAATAAAGTAATTTTAAGTTTCACGAACAGTAAAGAAGGAATCAGAGTGAAGTAGATGGCCGAACTATGTAATGCGAATTATGAGGTGATAAGAATATGCCGTTTTCACAAGCTAGCGGTGATGTTTGGATGACTCAGGGCACCGCGCGTCCAAAGCTAAAGTTCGATAATGATTGTGGGAAAGTGTGAATTTCTCGAGATATTCAAGAAAGATGGTAAAATTAGAACTCTGAAATAATTGAAAAAAAGGACGGAAGACAGTCTCGAAGCTGTAGATAGAGTAGGACATAACTCTGATACGGTGCAAAGCAGATAAAATTGAGAGGTGGGATAATGCTTTTCCCGGATTTCGAATGGTGAATTGAGCTCAAGCAAGAACTCCTGGAATCTACGCGGCTCTGCCCCGCACCTCTCAGTGGGTTTGGCTTCCCGGGGGCCGGAGTTTAGCAACAGTATACCTCTTCGGTGATATGGTTCTCTCTTACGTATTTCTGCTGCATAATTCGATTAACTCCCGTTATTACTATATTTTTCTTGGGTGTTCATGTATTTATCAAATACAGGAAATCAGAAGTTCAAATTGCATTTTATTCAATTAATTTATGTTTCGATATTACACCAAGAATATCGCGAGTGTGCTGGTTACTTAACTGCATTATGCTATCTTATTATATAAAGTTGGGAGCTTTGTTTGTTTGTTTGATTGATTGTGTGTTTGGATGATGTGCGTTATGCTCAGGAAGTAAGATTGGTTCAGTAGTTCATGTTAGCATGCACTGAGCCATCTCACATCCCGAGCGCCCCTCTCACAAAAGCTGAAAAAAGGCTGCATAAACGGAATGTTTGTGGTGTATCGTTCGGGCGCGGTGGCGCGCAGACAAGGGTTCAAAGAAGAACTCAAAGAACGCCCGAATTGAAATCCTTGGTAAGTTTTTAGGAAATACTTTTTGAAATAACTTTGTAGCTTAATGTTTCTACTCATTTTACAAAGGTTTAGTCGACATATTTTGCAACAAAGCATTGAGTAATTAATTATCTTCACATTTTCCTTATTTCCCATGAAGCGAGCGTACAGTCTTGAGCGATGTTCCGGTCGAATGAAAGAACATTCAGCAAATTGTCTTATTCTTAATTACTATGTAGTTTTTGCTTTAGTATATGTATGGCTAATACAAGGTATCACCTGTAACGTTCTACGACACTCTTTAGTTTAATAACTTAAGGAGAACGTCTGTGATAATTTTTTTAGGAGATGGGATGTTTTCTACTTTATAGAGTCCAACAATTTGCAGACAGTTTAGGAGGAATATGTTCAACAGTTATATAAATGGGCATACTAAAACTGTGTTCGATCCCCATGTTTGACATCCGTATAGGTTTCAAAAAGGACGGTCTGGAAACTGCCGTGAAATGGTTGCTCCTAACTTATACAGCCCAGCGAAACATTGCGACGTACCACGCGCTCATGCTGTTTTTTTTTAGGATACTGAATTTTTTCGACGTTATAGAGTTCAACAAGTTGCGGACAATTTGTGAGGAAAATAGGCAATAGTCCTATAAAGGAGCATACTAAAACTAAGTTCTATCCCATGCATGTTTGATATTGGTACATGTTTCAAAAGTAAAAATAAGTGGGTAGAAACTATGTTTAGAGAAATGGTTGCTCCTAACTTATACAGCCCAACGAAACATTGCGCCGTATCAGCCACGCGCTCATGCTGTTTTTTTTTAGGATACTGAATTTTTTCGACGTTATAGAGTTCAACAAGTTGCGGACAATTTGTGAGAAATATAGGCAATAGTCCTATAAAGGGGCACACCAAAACTAAGTTCTATCCCATGCATGTTTGATATTGGTACATGTTTCAAAAGTAAAATAAGTGGGTAGAAACTATGTTTAGAGAAATGGTTGCTCCTAACTTATACAGCCCAACGAAACATTGCGACGTATCAGCCACGCGCTCATGCTGTTTTTTTTTAGGATACTGAATTTTTTCGACGTTATAGAGTTCAACAAGTTGCGGACAATTTATGAGGAATGTAGGCAATAGTCCTATAAGGGGGCATACTAAAATAAAAACAAAATAATTAAAATATAAAAATATAAAAATATGAAGATGTCAAGACATGAATTATACGTATAGGTTCTAGAAATAGTGTTTGAAAATGGAAAAAATAAGTTCTATCCCCATGCATGTTTGATATTGGTACATGTTTCAAAAGTAAAAATAAGTTGGTGGAAACTATTTTTAGAGAAATGGTTGCTTCTAACTTACATAGCCCAGCACAACATTGCGGGGTATCAGCCACGCACTTATTTATGCCTTTTTTTAGGATTGGAATTTTCGATGTTTTCGAGTGTGCATAAAGTGTGCAATTACCGATACACAATTGATCCGTCCCAACCTGTAGCACATTTGCGTATGAGCGAATTGTTTTTAATTACCCTACGTATGTTAATTACCTCGTACGTTAATAACCAATACCACCTCCATCTACGTATTAAAACAAGACTAATTACGAATGAAACGGAAATTAGGGGTTTGTCCTGATTCTATTCTGTTGATCTATTCGTCGTGTGTTTGTGCGCACGTTACGTGTACGTGCTCAAAACATCATGCCTTATTTCAGCGTTTGAAGAAAGTTCGAGATGATCAGCTAATTGGCAGCGAGTCCCACTCTAGTATGGACACGTGCACCACGTCAGAGCAGGAAATAAAAGGTGGGCAAAATCTATTCTTGAATTTGATTTTGAAGCAGCCCTCTAGTTACCGTAAGCTGCAAAGTTAGTTCTAGTTGAGGGCAGTGGGATTATTCCGATTTCTTGACTTGTTCCAGGCACTTGATTGGTGTTGTATCCGATTGATTGTATGTGTAAAAAAAGTAGTGATATAAAAGGAGCTTCAGTCTGAGGAAAGCGGTAAAATAGAAAAAATAAGGCACTAGTTTGAAGGCCGAGGCCGCTGTGGAGGGAGTCGCGCGCTCCCCCTTATTGCTGGTTGCTGGTGAATTTGTTTGGGTTGAACTTTGAATGATTATGCGAAATAGTTAATTGCTTCCTTGCAGATGACTTGAAACCATGTACGTCCTCCATTTCCGAATGTGAGTTAGAACTGGACGCGGCGGTTTCTGCATACGTTAAAGAAGAAAAGAAATTCCAGTGGAAGGTCAACGCCCGTCAGGTAAATATTTTATTTCTGTACATGTAGAAAACATTAGTAACATAGAAATTTGATTATATTAATAATAGGTTCATAGCTCATTTTACAACATACCATTTACCATACTTGCGTAGTATTTGCCGACTTTGGGGGTGATACGGTGATACCAGAAAGACGTGTGTGGGCACAATCATGCAAAAGCCAGGAACTAGCGGCCAGGGTTTTGCCGGAAAAATTTACGTAGAGGTGGTGAATCGTGTATTTTTCGTACACACTAACAGTCGGTTTTTGGAAGTATTTCGGTAATTTTTTAGTGAGTATGACTAGGATAAAAATCGCATAAAGAAATTGTTGAATTGTTGTCCATCACACTTTTCAACGGTTGCGGTAAAAATCGCAAAGAAATTGTTGAATTGTTGTCCATCACACTTTTCAACACTTTTTTTCTATTTCACTTTTCAACAATACTGTTTTAAAGCATTACGCTGGGAAAGGAACTTTTGATGATGGAGGAATTTTCAGGGAAAGTTCCATGGAGATTATAACTGGAGTCCACGAATCACTGAAGTTTATTAAAGCCGATGAGGGTAGGATGGTGATCGTTGCGAGAAACATGGATGCTGAAATGTTTGACGGTGAGCTTTTCTCGACCCTTGTTTATCAGAATATTTGAATAAATTATGGACCGATGTATACGGCTGCTTAGTTTATAAGTTAGACTGTTAGGCAGTTACATTTTGTACTAACGGTGAATTACACAAACAGTATAACAGACATTAGAAATAGCTACCATGTTGTTGGTTCGTGCCTTTATGCTTTTATTAGTGTTTAGCCTTTGACATGTTCTCCAGAGGCCATATTCACCACTCAATTCCCCATGGGGAGTTCCCCGTCTTTTTCTCTGCGCCTCATAGCTATTTTCTGTCCCCAGGAAGGGAATATTTCCCCGAGGGAATTGGAGTGGTGAATATGGCCTCAGTTTTCCTGGGCCTGGGTAGTAATATAATCTTTTATGTTTATCTTTTGTTTTAGCATCAGTGACCCACTTGATGGTGGACTTGGAGGCAAGATGCTCTACAATGGGAGTTCCGTTTATAAGAGCTGGAACGAAGAAATCGTTATCTCGACTGGTTGCTCGCCATCCCTACACTTCTATTATTACACTGTTAAGGAGTTGCGGGCGAGGCGTAAGTTATCATTTTACCAATCTATATTATCAGTCTATAACGGTGCTATGAGCTGTTTGAATCGTAGTACCGCTCTTCAACAAGTTTCTGAAACTGAAACTCATAGATCATCGTTGATCCTTTTTTAGAATCTGATTTGAGTGAGTCTTATTGGAATCCGTGAAGCTTATTGCCTGGTAGCTGGTAGTTCATAAATTAGTATAATGTGATAATGTCTCATTTCTTTCATTCTTTTGTTTTCAGCCGTTGTATCGAAGAATACTCGCTCTGAATCAAATGGCTGTAGCGGAGCGTTTATACGAACTGGAGCAACCTTCGTTATTTGCGTGACGGTTTTTCTTATTTTGCCTCTTTTAGATATTTTAACTTTAACCTTTAATTGTATGTTGCTTATGGTTAACAACTTATTGTTAGACTAAGTATTCCTTCCTTTTGTTTTTAGTGGTTGTAAGAGTGTTTTATGAGTTTGGGTTATTAGTGTGTAGAAAAGTGGTTTGAATTATAATAATTTAGCATTGTGATTGAGGCTTTACGGGTTTTTCTTTTGCATTCATATTCATCGAATATGTAATAAAAATTTTATGTCTGAATTATTGTTTTCACTAAAGCAAGAAGGTGAAGGCGTTTTAACGCTGATATTATACTTGAAGTCGCATTCTTATGTTGTGTATTTTTTTCTGTTTGCTCGTTGTTTTTGTCGTCATAGTGATATGAACATTATGGAAATAATGGAAATTTAATATGCGATATCGTGATGTTTCATTAGTACGGTATATTCCAATGTGTACTGAGTTGTCACTCTTGCAGCGATGTTGCTACCCTCTTGAGTGTAATGTATGTGTTACCTTTAGCTGGGAGTAACGGCTATGTTGTCTCAGTTTGTCGTTTGAGATAATACGTAAAACAATAACTATTGATGATATCATTGGCAATTGGATTTCACCTTTCCCCTTACTATTCTGTATTCTAGCTTCATGGTTCTACCTTGGTAGGGTTTTAATTAGCATTCAGCAAGACCAATACGCTGACAGTCGTGTTGAATATAAGCCTATAGTTGTCTCTTATGCTTTTTATTGGATGCCTATTGTCTATCATTTGTTTCTTTTTCTTATAATTATAATTGATGACTATAATTTGTGTGTCAAATTTGCTTTTTATTGGATGCCTATTGTCTATCATTTGTTTCTTTTTCTTATAATTATAATTGATGACTATAATTTGTTTGTCAAATTCTAGGACAATTGTTGCAGTTTATTCCAGCTCATTTATTGAATACAAAGTCTTTTCTCGATCGGTTAGCCTCGGAATTTCCTCATCCTGACAGTTCTGTTGATTACGTGTTTGAGTCATTTGATGTCGTTTCATTGTATACTAATATTGATAATGAGGCGGCGGTCAGAGTAATTGAGTCCATGCTTAAAAAGCATGCGTCGCAAATTCGGCTCTTAGGTCTTAGCATTGATGATGTCATGTATTTGCTTAAGCTGTGTCTAGGATGTAAAACGTTTAAGTGGAACTCCAAGTATTTTCAGCAAGTTCGTGGTTTATGTATGTGCCATGCATTTCATTGAATCATCCGTTGTGCGTACCGGTATTCGTTTCTATGCTAGATATATAGACGATTGTTTCATTGTTGCGGAATCTCGCGAGCATATGAATGCTATGTTCAGCTCACTCAATAACTCACAAAGGAACATAGCATTCACTCGTGAAGAACCAAACTCGTGTAATTTTTTGCCCTTTCTCAATGTTTTAGTTACTTGCAGGAATGGTCAATTTTATACTAAGTGGTACCGTAAGCCATGCAATCGCAATATTATCGTTCACTGTACTTCGGCTCACCCCAATTCTGTTAAGCAACATGTTGTTTCTAATACTATGAACACAGCTATAAGTCTCTCTTCTCCCATGTATGCTGAGGAATCAAGGAATTTTGCCAAAAAAGTATGTGCCCTTAATGGGTACACACACCATACCATACCCAAACGGCGAAATTCTTTGACAAGTACAACATCACCCAGGCCCTCACGTTTTTCTGGTATTGTTTTCCCCGTGCCTTATATTAACGACAAGTTCTCTAATCTTGTCAAATCCACGGTGCGTAAGTTCCCCGATCTAAGAATCACCGTGGCTGAGAAAGCCTCGCCAAGTCTTAGAGACTTGTTAGTAAGGAATAGGATTTATGATAGGACGTGCCCCGCTAGAGGGGGACCCTGTCAAATGTGCACTGACGGGGGTTTGGGAGACTGCCTTGCGCGGATGGTTGTCTATAAGATTAAATGCAATCTATGCGGAGAATACTACATAGGCCAGACTAGTCAGCCGCTTAGGGAGCGGGTTCTCCAGCATAAAGCTAAGGGTAAGCTTCTGGACTCTCATCACAAGGACTCTCACCCCTCTATTCCCTTCTCAATCACTGTCTCTATCCTTTGCCGTGAGCGCAATTACCGTACACTTCTGATAAGTGAGTCAGTGTCAATCCGAAAGGAGAGACCCGCGCTCAATCGGAAATACGAATTGTGCACAAGTTCGGGCGCCAAACAAATCTCTCTTAACCCGATCTCTCTCTCACTTACATAATCATTATCTCATTTTGTCGCTTTCTCTGCCACCATCTCTTGTTCACACCATATCTTCTAATCCATAAGGGGTACATGCCTCTCTCATACATACCATTCTCTCCCGTTGTTCACTCCGTTTTTTACTTCGCAACTCACTATTTGATTCCCTTTTCCTTTAATTAATTGATTCGTGAATTCGTGTAATATTGTTGTTTTGTAATCGTATACATATGAATGGCTTGTCATGTATAGTTTGTTACTGATTCTTTGGTTGTAGGTAATTTGTCCTGAAGATGGGGTAACCCGAAACGTCGACAATAAATGGTATAAAAGCCTGTCGTTTTGATTGGGATTACAAGCTCTACACACCTTTGAAATATCGATATCATCCCTCTACATGGAGCGTGCTTCACATCAATTATAATTTGTGTGTTTGTTCAGATGTCGGTGTTGTGTCGTCGGTTTATCCAATCAACGTGTTCAGGTTACAGAACGTCTGTTTTAGGAGGACTCGGTCTCTCTGCTATCGCCTTTATTTGTCCGCCTTTCTTTCGATTTCTCTTTCACTTATGCAACTTACTTTCTTGTTCTTATTGTCTGATCGCTCGTCTCCAGTGCTAATGTATTTTAACAAATTGGGGAATTCACTTGTTTAGTGAACTGTTTAATCGACTTGACTGCATAGTCGCTTGTCTATCTAACGCGTAACATATTTGTTTAATCGACTTGACTGCATAGTCGCTTGTCTATCTAACGCGTATTTGGCATATTTGTTTTTGCTAGACTGCTCATTCAGTATTGCCTATGCGCGGTTTTTCATGTTTATTCTCCTGTCTCCATACTCTCAGTTTAATATTCCGTTTCCGCCCAATATTTTGGTTTGTTGTTCTGCAACTTCATTCAATATTCAGAATTTTGTTTGCTCAACTGTTTGTTTGGTCTGTGGCTGTTCAAAAAAGGCATCACGTACCGCGCGTTCCTTTAATTTCTTCCTGCTGTAAAACGTAATCCTTTTAATTCTTCTCTATTCTCTATTCTCGCTACTATAGAATAACTCATGCGATCTCTACTACTATTATTCATCATCATCCTGTTTATTGTTGCAGTCTACGCGCTGAGTAGAAATTCGAGTGAGTAATTTTAATATTTTCTAATTTGTTGCCTGCCGGGGTCTTTTTGGTGTCAGTTAACGTATGTATGTGTGTGTTTTTTGCGTTCCTAGTCCTTAGTTACGGTTGTGTTGGGCTATTCTCTAGCTGATTTTTGGTAGACTTTTACGATTATGCTTCTTTCTTCCCTTCATATTTGCTTTAAAATGTTGAACGCATTATTTATTGGTTGTTTTTTTAACAACCGTACTTTGGCGTGATTTGTTTATGGCTCGTATCGCACAATGTTTGCTCCTGATTAGTCCTGATCTGCTTAGAATTTGCCCAATTTTGTTGCGTGTACGTGTTCTCTTGTTTATCACTTCATCTATGAATTTCGGACTCTGAAACTTGAAACGTGTACGTGTTACCTATTGTAAGTGGACTAAACACGCGCTCAACTCAATGCTCCAACTTTCAGATATTCTACTAACGCGAATTTTTGACGCGCAGTTTAGTTTTTTTTTGTTCGTTGTGTAATTCCTTATTCGTTTTGAAAAAGTGAAAGCTCCAATGAAAAAGTTGTGGAAAAAGCTCAAATGTAAGTCACTTTCCCCGTACTGTAGTTTTTGAATGTTTATATACTGGTAAGACTTACACATCCTTAGGATACGTGTCATTCCTGTATTCCAAATTCCAAAGCCTTTATGGTTCCAGCTAACGCTAACTCTACTTCAAACGATGTTGCAGGTTGGAAACTGCTTGTTTTTTGTTACTATGTAGTTAAATCTGATATATTAGTTTGTTATCGCAATAATTCCGGCGTATTAGGTTTTTCCTTTGCTTTGCATTATGTTATGGTTTTGTAGTCTCTCAGATAACGATACTGATACTGGGTCTTGAATGTTGGTATAAAACGTATACTTACACAATAGTGAAGACTTTCTTACTTCCAATGAAATATGAAATGCCTCTATTTAGACAAGGCCAAGGTGGCTGCATCCAACGTATCAGGTTTTTATTTTAGTTTAGACTATTTTGTTGTAGTTTGTAGTATAATCTTGTTTCGTGCGTTGAATTGAATGATTGTTACTTCAGTACTTCAGTTTGATTTTCCCTATCGAAATATAATATCCTGGTCCGCTCGACATGTATTGCTAGTTTATTAGGAATTAGGATTAGGATTGATTTGGAAATCACTTTTATTTATTTAGCCGCCACCAGAAGTTCATGCTCCGTTATCTCAGGTTATATGTCTTAAATGATTTTGTATATTTCAAGTTTTAAGCTTAAGCTATTTCAAGCTCCGCGTCTTATGTTTACATTATAATACTTTTGGCTTTACAATATTTACAAAACATATATGGGGATCTTTGATATCGATTTCTTTTTAGCCGAAACCAAGAATGCTGCATCAAAAGTGAAAGGTGTGTACGGTTTTCCATGAACTTTTACAAAATCTTTATTTTATTCTTATTTGATGAATTTATTTATGTCTAGTGTGAGAAGCAGAACCGTTGTTTCTGGTTTATTAGTGTATATTATGTTTACCTTATAATATAAAGTAGTAAGGTGTAAGTTTGACTTATGTTTACCTATGAAGTGGTTAGTTATAGTTAAGTCAAAGGTTCAAGTACGAGTACTGTATCAGTGAATTGTACTATATCTTAAAGTTGGATGTCATATTGATCCTCTGTGTTTATTTAATTTTTGTAAATTGTACGTAAACTACTGGGGTTCCAATATATGCAAGAAACTGCGGTTGGTGCAAGTCAAGGTATGGGGGCCCACCCAAAAAGGGGCGGGGCAAGACTGCCGTGCGTTCGCTTCTAACGGGGCAGGGAGAGATAGAGAGAGTGGGAAACACAGAGAGAGAAGGTCATAGAGAGGGAAATCTCTCTATAGAGAGACTCTATCTCTCACTCTCTGTTTCCCTCTTTCAATAACTCTCTCTCGAGACATAGACATCCTCTCTCTCCCATTATATTCTCTCTCTGGTAGGCTCTCTCTCTCCCTCTATATAATATATCTATCTTTCTCCCTCTCTCTGAGGTGATTCTCTCTCTGTACAGAGATAGAGAGAGAATCTTCATGTAGACAGAGAGAGTGTCTCTCTGTGTAGTAATAGAGAGAGAGAATCTCTACGTAGACAGAGAGTATCTCTCCAAATTCTCTCTGTCTCTCTAGATCTGTCTACATTCCCTCTCTCTCTTATTTTCTAGAGAAAAGTGAGAGAGGGAATTCTCTCTCTAGAGAGAGACAAATAGAGAGGAAGGAGAAAATCCCTCTCATGCAGAGAAACCTCTTTCTAGAGAGAGGGAGAATATAGAGAGAGAAAGAGAATGACTCTCTCCCCTCTCTCTCTCTCTCTCTCTAAGACACTCTCCTCTCCCTCTAGAGAGAGGTTTCTCCGTATAGAGGGAAGTTTAGAGAGGGAGAAATAGTTAGAAGCGAACGCACGGCAGTCTTGCCCCGCCCCTTTTTGGGTGGGCCCCCATACGACTTTCACCCTGCGGTTTTCATTCCAAGTATCAATCAACCTCTTCGTATGTCTTAAAAAAACTGTCCATATTATAAAAAGGTGCCATGCTATAAAAAAACGAGCAGAGAATTTTAGATTCAAACCACACACACACACACACATATAAGACCAAATCTAGCCTCAGGCAAGAAAATCAGCATAGCGGGGTCAGCCACGACCCCTCACCCTTACTCCTAGCCGTACTCACAGTGTTCACTACTCACTAATACGCTAAATCTGGCTTCCAAGTATCCCAAAAAATCGGTGCGATTATGGCAATTCTATCCTATTTTTGCACTAAACCTGCATTCATAATATGAAGCATTAAAGCAATATCATCGTGTATTTCCAAAATACTGTAAATTTGTAGCATACAATTGGAAACTCCATAACATGCATGTTGGAAATGTTTGAATTTGAAACGCCCCTAACTTCTTTCTCCTCTCCTCTCCATTTTTATTCTTAAAAATATCGGATGGCATTGCAGATACTACTTCGTAGCCATTATATTTTGTTTCTGCGCTTTGTTCTCTTCCAGTAGTATACCCGTTCCTTTTGCTTCAGTTCCCCCAAATGCTAATTTTAGATTCAAATCACACACAGATATAAGACCAAATCTAGCCTCAGGCAAGAAAATCAGCATAGCGGGGTCAGCCACGCCCCCTTACTCCTAGCCGTACTCACTACTCACTAATACACTTACTCACTCACTCGTTCAATACGCGATTCACTCCGGGCTATGAATTCACTATTTTGTATAGTAACGTTCGACATGATATTTCTAATCATACTTCATGAAGCTTAATACTTAAGACTCCTCTCTCTCTGTACTTTATTTGTGTCTTTGCTATCTACAAATCCTGCATATGTTCGATTGTTATTGCTCCATTTAAACCTCTTTACACACACACACACACACATACACACACACACATCACACACACATCACATACACACACACATACACATACACATACACATACACATACACATACACATACACATACACATACACAACACATACACATACACATACACATAC